>CAKNXH010000620.1:47866-108181 GCA_932178445.1 Andricus quercusramuli | reverse complement strand
TTTTTTTTTTTTTTGAAAATAAAACTACCTGGTTGAATGATGAACTACTTTATAAAAAAAAAAAAATGCTTCAAGCTTCACCACTTTGGTTGAAAATTAAACTATTTTCTCAATAAGTAATCTTTTTCGTTTGAAAATTCAACGGTTTTTGTTAAGAATTCAACTATTTAATTCAAAATTAATTTTTTGTTTAAATTCATCTTTCTTGGTTTCAAATCAACTTTTTAGTTGAGAATTCAACTATTACGCTAAAAAATCTTATTTTTCGTTGAATTCAACTGTTTTTTATTTAAAATTAAATATTTTTTGGTTCAAATATCAACTATTAAATTTTTCGTTGAACATTTTTTTGGTTGTTGAAAATAAAACTATCTGGTTGAATGATGAACTACTTTATTATAAAAAAGTTTCAAACTTCATATCTTTGGTTGAAAATTTAACTATTTCGTTCAAAATTCGTTTTCATTTTGTTGATTTTTTTTCAGCAGAAATTAAACTCTTCCATTTTTTGTAGAATATTGATTTTTTTAGTTGAAAATTCAGCTGTTTTTTATATCATATTAAAATATTTTTTAGTTCGTAATTCAACTATTTTGATGAAAATTTGTGTTTTATTAGATGAAAAGTAATCGTTTTCACTTGAAAATTCAAATATTTTATTTTTGATTGAAAATTTATCTTTTCAATCGAAAATCAACTTTTTGATTAAAATTCGTCCTTTTAGGTTAAAAGCTCGTCAATTTTTGGTAGAAAAGTAATTTTTGTTATTGTTAAAATGTCATCTTTCTTGGTTTAAAATTAACTTTCTTGCTGAAAATTCAACTGAGTTCTAAAAAATTAATTTTGGGTTTGCAAATTCAACTATTTCGTTGAAATTTAAAAATTGCAACTATTTTGGTTTGAAGTTGAATCATTTTTGTTTGAAAATTCGACCATTAGGTTGAAAATTCGGTTTTTTTAGGTTGAAATTTCAACTATTTGGTTTGGTTGAAAATAATGTTTCTACTCTTCAACTTTTCGGTTAAAAATTCATTTCTCTTTGTTGAAAATTTACTTTTTTCGTTGAAAATTTATCTTTCCGGGTTTAAAACATAAAATATTCGACTTTTTAGCTGGCAAATTCATTTTTTATTGAAAATTCAACTATTTTGATGAAAATTAATCTGTTCTGGTTGAGGATTCAACTATTTCGTGGAAAATTCGTATTTGTTGAATTCAAATGTTTTATATTCAAAATTAAAATCATTTTTGGTTCAAATATCAACTATTACATTTTTCGTCGAAAATCATATTTTTTTTAAAAAGTCTACTACTGTGTTGAATGTTGAACTACTTTGTTAAAATATATTTTTGTTGGTTAAGATTTATCTCTTTTGTTGAAAATTTAACTATTTTGTTGAAAATTAGTTTTTATTTTGTTGAAAATTAATTATTTCACTGAAAAATGAACCATTTCATTTTTGGTTAAATAGTAATCCTTTCAGATAAAAATTGAACTATTTAATTGAAAATTTATGTATTTTGTTGAAAATTAGTTGTTTTTTTTTTTTTGGTTAAATTAAACTGTTTTTTTTTCGAAATTAAAATATTTTTGGGTTGAGAATTAAATCATTTTGGTGAAAATTCGTTTCTCATTGGATTAAAAGTAATCGTTTAACTAAAAATGTACCTATTCCATTTTTGATTGATAATTGAAATTTTTATTTGAAAATTCAGTATTTTTGTGAAAATTCGTCTTTTTGATAGAAAATTGATTTTCTTGCTTGGAAAATAATTTTTTTTGTTCAAAGTTCAAATATATTTGGTTGAAGGCTATATGGTTAAAAATGAATTTTTTTAGTTAAAGATTCATCTCTTTTCTTGAAAGTTCAACTATTTTGTTGAAAATTCGTTTTTATCTGGTTGAAAATTAATTTTTTTTACTCACTAAAAATTAAAGCACTCTTTTTTTGGTTGAATATTAATCTTTTGAGGCGAAAATTCAACTATTTGGTTGAAAATTGATGTATTTTGTTGAAAATTAGCCTTTTTTGGTTGAAAATTAAACTATTCTGGTGAAAATTTATTTGTCATTAGATGAAAACTAATCCTTTTGAACTGAAAATTCACCTATTCCATTTTTTTATTTGTAAATTCAACTATTTGGTTGAAAATTCGTCTTTTTGATAAAAAATTAATCTTCCCACTTGAAATTGTTGTTGTTGAAATTTCAACTATATTTGTTGAAATTAAAAATTAAGCTTAAAATCAAAAAAGATCAAAATTAAACTATCTGAAATTGATAAATCAGCAATTGAATAATTTCGGTAATTTTAAATGGTTACAATTTTAGAGTTCTGAATTTTCATGTCGAACGCTACATTTTTTATCTTTCTACCTTTCATAGGTTTTAATTTTGCAATTAGAATTGAATTGGTTGAATTTTGAAAAGTATAATTAACAATTTAAAAGCTATTAATTTTTTAACGATTTGAATTTACTTCAAGTAATTAAATTTTTAAAGGGTTTGAGTATAAAAAAGTGTTAATATCACAATTTTTGAAAATTAACATTTTTTCAGAGTAGAAATTTTTTCATTTTTAGTATTTCCCATTTAAAATTAATATTCATTCTGAACGTTTTTTCTTATAATTCAATTCATTTTAGAAAAATTCTTGTCATTTTTAATTCCTTTGAATTTAAAAGGATTCGATTGAAAAAATTTCAATGTTTAATTATTTAATTTTGAACTCTCTTAATTATAAATAATACAATTGCAATTTCTCTGAATTTTAAATGATCTAATTTCCAAAATTCCAATCTTGAAATATTCCATTTTCCACGTTTTGACATTGTCCTATTTTCGAAATTTTTATCTGAAATCATTCAATTTCGTGATTCTTCAATAAAAAAATGGTTTAATTTTTAGTGCTTCAACATAGAAATTATACAATATTATCAAAATTCTTTTTCTAATTAAATTAAATAAATAATTTTTTTTTTAATTTCAGATGCTTTTAATTCGAAATTATTAATTATTGTTTCAAAAAATTTTGAAAGATAATATTTAAAAATTGGTTCAATAATTGATTTTCAAATTGTTTATATGATTTGAAGTAACAGATTTCTTGCAAAAAAGTTTGCTGATGCTTATCGACTCCCGCAGAAAATTCATCATATATGTGAAAAAGCTGTGGTTTTCGCACAGAGAGTATATTTTTTCTAAACCGGGAGAAATCACGAATATTTACCGGGAGAACCGGGAGATAAAAATTAAAAAAATAGTGGCCACCCTCGTTAAACATTCAAGTATATTTTGTTGAAAGTTGAACTACTTTACTCAAAAATCATTATCTTTGTTGAAGAATTATTATTTCAGTTGAAAATCCATTTCCTTGGTCAATATTTACCCTATATTTTCCAAATCTAGAAGATGTCCTAATAAAATATCTGAGAATTTCCCAGAGAATTTGAATTTCAAAGGGTTAGTTCACACGGGCTTTTATTATTTGGAACCATTTCTTCCAAACCTGATGTTTAAGACATAAATGTCTCATCTCAAGAGGTTCTTTTAGAATTTCGAGATTGCAGATAAAGATAGAGAAAAAGACACGAAATAAACTCCCCTTTCTTACACTTCACTTTTTTCGTTACATTGTAAAATGAGAGTGTTAGAATGATTGGAGGGGAAGGGGGAGGGTGAGAAGTGTTTTGGCAGGCTTTAATAATGTCGAATCTTAAACGCCGGTCAGTTTATGAACTGACGTTTTGTGATCCGCGGATGCATGTCTAAATCCTAATTTCCATACAAGCTGATATGTTTCAAATGTAAAGTGCGAGAAGCCCTAGGAGAAAAAAAAGGGAAGAAAGAGGAGAACAAGTAGGTACAAAAAAAAACGAGCGAACTGTTACGATAGGAGTAAGGGGCGTAGCCCCTTGCTACTTTCAATGACAAAACTAGTTTTGGCTGAGCTCTGGCGTAGCCCCCTGGCGTTTACAGAATACCAGAATTCTCAAGCTTTTTCTCTTTCATCTCCTGAGTTTTCTTCTTTTTTTATGTACAGGCATCACACTCTTTCCCATATTCCCTTTTTATGGATGTTACAGAAAATCTTATATGATTTGAGAACGTTGAATATGATTTACAGAAGTCTGCTTATTACGGCGTGACAATCCCAGTTAATTCAATATGAATGACACCATTTTTTCCTCTTGTTTACAATTCTTTAAGATTGGTAGACTATATTTTGCATTGACCAAATATGACTCTCCGCGTGTGTAATAATCTGAGACAGTGCTTTCTATATTTTTAATTTTTTTTAAACATAAAAAAATACATTTTCAAGGTATTTTCGGATGAACTATTGAAAGATAGAATTAAATTTGACTATTTGAATTTGATTCGAGTTTTCTATAATGCACATAAATGTCACATAAATGTATTAAACTATTTTGTTTTTACATCAAAATTTTATTTTAAAATTCAATAATTTATTAATTAATCTACTCAAGGTTTATAATGCAATATTTTATTTAATTAAGACAGTCGCATATAATAGTATTTGAATTTATATATGACAAGTAACTTCATTATTAAATAACAGTCAAAATGGTATTTTTACAATAAATGAAAAATAACCATTTTTCTATATTTTCATTGCATTATTTATATTTAAATAATAATTTTGAAAACCAAAACTTAACACAAACGTTTAATTTTTGCTAATTCTATAAAAAATTTGAGTTTCTCTTAACTTATTGATCCTGTAATATGACAAATTTTACTTCACAACTTTGCACTTTAGAGGCTGACTTTGGTCCCAGAATTTTTCTTCTAATATAACTATTTGATTAAATTTTCAAGGTTTTCGCTGAAACCTTTTTTTTTTATTCGCAATTTAACTATTTTGTTAAAAAATTTGTTAATTATTTTTTCAACTGAAAATTTAACTATTTCATGTTTGGTTGAAAATCAATCTTCTTAAGTTGAAAATTCAACTATTTGTTTGAAAATTTCTGTATTTTGTTGAAACTTTGTCTTTTGTGGTAGAATATTAATTTTCTTGGCGACTAATTCAACATTTTGGTTGAAAATTCCTGTATTTTGTTAAAAATTATTCTTTTTTGGTAGAAAATTAATCTTTTCGGTTGAAATTTCATTTCTTTACTTGAACATTAGTTTTTTATTGAAAATTGATTTTTTAACTACAAATTTAATTATTTCGTTCAAAACTTATTTTATTTGCTTAAAAATTGGTTTCTCTAACTGAAAATTGAACAATTCTATGTTTGATTGCAAATTTATCTTTTTTAGTTGAAAATTCATTTATTTTCTTGAAAATTTGTCTCTTTTTTGGTAGAAAATTAACCTTTTTGGTTGAAGATTCATCTATTAGGTTGAAAATTCCATTAAAAGTTAAAATATTTGGTTGAAAATTTATATATTTTGTTAAAAATGATTCCTTTTTGGTAGAAAATAATTCTTTTTGGTTGAAGTTTCATTTCTTTGCTTGAAAATTAGTTTTTTTTTTGTTTAACTATTTCTGTAACTTAAAATTAAACTGTTCTATTTTTTGTTGCAAATGTATTTTTTTTAATTGAAAATTGATCTATTTTATTGAATTTTTTTTTATTGAAGATGCATAATTTTTGTTAAAAGTTCATTTCTTTGATTAAAAATGTAACAAATTTTGTTGAAAATTCTTTTTTTAGAATAATTTTGTTTAATTAAAAGTGTAACTTTTTCATTTTTGTTAGAAAATTGGTCATTTATAGTTGAATTTTTTTTTTCAAAAATTCGTTTTTATGACTTCAAAATTCAACATTATGGATAAGATTTTTTTCGTAATTGATTGTAAATCCTTTCTGGGTTACAAATTCAATTTTTTAAATAAAAAATCGTATTTTTGATTTAAATAAAAAGTTTTTTATTGTAAATTAAAAAGTTTTTTGGTGGAAATATCAACTATTACACTTTTTGTCGAGAATTCATTTTTTTTTTAAATCAAAGATTCATCGGTTTGGTTAAAAATTTAACTATATAAGTATATTCAAGTTTTTTTTTGTTACAAATTAAACCAATTGAATTAATTTTTTTAACTTTAGAAAATTTGATTTTGGTTGAAAATTTGAATACTGGATTGTAAATTAAACTCCTGTGTTAATTTTGTCTCGTTTTTGTTTGAAGATTAATCATTTTAATTAAAAAATCATCTCTTTGAAAATTTACCTATTCTGCAGCAAATTCAATTTTTTTTATTAATTTTTTTAGGTGAAAATTTAACTATTTTTGTGAAAATTCATTTTTTTGTCACAAAATAATTCTTTTTATTGATAATTTATATAATAAAGTTGAAGATTCATCACTTTGATATTTAACCACTCCTTTTTTGGTAGAAAACTAATGATTTGTTGAAAATTAAACTAATTTTTTGAAAATTAAGTTCCTTTGTAAAAAAAATCATTTTTTTTTTTTGGTTTAAAAATTGAACTATTTCAGTTGAAAATTCATTTCTTCGTTGAAAATTATTTTTAAACTGAAAAATTAACTAATCCAGTTGAATATTCTATCATTTTAATTGAAAATTCATTTTTTTGGTTTACAATTCATCTAACCCGGTTGAATATTCATCACCATAATTGAAAATTTTTTACTAGTTGGTTAAAGTTTAAACTACTGTGTTGAAAACTTAATTCTTTTTTTGTTGAAAAATTAATTTTTCTAACTGAAAATTTACCTATTTTCTTGAAAATTCGTTTTTTTACATTAATTTTTTTGACTGATAATTTAAGAAATCTGTTTGAATCATTTTAGTTGAAAATTCATCTCTTTGGTTGCAAGTTCAAATATTTGATTATTTAATGTATCTTTTTTATTTGAAAGTTCATGTATTTTGTTGAAAATTCAACTGCTTGGTTGAAAATTAAAAAAAAATACCTTTGTTAATCATTCTTTTTTTGCTATTGAATATTTATCTTCTTAATTGAAAATTCATCTCTGCAGTGGAAAATTTACGTTTTGAGTTGAAAATTCATTTCTTGAAAATAATTTTTTAACTGAAAGTTTAACTTTTAATTTTTGTTCGAAAATTTATCTTTGTAGGTTGAAAATTCAACAAATTGATTTAAAAATTCAACTATTTTGTTGAAAATTTGATTATTTTATTGAAACTTTTTTTATTTTCACCAAACCTAAAAATTCTACTATATTTAGTGGAAAGTATTTGTTTAAAAAAAAAACGTAGCTGGGAAAATTAATTTCTTTGTCTTGGAAAACGTGGAAAAGTTCCAGAATTTTTTTTTAAAAACACCCTGATTTTCTTTTTCTCAAAAAGTAGCAAGAATTTGAACGTGCACATTGCATTTTTCAAATTTAGCGATTTTTGGACCACCCTAGTATTTATTTTTGAAATAAAGAAAACCTCAATCCTTACCCTTATGTTAAAAATATGAATACAATATGAGTACAATATAAAAGTTTGAGACACAAAGTTGTACGAAAATATTGGTAATTTTTTGCACGAATGCTACGAATCGTTCCGGTGGTTTCATGTTTCTTTTTTCCCTCGGGCAAGAAACAGCTCAGTGTCTTCTCAAGTGTTCAACGACTTTATAGGTAATTTGTATTTATCCATATGTTTGACGCACGACCACAAACTGCTGCTAGAAACCGAAAGCATTCCATTGTCAAAAATACAAAAGACATTAATAATATCCATAATATGTTCTTCAGAATAAAGAAGAAATGTTATTCTGAGAATTTGTATATAATAATTAATTATAGTTGAATTAAATAGTTGTTTAGACAATTTATTATTGTTTCTAACTATTTTTTCTTAGATAAGTGCTAGAAAGTTACGATTTCTTCTGAAATGTTCAACTTTGCTTATTATTCCATTTTGTTTTTGTCTCTTGTGTAAGATATCTTTTTTGTTTAAATTAATTTTAATAAACATTAGGAAAAGAGCAAAAATAATTCACTTAAATAAGTAAAATACTGTTTAAAAAATAATTCTTGTTGAGGTTCATTTATTATTTGTTCATAAGAGTCAAAGCAAAACTAAAGATTTCAGAAAAAAACAACCTTTTACCATTACTCTGAGAGAATATAGTTATAAAAAATAATCAATTGTTTATATAAGCATGTTTGTTAACTTGCATCAATTATCACCTCACTAAGTAAACAGTTGATAAAAAGTTAAACATTCTAGATGAAACCGCAACTATATTGAAGTAATAAAGAAGAACATAGTTATAAACAATAATTTGTTTGAATAATTTTTTTGTTAAATTAAATTAATTATTACCTCACCCCATGTGAAAAGGAGACAAGTAGTTGTAAATTTCAGAAAAAACCAAAACTTTCTAGCATTATTCAAATTGAATATTAATAATAATAAATAGTTTAAACAAATAATTTTGTTAAGTTTAATTAATTATTTAACTGACTACAAGTGAAAAGTGAACAAAAAGTTGAAAATTTCAGAAAAAAACTGTATTTTTCTAGCAATATTCTAAGAGAATATTATTAGCACTAATGAATTGTTCAAACAAATATGTTTGTTAATATTAATGACCTCTTTCTAATTGAAAATTGGACTAAAAGTGAGAATTTTTTGAGAAAACCGCGACTTTTTATCTCTATTCTAAAAGAAAATTGCTTAAAACAATAATTAATTGTTTAAACAATTTAGTAAAATATGTATTTATCAGTATAAAGTATTATTTTATGTATTAGAAACAATTTGCCTTTAAAAAATCGTAAAAAATCATAATTAGCGTCAAAAACTCTCAAAACTCATTTTTTTACTTATGGGTTTTTTTGGGACCTTATAAAAAAGACTTATGGGGGTGATATTTGAAAAGTAATATTATATTTGTATTCTATGGCTAATTGTGAAGAAAAATTTTGAGTTTCATCTCGATTCAGCTTTTATTCAGGATTCTGAATAAAATTTACAAAAACTTTTTTTTCTTGTGGTAAATACGTGTTAAACTTCATGGGGCTTGCGCCACTTCTAAATATCACTTTTTTCAAAAAAAAAAATTCATTTAATTTAATGTTTTTATTTTATTTTTGTATGGATTGGAAAAAATTCCTGGTTTTATTCATAAAAATTCGAAAAAAATTGTCAGGGATTTTTGCATACCTGTAAAAACCTGGAAAAAGGGGATTTTTTTTGAATATCAGGAAATTTTTTCGAAAATGTGCTTAAATTTTTTCAGTTTGTAATTTAAAATTAAATAGCAATGGTTCTTTATTTTTAATAAGCCTTATAATTACTGGATTTAACTATTTTGTTCAAAAGTTGTTTTTTGGGTTGAAAATTCAACTATTTGGTTGAAAATGAACTTTTTTGTTAAAAACTCAAATTTTTGGGTTGAAAATTCAACTGTTTTGTAGAAAATTCGTCTTTGTAGATTGAAAATTTAACAATTTGGTTTACATTTTTTCTCTTTCTTGCCTGAAACATCTTTCATGGTAGAAAACTAATCTTTTTTGTTGAAAATTCGTCTTCAGTTTGAAAATTCAACTGTTTCGGTAGAAATTTCATCTTTTTTGGTTAAAAACGCAACGATTTGGTTAAAAATTAATATTTTCTGGTTGAAGATTCATCATTTTAGTTGAAAATTTATATCTTTAATTAAAAATGGAACTATTTTTATTGAAATTCGTTTTTTTTGTATGAAAATTAATTTTTGTAACTGAAAATTCAACTATTCTATTGTTTGGCTGAAAATTTATTTTTTTAATTGAAAATTAAAACGTTTGCTTAAAAATTCGTGTATTTCGTTAAAAATTCAACAGATTAATTGAAAATTCTTCTCTTTGGTTGAACGTGTATTTATTTTGTTTAAAATTAGTTTTTTTATTGTAAATTAATTATTTTTACTAAAAATTCAACTATTCAAAATTTTGGTTGAAAATTTATCTTCTTCAGTTGAAAATTAATTTATTTTGTTTAAAATTGAACTATTTCTCTTGAAGATTTATCATGTTAGTTGAAAATTTAACTATTTTGTTGAGAATTCTTTTTTATCTTGGTTGATAATTAACTTTTTAAACTGAATTTGAAGTATAGGAAGATAAAATAATTTTTTTTTAAATATCCCAATTCGTGGACTTCTGGGACATATTCAATAAATGATTAATTATTTTATTATTATTTATTTCAAACTTGAATCCCTTGAAACTTGCTTTCTTCAGAAATTACTCATCCTTGAATAAAGTTACTTTCTCAAATGAAAAAACAGTTATTTAATTTTACATATTAATAGTACTATTTTTACGCATTTAGGTATTTAAAAAATCTGGAAAAAAATGATTTTTAATAAACTCGTAAAATTGAAGAATTGAAGAAATTGAAGACCTTGCGAAAATTTTGAACATATTTAACAATAATTAACATAGTTTTACGATTATAGTAAATTGAAAACAATAATAAATGTTTGCATAGTAGATTAAAAATATTCCAAAATGCAATTTTCGTTTTTTAGAAAAAAGTCATTTGAATACTTGTTTGCGTAAGAGTGTCGAGCTCGTATGAAAACCAGTCTATAAAACCAGTTTATTGAAAACGAGTTTATTAAAAAATAATTGGTCGCACCAGCCAAAGGATTAACCAGGACTAAAGGCAAAGAAATCGTTTTTGTTATGCGATATACATACGTCTTTTACATAAAGTTAAAGTGATTTCCACTATCCAATCACATAATCTCTGCCATCAAATATATTATGAAATATTTGATGAATTATATCTAAAAGTATTAAAAATTCTTACAAAATACAAATAATTCAAGTCGACAAATTTAAAATTTCAAAATTAATTATTCCTTAAAGTCTTCGAGTTTAAAACGTAGATTATAATCCGTCCCCTTTTTTCCCCATTCAATTTGAAAAATCCCCTAAAAAACCTAAATTCTAGAATTTTTTTACCCAGTTTTGCACTTTCCCCCTCTACTTACAAAAGTTACAATTTATTGTTTATTAATCAAAAAGAGAAATTCAATTAGAAACAAGACGCATTGAAAAAGGTTCTTTTTTATGATAACAATTTATAGGACAAAATGCTCTATAAAAAGATCTAATATTAAATTCAGATTGAAAAGCTTCAAATTCCTAATATTTCAAGTAAAAATATTACATTTTTAAAAAAATAGATTAATTTTTTCCAACTAGTTGAATTTTCTACCAAAAAAGACTTTTAAACAAAAGAGATACATTTTTTCAACTAAATGATGAATCTTTAACAAAAGAATAGAATTTTAAAATAAATTGATGAAGCTACAATCAAAAGAATGAATTTTTAATAAAGTGTTTCAAATTTTACAAGCAAAGACAAATTTTTTAAATAAAAGGTTTAATTCATCCCAATGAGACAAATTTTCAAGATAATAGTTGAATTTTCGACGAAAAAGTTCATTTTTAATAAAGAAGATTAGTTTTTTACCAAAAGAGATGAATTTTCAACTAAATGATGAAATATTAACAAAAAAATTATTTTTTGCAAAGTGGTTTAACTTTCAACTAAGCAGTTGAGTTTTAAAAATTATATTAATTTGAAATCAAAATTAGTTGAACCCATCCAAAAAAGAAGAATTTTTAACAAAATAGTGGAATTTTCTACGAAAAAGTTAACTTTCAACCAAGAAGATTAACTTTAACCAAAAAAGACGTATTTTGTTAAAAATTCCAAATTTTTTGTAAAAAATTAGTCTTTTTCGTTGAAGATTCGTCTTTTTAATTTTGATTTTAGTCTGATTTAAAATTCTTGAATTTCAATTTTAAAATTAATTTCTTTCGGTAGAAGTTTAATCTTTTTTTGATCAAATATTTTGTTGAAAATTAATTTTTTTTATCTGAAAATGTAATTATTCCATTTTTGGTTGAAAATTGTTATTTTTTTTAAATGAAAATTCAACTGTTCGATAATTCACGTATTTTGTTGAAAATTCGTAATTTTTTGTAAAAAATTAATCTTAGTTATTTGGTTTCAAAGTTAATTTTTTTTAGCAGAAAATTTAATCTTTCTTGGTTTAAGTATCGACTATTAGATTTTTTATGAAAATTTATCTTTGAAGGTTGTAAATTCAACTGTTTTAAAAATTCAACTAATTTCTTGAAAATTTAATTATTTTTCGGAAAATTCAAGTATTTTGATAAAAACTCACATTCTTGGTCGAAAATTACCTTTTTTTGTTAAAGATTTTCTATTTGGATTGAAAATTAGTCCTTTTGGATTGAAAATTTTTTTCCTTTTGGAGAATTCACCTCTCTTTTAAAAAATGCAATTATTTGTTGAAAAAATCAACTGTTTTGGTTAAGGTTCAATCTGCTTTGTTGGGAAATTCGACGATTTGGTTGAAAATTCAAGAATTTGGTTAAAAATTCAACTTTCTTGTTGAAATCTTAATTATTTCGTGGAAAATTCAACTATTTTATTGAAAATTCATTTATTTCGTTGAATTTCTTTCCTTTGGTTGAAATATGAACTTTTACATTTTTGTTGACGAATTAATGTTTTTTTTTTTAATTAAACGATTTTTTGTTGAATTCTAATCTTTTTTATTTGAAAATTCGATGTAAACTACTTTGTAAAAAGTAAATTTTTTTTTTTATGCAGATTCATCATTTTAGTTGAAAATTTATCTCTGGTTGAAATTTTGGCTAGTTTCTTGAAAATTCGTTTCCTTTTGTTTAAAATTAATTTTTTTTTCTACTGGCATTTTTTCCAATTTTATTTGAAAATCTATGTTTTTCTAGTTATAAATTCAATTATTTGTTTGATAATTCATGTATTTTGTTGGAAATTCGTCATTTTTAGTAGAAAAATCATTTTCTTGGTTGAAAATTGGTCTTTTCGGTTAAAAAAATTTTTTTTTTCATACTGATTTCATCTTTTTTAGTTGAAATATCAACTGTTATATATTTTAATGAGAATTTATCTTTGAATAATGTAAGTTCAACTTTTTGGTAAAAAATTTAATTTTGTTGAAATTTTTTAATTTCATTAGTAGATAATTGTTTTATTTTTTTTATGAAAGATTGTTTTTTTCAAATCTCACAAGATTGGTGAAAATTGGTCTTTTTGGTTTAAAAACTCAACAATTTGGTTGAAAAATAACCTATATTGTTGAAAGATCGTCTTTTTTAATTAATTCTACTGTTTTTTATATGAAATAAAAATATTTTTCGGTTATTGTATCAACTATTAAAATTTTCGTTGACAATTCATCATTTCGATAAAAGTTGAACTACTTTTTTAAACATAAATTTTTTGTTAAAGATTTATAATTTTGGTGGAAACTTCTTGTTTCAAAATTATTTTTTTCGGTTAAAAATTCAAGTATTCCAGTTAAATATTAAAATTTTAGTTGAAAATTCATCTTTTAGGTTGGAAATAAAATTACTTGGTTGAAAGTTAAACACTTTTGTTACAATTTTTTAAAAATATTAGTCGTTTTAATTGAAAATTTATTTCTTTGGTTGAAAAATGAGCTGTTTCATTGAAAACTTGTTTTTTCTTTGGATGTTTTTTGGTTGAATTTTTTTTAACCTGAAAATGTAACTCCAGTTGAATATTCCATAATTTTAGTTTAAAATTCATCTCTTTGGCTGCACATTCATTTTTTGACTAAAAATGTAATTATTCAGTTTTTGGTTAAAAAATTATCTTTTTTAGTTGAAAATTCCTCTTTTTTGGTAGAAATTAGTCTTCTTGGTTGAAAATTCATCTTTTTTGTAAAAATTGGCCTTTTTGGCTTAAAAACTCACCAATTTGGTTGAAAAATAACCTATTTTGTTGAAAAATCGTATTTTAAATGAATTCTACTGTTTTTTTATATTATCAAATTAAAATCTGTTTTGGTTATTGTATCAACTATTACATTTTTCGTTGACAATTCATCTTTTTTAGTCAAAAAATTCAACCATATTGTTAAAAGTTGAACTACTTTCTTAAACGTACATTTTTTGTTCAAGATTCATCATTTTGGTGTAAACTTCGTCTTTTTTGGTAAAAAATTTTTATTCTGGTTACTTTTTTGCTACATTATTGTTACTTTTCGTTTACTTTTTTTGACGTAAGTATGGTACTGTTTTACTATTTTTTGAAGCTTGAGCAGTTCCGAGCCCTGCTTTCAGAATCATCAATCTTATTTTTTGGCACTTCTTTATTTTAAAGTTTCGTCTACTTTTTGGTACCTTTTTAGCAAAAAAATATCACTTTATATAATGGATAAATTCCGTGGGTGAGGTGAGTCAGAAAGTCGGACAAGGTTTTACCGAGGGTCTTACGAAGAGGTATGTATAAGGAAATGCGATGAATCAGAAACTGCTTCGTCCAATAAATCCATGCATTTCCTGTCGGGCAAAACACGTTTCACTTCCGCATTGTGAGATCTCGATTTGGGGGAATCCCTGAATGCAATCTGTGCCAAACTCCCCCTTGGGGAATGGGAATAACGACCCTCGTTACTCTACAGGTCTTGCGTACCGAGAGTAAGTACACATGTACTTACGGAGGCGAGGCAACTACGAGTCAGAAACGACTTGCATGCGCTTTTTTGCATTTGCATAACAAGACCACTGCACCTCGTGCCACTCGAGTTGATCAGGTGGGGATGTGTGTGCAGGGACTCGCTTTCATGAAACCCCATCCCCTAAAGTCTAACCCCCCCAACCCCTCTGATCGCTGGGTTCGGGCGGCATCTTACCCTGTCTCGTGCCACTACCGATTCCTGCTACCCCTTTTTTTAACCAGATGCACTTTATTCTCCTCTCTCCCCCTTTCGCTGATTATGCACCAACGGACTTTGCGGTTTTGCGTTGATGCACTTTGCACTTAATATATTCCAAAACTCAATGCTGATTCGGAGAGTTTGGTTTTCTTATTCATTTCATTTATTTACTTTGTTTTTTGAACAGATATTCGGATATTTCGTGAATTAGACCTTGTTACTCTAGAAAATTGTAGGGAATTAGTTATGTCTCGAAGGGTATTATTTTTTTTAAGTCACCTTTGCAATTCATAGCCAGGACTGTCACGGAGAGTTCTTAAATTCTCAAGAATTTACGTTGAGCAAATGCTCTCGAGAATATTGAGAAAAAAAATTACTTGATTCAAAGAAGTGTAGTACTGAATACGTCCAATCAAATATTTGTTTGGTTGAAGACAATTTTTCTTGCTTCAAGGAATGATGCTTTTCGAACGAAAAACTCCCTTTTGTTATAAACAAAATTTAAATTTACATCAGCAAAATATTTGATTGGACGTATTCAGTACTACATTTCTTTGAATCAAGTAATCTTTTTTCTCTAAGCTCAGACAGAGTATTTATAGAGCATTAAGGAGAATTTATTGTTTAAACAAATATATATCACACCTCATACATATCTTTTTACAAAAACATTATAGAGTGAATTAAACAGACACTATTTTGTCGAATTACAGAGTTGCTACAGATCAGGTAATTCCAGAAAGTCAGGGAATGTCAAGGAAAACCTGACAGAAATAGGGAATTTTCAATAAACTAAAGTTGAAATTAATTTTATTATTATGTTTGAAAATCGCAAACATTTGGTGGTAAATTAATCTGTCTTGGTTGGGGATTTAAACTACTTTTTTTAGATTTCAACTATTTTTGGTATAAAATTAAAAAATTTGTTTGGTTGGAATATCAAATATCACATTTTTCGTTGAGGATTCATTTTTTTTTAACATTCAGCTATACTTAGTTGTAAGTGGAATTTATTTTTACAAAATTCATTTATTTGGTTGATTCGTCATTTTAGTTGAAAACTCTATTTTTTTTTGTTCAAAATTGAATTATTGAAAATTATGTTTAAGAAAGGAGTTGTATCGACCCTCAGTTAAAATAGTATTCGAATATTGATTTCTATTTTATTATGACCCTAAAGCCAATTTTACCATCAACATCCGAATACTATTGAAAATTATGTTTTTCAGTTGGAACTTAAAATATTTGGATTAAAATTCCTGTATTTTATTGAAAATTTAAATTTCATGGGAGAATATTTTAACTTCTTGGTGATTAATTTATCTCGTTGGTTAAAAATTCCTTTAAACAATAAAATATTTGATTGAAAATTCATTTACTTTGTTAAAAATTCATCTATTTTGGTAGAAAATTCATCTTATTGGTTGAAAATTGATATTTTTGGTTGAAAACGAGTTTTTTTCTTGTTTAGAATTGATTTTTGTTCACTGAAAATGTAACTTCCATTTTTTATTTAAAATGCATGTTTTTTTAATAGAAATTTAATCTTCTTGAGTGAAAATTATACTATATTTTGAAAATTTACTTTAATTTTATTGAAAACTAATTTTTTACTGAAAATTTAACTGTTCTATTTTTATTTGGAAATGTATCTGTTTTCGGTGAAAATTTAATTATTTGTTGAAAATCCGTCTTTTTTTGTAAAAAGTACCCTAATTAGTTGAAATAACATCTTTTTGGTTAAAAATCAATTTCTTTGGTTGAAAATTCATTTGTTTTTTGTTGGGAAATTTATTTTACTGACTTTTAGTTTCAAATGAATGTATTCGGTTGGAAATTAATTTTTTTTTTAGTTGAGGATTCATCATTTTAGTTGAAAAATCACTTTAAGTATTACATTTTTTGTGGAAAGTTCATTTTTTTGTTGATAGAAAATTCATTTTTTGCATTGAAAAATCCACTATTTGATCAAAATTTCATATTTTTGGTTGAAAATTCATCACAGTGATTAAAAAATAATTTCTTTGGTTGACAATTCGTTTCTTTTTAGTTGAAAATTAGTTTTTTTAACTGAAGATATAACTATTCCATTTTCGCCTGAAAATTTATACTTTTAATTGAATTTAAAAAAAATAAACAAGTAATTAAATAAAATTCAAGTGAATTTAAAGATGAATTGAAAAAAATCAAGTGAACTGAAAGCAATAAAAAAATATTTTAAAAAGAATTGAAAAGAATTTGATGAAATGCGTATGAATTTAAGGTGAACTTTAAAAATACTTCAGGGCGAATAAAAGAAAATCCTTAGAATTGAGTAGAATTAAGTGAATTTGAAGACATTGAAATGAATTCAAAATAATTTTCAAGAATTTAATAGAATTCAGGGTAAACTAATAAGAATCGTGGGTGAATTTCAAATTAATTAAAACCATGCAAAAAATATCAAAATATTCCATAGATTTCAGTAAATTTGAATAAATTTAGAAGGATTCAAGGGAATTTGATAAAACTCATAAAAATTAAAAACAAATTTAAAAGAATTCACCGCGAATTAAAAATAATTCAAACATGTACTAGAACAAAATTTTTTTAAATGTGAAAAAAAATTCCATTGAATTCAGATGAATCGGGGGAATTTAAGAAATGAAAAAAATGTCATGAAATTCATAAACTTTCAAGGCGAATTTTCAAAAAATATAATTGATTTTATGATTGATTTCAAAGTGATTTTAATAGATTTGAGGGTGAATTAAAAAAAAACTGAAAAATTACCAAAAAAAATCCATCGAATTGACTAGATTTAAGAGAATCTAGAAGAATTCAAGTGAATTAAAAAAAAATCGCAAGAATATAAAAGAATTCCGGATAAAGTAATAAGAATTCCAGGTAAATTTCAAATAAATTAAAAAAAGTTCAGAAATCCAAAGTTTTACCATCATTTCAATATAAGAATTCAGGGTGAATTAAAAAAAAAGCAAGTAAATTGAACAAATTGCTTAAAATCCCAAAAAATGCATTGTATTTTGATAAATGGGAGAAGAGGTCAAGGGAATTCAAAAGAAATTGATGAAATTCAAGAATTGAAACTGAGTTTGACGGATGTCACGGTGAATTTAACAGAAACTTAAGACAAAATAAAAATTCATGGAATTGAGTAGAATTACGCAAATTTAGAAGAATTCAAGTGAATTTAAAAGAATTCAAGTTTAATTTTTAAAAAATCAAAAGGACATAAAAGAATTTAGGATAAAATAATAAGAATTCAGAGTGAATTCCAAATGAGTTCAAATTAATTCAAGAATATAAAAAAATATATACGTTCTAAATTAAGGCAGTTAAAATGTGGCTGATTCAATTAATTAAGCATATTTTGACTGAAAGAGCAGTCAATTCTTCTGTCAAATTAGTCGTTTTAGCTGATGATTCATCCAATATAGCTGATTAAATCAATCATTCGCCGGAAATTACTGATTTGCAGTCAATAGAACTTAATACTGAAAGTACATTACTTCATATCATTCAAGAAGACTGAATAAATTAGTAAAAGTTACTGGTTAGATCATTCGAAAGGACTGATTTAATCAACGAAAGCTTCTGATTGATTAGCAACTTCAAAATTACTGATTTAATCAATGAAAGTTACAGTTTCGATCATTGAAAATGAATGAGACCGTCAGTGAGTATCACAGATGGGATAATTCAAAATAACTATTTTCATCAGTGAGTCAAATTGACTTCTATAGTGGTTAAACCTTGGGTTTTCTGTTTTAATTTATTGAAGGAAAAGTAACTAAAGTGATTTTTTCATTTAAAAAAAGTGACAAAAGTGACTTTATCATAAGAAAGTGAGAAAGTCTCCCCATAGCAAAAAAATACGCTGAATTAGTCATTTTTAATAATTCAGAGTTGAATCTTTACCACATGAATTAGTTTCAGTAAACGCTTGGCACAATTATTGAATTAGTCAAATCTAGATATATCTTTAAGAATTCGAAGTCCAAAGGGTGCTACTTAATAATACTCTGTTCAAATTTTAGAACAAGAGCAAGATAACTCAGCTATACAAATTTGAATATCAAGATGGATCAAATCAGACTTTTAAGCATGTTTAAAGTCGCAAAAAAAGAAAAAAAAAATGGGAGAAAAAAAGCGGTGATTTTGCATTAGGTGTATAAATCAATTTAAAACGTTCCTGGAAGCATTGGGCTATCGTGCGGATATCCACCTGTTTATCCGACAAGTATCTTCCTCTTTCCATTTCGCGTGCAGTTAGTAGCCTCGACTGACTCTCGACTCGCGCTCGCGCCTTACCACAAGAAGAACGAAACGAATCGTTGCATGTGGCACGCGCCAGCCAGCCAACTCGTGCACTCTCCCTCCCCCCCCCCCCCCTGCCCACCCCCCTTTTTCTTCTCCTTCCACACTCCCCCCTTTCTTACGGGCGTGCAACTCCTCCCCTATTTATTTCTGCCCCTCACCTCACCCCACGCGGTGCGCCGCCCGTGCGGTGCATCCTGCCCATGCCGGCATGCATGCACTTGTTGCGCACGTTGCACAAAACCGACTCGACTGCCACTGCCACTGCCCCGGTTTCTCCAGCCAATCTTCTATCTATCCTTCTCGACTTACTCGATTCGACACTCACACTTTGCATTTCTGTCAAAGTGCATCAAAAAGGAAATTTTACAGTTTTAGACAGAATGAGAACTAATGAATACTTAATTGAAAGATGTGATATTGATACAACAAATACTAATCTCTCCTCAGCTTATGGCCTTGTTAATACTAACAAAGCTGACTAACCTCTACGACCAGTTATTTCAACAATAGGTTCTCCAACTAGAAAATTGGAAGAAATATTGAATTTTTGTCAAAGTGCATCAAGAGAATACCAAAATCAGACATAGGAAGTAATACAGTAACGATTCATAGGGATGTTTATATTCAAAAAATGTTGCATATTTTTAATGATGAAGATAGTTTTCAATTGATTCCTAGTAATCCCACCGAAATGCTTCAAAAAGGGACTTCTACAATTTTAGACAGAATGAGAACTAATGAATACTTAGGTAATACTATTAAAAGATGTGATATTGATACAACAAGTACAAATCTCTCCTTAGGCTATGCCTTTGTTAAAGTTCACAAAGCTGACTACCCTCTACGACCAGTTATTTCAACAATATTTTCACCAACTAAAAAATTGTAAGAATTATTGAATTTCTGTCAAAGTGCATCAAGAGAATACTAAAATCAGGCAACGGAAGTATCACAGTAACGATTGATCGGGATTGTTATGTTCAAAAAATGTTGCATATCTTTAATGAAGAAGATAGTTTTCAATTGATTCCTATTAATCCCACCGAAATGCTTCAAAAAGGGACTTTTACAATTTTAGACAGAATGAGAACTAAGGAATACTTAGGTAATAATATTGAAATATGTGATATTGATACAACGAGTACTAATCTCTCCTTAGCCTATGGCCTTGTTAAAGCTCACAAAGCTGACTACCCTCTACAACCAGCTATTTCAACAATAGGTTCTCAAACTAGAAAATTGGAAGAGTTATTGAGTCAAGTTATTAAAAAATCGATAGAAATCTCAAAAACATCAACTATAAGTAGTCATGCTTTCTTAAAACTAATTGACAATGTAATAATACCTTTTAGATCACATATTTCTCTTTTGATGTAGGGGAAACCACTCTGCAGTAGATAGGAAAAAACTCTACAGCATTTAACTGCATCAGTTTCCAAAAATGAAGAAAGATGATCATTGTTAAGTAAAGCTCACATATTCAATTGAGTATTCTTTTAGAGAAAAAGATCACGAAATAAATCAATTAGCTGCGTTAAATATTTTTATTAGACCTGGTCAAGGGTACGATTTTGAAATCTTTTGCAATTTTTTAAAGTTTTGACATCTTTTGGAATTTTCGTGAAATATTTATGAAATATTATAAGTCTTTATGAAATCTTTGTGAAATCATTGAAATCTTTAACAAATTTCTTAAAATCTGTTAAAATCGTTGAAATATTTTGAAATCTATGTAAAAACGAGTGAAATCTTTGTTAAATCATTCAAATCTTCGTGACATTTTTGATATCTTGGTGAAATCTTCGAAATATTTTGTAATTTTTTGAAATCTTTTTTAATCTGTATGAAATTTTCAAAGTAATCGTGAAATCTTTTGATATCTCTGAAATCTTTTGAAATGTTGGTGACATTTTTGTGGAATCTTTGTGAAATTATTGAAAGATTTGTGACATCTTCGAAATATTTTGCAATTTTTTAAGTTCTATGCGAAATCTTTTGAAATCATTATAAAATCTTCTGGAATCTTTGAAATCTTTTTTGAAATATTTATGAAATTTTTGTGAAATCTTTTAAATTCTTTGGAATCTTGGAAATCTTTGAAATCTTTGGAATCTTTTGAAATATTTGTAAATCTTTGTGAAATCTTTGAAATATTTCGAAAATCTTTCTAATCTGTATGAATTATTTACAATCTACGTGAAATCTGTTAAAATCCTTGAAATCTCCGAAACCTTTCAAAATCTTTGATAAATCTTTGAAATTTTTCGGAATCGTTGAAATCTTTGAAATCTTCTGAAATATTTTGAAAACTTTTTGAAATCTTTGAAGTATTGAAAATTCTTTGTAATTTGTTAAACCTTTACAATCATTGAAATCTTCTGAAATCTTTCAAATCTCTGCGAAATCATTAACATTTTCGTGCATTTTTTTGAAATAATTGAAATCTTGTAATTTGGTATAAACTCAAAACTTGAGTGTTCAACCTCTCGATATAATTATGTATAACAATTACAGGCTTTTAAGAATGTATGTTAATATTAATGAGAATTTTAGATTTCAATCATTGTTCAAAGCTTTTAGATTTGCATCAATCAATAATCAACTAATAATAAATTGTTTGTAAATTAGTCTGCAGTCAGTAGAATGTTTTGAAATCGAATATAAATATGAAATTTTCTATCGGCCAAAAATTATGTCGAAGTTTTTTTTTTTAACGAATTAAAAATCTCAGGCATAACATTTCTTCAGGTTCAACCGAAGAAAGATTTTATTCAAAAAAAAATTGCAATTAATGAAATCCAAGAAAACGCGTTTTTACCAATTTTCAAAAAATTTGAACTTCAACACAAATTGTTTTTAAATTTCTTTTTTTCTATTATTTTTTACCGTCAAAAACTTGACATATAAAAAAATCGCTAGAATTTTTTGGCCCGTAGAAAATATGTCAAAAATTGAAACTTTGATCTCGATGGGCGATTTAAAATAACCAACTAAACATTTTTTGGCCTCAATTTGTTTTTCCCAAATGCAATTTTTCCCAATTACGCCCTTTCAAGTTTCTAGTTCTCATCGAAATAAATAGTGAAATTAGAATCTAAATTTGTCAATATCCTAATTCACTCGGAAGAAGATTCTTTGATTCAAAGAAATTTCTTATAAATCAAAGAAATGGTTTTTTGTTTCTATGCAAATTTTTCTTAAATTTTGAATGATTTTCTTCATTTTGAATTTATTTTTGGTTAAATGAATAATATTATGGTAAACAAGCGATTTCTTTAATTCAAGTCACGCCTATCCCGAAATAAAGGGGAATTGCCTAATCGTATAATAATGATAATAGTAAAACAAATATTTCTGTGAGTGTTATGTATCCAATTCTAATTTGAAATTAATTATATAATTTTATTCATTTTCATGTTGGGATGTATCCTTGTTAGAATCACAAATTAAAAACCTAACAAATAAAAAAGCATTAAAAATGAACTATCGATGGTAATCTAAGTTTAACATAAATTAAAATGAATACATTGCCAGCAAATTAAACTTTGAAATCATCCTGTTTGATAAAAAGATCCTCTTCCAAATTTAGTCCTATTTCATAAATTGAAAAATTCATTAACTTTCACCCTCTTTGCTTGATCTGTCTTATACTCTTCTTCATCCTCTCAATTTTGATTCCTTTCATTTCATATTCAAACTAACCTCCAGTCTAAATAAGAAACTTCCATACTCAGAATTATAATCAAATATTCAGTAATAGTAATTTTAATATGCAACACGCCTCAGAATTAGCATAATTAAAATTTACTAAAAGTGAGTTCATACGCTCTATTTTCTAAAAACCCTAAAGGTTCAATGATTTACATGAAGAATGGGGCACCTATCTATCCAAATAACTTTACCGTGGGATTATCAGATAATAAAATGCCTCTTACATTGTTGGGGAGTTGACGCGTAAAGAAGTCAGGGCAAACATCAAACTGGACCGCTTTTTGCAATAATCAAGTTTTCTGGTATGTCCTCAATTCTTCAATCTTGATTCTTGTCTGATCCGATTTGTCCCTCTGGAAAAACCACTTTTCGTATCACGTCGAAACAATGCAAAAGGGGATCCCTTGAATCTCTTAACGCGTTGTTTACTCAAATTATCTTCCTCTGCTCGTAACTTGTATCGCTTACGGCTTCACAGGTTTTCAATCTACTTGTAAGCGGTTTTAACAGTGTACAATGTACATAAACATGGACTTTAAGACGCAGCTGCATTCGCACGAGTTGAAAATGAAACGAGTATCTTGTTTGCTGATTAGCTCCCAAAAAGGATTTAAGAAAAGCCAAATCTAATCTAGTTTCTTCCCTTATTCAAACATCTTCAAAATTCAAAGTCGCCCTTCTTTTTGAAACATAGTTTTTACAGGCACAGATCCTGGTAAGTGGCCTGGGGGGTGACCCATTTCTCTAAAAACAAGTTTCTGGTCTTTTCCTGGTTACCAAACATTTTTCCTAGTCATAAAAATGAAAGAACCTTCAAGTATGGTCGTGCGGTCACACAGACCGCACCATACTTTTGATTTGTGGGTCTCTCCTGGTTTTCCTCGAGGATGTCATTATTAGTCCTGCTGTATAGGTCCTGCGTTTAATTGGTGAATAATATCAGTTGAAAGCTCACAGGCTCGTGAGACCGCACGTCGACGGTAGCTTCACAAATTTTACATTTCTGTTTCAAACCAACTTGAGCTTGATGCGGGTACCCCAGAGTACGGAACATGGCCGTTCTAGAAAAATGTATACTCCGATTATCCCTCATTTGAGCAAAAAGTGAGAAAATAGTATGGAAGTGTGGACGTGCGGTTTCATAGACCGCATCATGCTTCTGATATGTGGTTCCTCTCCCCACTGATGTAAAGAAGATTATTAATAATAAGGCTTTCAGTAAAGTATTTTAATAAATTTCCCTGGATATCAAATGATTTCATAAGGCTTCAATGAAATTTTCTTTTTTTTCTTCTTTTTTTTTCTTCTATTTTAAAAGATTTCAACGAATATCATCAGATTTTATGAGATTTCAACGGGTTTGATGATACAAAGAATTTATTCACAAGAAATGAAGGAATTTAAAAGAATTTTCAAACGCTTAAAAAATTGCAAGGTACTTTAAAATATTTAAAAGGGTTTTGAAGTATTTTAGGGTATTTTCAAGTATTACAAGGAATTTTCAAGAAATTAAAAAAATGTGAAGGACTTTCAAAGGATTTTAATGATTTTTGGGAATTCAAAAAAATTTTATGCGGTTTTAAAGAATTGTATAAGGACTTTATAATATTTTAATGGATTTTAAAGAATTTATTCACAAGAATTGAATGATTTCGTAAGATATCAGGAGATTTTAAAAGACTTTTAATGATTTGGAATATTTTCTGGTATATTTAATAATTTTAATAATTGGAAGTGATTCCAAAGGATTTTAAAGATTTTCGGGTATTTTAAAAAAAAGAAATTGTTAAGTGCTCTAAAAAGTTTTAAGGGATTTTAAAAGATTTCCAGGGATTTGAAATATTCTAGTTGATTCTAAAAGATTCAAAGAAATTTTTAAATTCTATAATTTGAGAGGATTTCAAAGGACTGGAAATATTTTAGGGAATTTAAAAATATTCTTAGGTATTTTCAAGAATTTAAATTTTTTATTTGAAAATTGATTTGAAAAAATGTTCATCTTCTAAAGAATTTATTCTTTAAAAAGTTACAAGGGATTTCTCAAGATTTCAAAGGATTTTAAATATTTTAGGGTAATTCATAAATTTATTAAAACCTTAAATAATTTCAAAGGATTTCAGAGGACCTTTAAGATTTAAGGTTGTTTTTAAAAATTCCAAAGAATTTACTATAGCTTTAAAAATAACAGGAGATTTCAAAATATTTCAAAGGATTTGAAATAATTTAGGGAATTTAAAAAATTCCAAAAATTTTTAACAGAAGATTATAAAAATTTGAAGGGATTTCAAAGGATTTTTACCATTTTTGGGTATTTTTAAAAATTCGAGATAATTTCCAAGAGCTTTAAAAATTTACAAGGGATTTCACAATATTTCAAAGAATTTGAAATATTTTAGGGTATTTGAAAAAATTCATAAAACTTTTAACAGATGTCAATAATTTGAAGGGATTCGGAAGGATTTTAAAGATTTCAGGGTATTTTCAAAAAGTCGAAAAAAATGTCACAAGATTTAAAAAATTATAAGGGATTTCAAAAGATTTTAAAGAATTTGATATATTTTAGGGCATTTGAAAAAATTCAAAAAAATGTTAACAGATTTCAACCATTTGAAGGGATTTCAAAGAAATTTAAAGATTTTACGATATTTTTAAAAATTCCAAAGATTCTTAAGAGATTTACAAAGTTACAAATTATTTCAAAAGATTTAAAAGAATTTGGAATATTCTAGGGTATTTAAAGAACTTCCTAAAATTTTCAACAAATTTCTATCATTTGAAGGGGCTACCAAAGTTTTTTTAAAAAAGATTTTAGCGTATTTTTAAAAATTCAAAAAAAAATTTCAAGAGCGTAATGATTTGAAGGGATTTCGAAGGATTTTGAAGATTTTAGAGATTTATTTTAAATTCCAATGAATGTTAAAGAGCTTCAAAAAGTTACAAGGTATTTTAAAAGATTTCAAAAGATCTAAAATATTTTAGGGTATTTTTAAAAAATCCTAAAATTTTTAACCGATTTGCATAATTGGAAGGGATTTCAAACGAGTTCTAAGATTTTAGGGTATTTTTAAAAATTCCAAAGAATTTTCAAAACATTTCAGGGATTTCAAAATATTTCAAAGGATGTGGACAATTGTAGGCAATTTGAAAAGATTCCAAGAAATTTTCAATTTATTTCAAAGGGTGTAAAATATTTTGGTGTATTGTAAAAGTTTTCAAGCCATTTTTGAGAGATTTAAACAATTTAAAGGGATTTCCAAGGATTTTAAGGGGTTTACAATTTTTTTTATGGGATGGGTAAATATTTTTAAAGATTCTAAGGGATTTGATCAAATTTCCGAGGATTTCAATAATTTTGGATTTTTGAATTCTTAGTTATTTCATAAAATTCTTTAGAATTCCCTTAAATTTGTCAAAACTCATTTCCAACTTACTTAATTCAATAAATCTTTAAAATTTTTAAAATTCACTTGATTTTTTTTAATTTACCATACATTTTTTGTATCAAATTCTTTTAAATTGAAAAAACATGATTCACGTTAGTCAATTTTTTGGTTAAAAATGTCAAATTAGTCACTTTTGGTTACTTTTAGGTTTAATGTCACCTTTTTAGTAAATTATGCTGTGGCTGCCCTGAGATCAATAAATTTTTTTTTTATTTTTTTAAATATTACTGGTCAGTTAAAATGAAAAAAATATTTTATAATATAATATGATGTTAAATCAATTTAATTTAATTTTTGTTAATAACAAATTCCCTGAACTGGTTTCAATTATATATATTTCACGAAAAAATAGCAACCAAACGAAAATGGTTTTGTTTTCTTTTTGTGATCGATATTTTAATTGAAAATTATATTTTTCTAGAGTGGTGAAGTAATTCGATAAGTGCCTCTTCCATATTGTCATTTGGCTAATAAAGAACGACAAGCTGCGTTCACTTTAAAAAAGAAATGACGCGCGAAAAGCTTCTTATCGATCGGCAGGTGGAGTGACTCGAGTCGTTTAATTATCCTCAAAATTAAGGCACGCTGACGTGCAATAATTATTACCCGCCTCGTCTTTGATCTTGATTTTTTTTTTTTTTTTTTTCAAACCGCAAAGATGGTTCCGTATTATTGTGTAAAGAGAAGTCAATCCTGTCTGATGATTGCAACCATCCTGCATATGCTGAGCTTAATTAAACCTGGCATAAATAACACTTTTTAAAAATAAATCTTTGAATTAAACAATGACTATCATATAATTAGAGGTGAATTACAGACTCTCTTTCCCCTTTTTCAAAAAATGCCTATTTTTTTCTGTTTTCAAAAATTTCCCCTTGTTTCCAAAAAATTTTCCTCTTTGTCTCGTTTTTAGCTTAGATGCGTACTGAATAATTAGAAGAAAATAAAAAAATCCAACCATTTTTGCTTGAAAATTTAATTAGGGGAGAGTGGGGAGTTGTGGGCCACGCTTTGTTTTCAAGACATAACATCTCTGAACATCGATAAATTGTCAATGTATGAACTGGTATTTGTAGTAAACTTGTTAATACATCAACTGGAGAACACAATTAATAAAATTCGTTAATGCGCGAGAAATATTTAGGATGACATAAATCTTATAAAAATCGATATTTGTGATTTTGGTGGGGAGTTGTGGGCCATGACAACAAATAAAAGAAAATGGCATATTCCAGTAGTTTATGTTGATTAAAGTTGCAGTAAATAAAAATTAATGATTTTAAAAATATTAAAAAAAAATTATTCTGATTCACAATGAATGTTTTACCGAAATTGTTTGATTGAATTTAAAGCCAATTATTGCTCAAGGAATATTTTGCAATAATGTGCCTTTGAAATCTGCTGTAGAACGGGACTTCGAATATCAACCACTTGAGTTGTACAAAAACTTTTATTTCGATTTCTTTAATCAACAATGTCAAAATACTAACTACGCGTATTGAAACTATGAGTCGAGTTCACAAAGTTAGCTCACACAAAGAGAGTCTTTTGGCAGTGGTTAAAGCAGTCCTACCACCCACAACATGGCGGAGATTAAGGATGCCCACGACTCCCCACGGCCCACAACTCCCCACCGTCTCCTACTCTATTGAAAATTCAACTATTTTGTTGAAAAGTCATATTTTTGTGTAGAAAAGTCGTACTTCTTGATTAAAAATTAAACTATTAAGTTAAAGCTCATTTTTCTTCGTTAAAATTAATTTTGTTGTTGAACATTCAACTATTTTTTGAAAATTTGTTTCCTTTTTAGGATTAAAAGTCAAACTTTTTCCAAAACATTAGACTTGTAAAGTAAAAAATTCACTCTTTTTTTTTATCGTCTTTTTGAGTTGAAAAGTCCACTATTTTGGTATATAATTCAACTATTTGGTTGAAAATTAACTGTTTAATGGAAAATTTAACTACGTGCTTGAAAGTTGAACTACTTTGTTAAAAATTCAATTTTTTTTTTTCGCTTTAAGATTCATCCTTTAGTTGAAAATTCATCTCTGGGTAAAATTTAACTGTTTTGTTGAAAATTCTTCTTTTTTGGTGAACAAAATGAATCCTTTTGATTGAAAATGATTCTTTTTAGTTAAGAATGTATTATTCTTTGGTTTAAAATTTAATTATTAGTTTGAAAATTCAATAACTCTATTGAAAATTCAACTATTTGGTTCAAAAGTCATATTTTTGTGTAGAAAAGTCGGCCTTCTTGATTAAAAATTAAACTATTAAGTTAAAAACTCATTTTTCTTCGTTAAAATTAATTTTGTTGTTGAACATTCAACTTTTTTTGCTTGAAGCTAAATCTTTTTTATTTGAAAATTCAACTATTTTTTCAAAATTTGTTTCCTTTTTGGGATTAAAAGTCAAACTTTTTCCAAAACATTCGACTTTTAAGATAAAAAATTCAACTCTTTTTTTTATCGTCTTTTTGAGTTGAAAATTAACCTTTTGATTGAAAATTTAAATACTTGGTTGAAAGTTGAACTACTTTGTTAAAAATTCAATTTTTTACTTTAAGATTCATCCTTTATTTAAAAATTCATCTCTGGGTAAAAGATTAACTATTTTGTTGAAAATTCTGTTTTTTGGTTGAAAATATATTTTTATCAGCTAAAAATTCAACTATTTGTTTGAAGATTCATGTATTTTGTTGAAAATTCTTCTTTTTTGGTAAAAAATTAATCTTTTTGGTTGAAAACTGGTCTTTTTAGTTGAGAATTCATTACTTTTTGGTTTAAAATTTCATTATTTGGTTGAAAATGTAATTCTTCTATTGAAAATTTAACTAGTTTGTTGTAAATTTTTGTCTATTTCTCTTCAAAGTGCAAAAATTCTTTTCAGGATTAAAAGTCAAACGTTTTCCAAAACATTCGACTTATTAGCTTAATAACTCAACTCTTTTTTTGAAAATTAAATTATGGTTTTGAAAATTCGTCTTCTTGGGTAAAAAATTCCGCTATTTTGTTAGAAAATTAAACTATATTCGGAAATTAACTTTTTGGTTGAAGATTTAACTATTTGGTTGAAAGTGGAACTAATTTGTTGAAAATTCAATTTTCTTCAAAATTTCTTTTTTTTTTTTGAAAATTTAACTTTTCAACCGAAAATTTAAGTATTCCGTTCTTGGTTGATAATTGATATTTTTGTTTTTAAGCTTAACTGTTGTTGAAAACTTTTTTGTTGAAAATTCAATTATTACATTTTTTGTTTAGAATTTAACTACTTGGTTCAAAATTCCTCTATTTCATTGAAAATCCATCGGTTTTGTTAGAAATTTCATCTTTTTTTTTGGGTTAAAAATACAACTATTTTGTTAAAAATTCGCCTCTCTTTTTGAAAATTAAACTGCTTGATTAAAAGTTGAACAACTTAGTCAAACATTTATTTTGTTCCTTGAAGATTTGGAATTTAGTGGAAGATTCCACTATTTTGGCAGAAAATTCAATTATTCGGTTGAAATTTTACTTTTTTATTAAAAATATAACTATTTGGTTGGAAGATTAGGACTCAACTATTTTGTTGAAAATTCATATTTTTGGTTGAAATATCAACAATTATATTTTTCATATTACATTTTTCGTCGTTAAAAATTCAAATATTTGTTTAAAGATTTATCTCTTTGATTGCAAATTTAACTATTTTGTCGAAAAAAAATTTTTGTTGTTAAAAAAATAATTTTTCAAATTGAAAATTTAGTTATTCTATTTTTGATTATAAATTGATCTTTTTGTTTAAAAATTCATATGTTTTATTGAAAATACCATATTTTTACTTGGAAGGTTAGTAGTTTAAATCTTTTCATATTGAATTAAATTTGGTACCTACATTAACTTTACTTAAAAGAATTTTATTCTCCTGTTTTTGGGCTGTGAAACCTGAGATTATTATTAAGAATTTTTTAAGGCAATTAAACCATTTTATTCAGTGGGGAGATTATATTGACCCTCGATGGAAATAATTGTTTATAATATTGGATGTTGATTTTGGCTTCTGACCCTAAAGCCAAAATCAACATCCAATATTATAAACAATTAAACCATTTTAATTTGAAGTTGTGAATCGAGTTGGAATCGTGAATAAATTGATTTAACAATTTATACACAGTTGGGCAAATATGAACTCGTTTCAACTTTCTTGCTCGATAACTGAAGTTAAGCAGCGCTCTGTTCGTTAAAACTCGGATGGGTAGCCATCCTACTAAAACAAAACAAGTAGATTCCTACAAATTGTCTACAAGTAGCCAATTAATAACAAAAACCAAAATTATTCTCTAAGATGCAAAAAGGAAGAAAGGAGTAAAAAAACAGAAATGATGAGAGCTTTAGATTGGCATGACTGGCGTGAAATGGGTCTCGTGGAACTGAGGAAGTTTTTAGAGACGAGGCAGCTGGTCGATGATTTTATCTTCCTGTGTATTAATTTTTTTCAAAGTGAACTGGAGTTTAATGTAACCTGGAAGTTCAATTAAATGCATCTTTACTAGGGCGGAGTAAAAATGATCAATGTAAAAAAAATTGAAATCGATTAATATCTTCAGTTCTCTTTTTTCATTTGAAAATTAAAATGTTTTTAAATTCCAAAAAATGTCTCTATTGCTTCGAAAATTATGGCGATTTTCATTTATTCACAGTTTTTGCTAGTGAATAATAATAAAAAATTATAAATTAAAAAAAATTTTTGCTTAATTTAGAATTGTTTGAAAGTGGCCAAAAAACATTTTTTTTAGCGATTTTGACGACTTGCTAAGACTAAAAATATATATATTTTTTTTTCTTTGAAAAAACAAATTTATAGCTTCAAGCTAATGAAATGTCAGGTTCGACATATTCAAATTTTTCCAAAATGTGTGCATAGGACACATTCCAAAAAATCATGTTTTTTGGCCATTTTCAAACAATTCTAAATTCAGCAAAAAAAAAATTTTCATTCATAAATTTGTATTATTATTCACTTCAAATATTAATGGTTCAAGAAAAGTGAAAAATTGGGCAGAGAAAGTTAGTGAATTTTGAAAATGATGATTGCGGCTTCCTTTTGACGCTTATATTTTTAGTCCAAAATTTTTATTTTTTGATTGCAAATTCAACAATAATTGTGGTAAAAAGTCATCCATTTAGGTTGAAAATTCAACTATTGTGGTAGAAATGGCATCTTTTGGTTAAAAATGTAACTGTTTGATTGAAAATTAATCTTTTTTGGATGCGAATTCAACTATTTTGTTTAAAAATTCGTCTTTTTTGGTTGAATTCAATTTTTTTAAATTAAAAATTAACATCTGTTTTAATTTAAATATCAGTTGGAATTTAAAAAGTCAGCTCTGTGGTAGTAAATTCCTTTTTTTCTGCAAAAATTAATTTTTTTAACTGAAAGTTTAGCTTCATCATTTTTTTTTATTGAAAAACGACCTTTTTAGGTGAAATTTCGTTCTTTTGATTGGAGAATTCAAATTCTAGGTTCAAAGTTGACCTACTTTGCAACAATTTATTTTTTTGGTTAAAAATTCGTCATTTTTGTTGAAAATTCATCTCTTTAGTTAAAAATTAAACTATTTTATTGAAAAATCGTCTTTTTGGTAGAAAATTATTATTTTTGGTTTGAAAATTCAACTGTTTTGTAGGAAATTCGTCTTTTTGGTTTGAAATTTGTCTTTTATTGTTCAAAGTTCTATTACTTTGTTAAAAATTCATTTTTTTATGCAAATGAAAATTTATCTTCCTCAAGCTAAAAATGAAGCTTTTTGTTTAAAAATGTATGTTTTGTTGGAATTTTGTTTTTGGTAAAAAATTAATCTTCTTGGTTGAAATCCGTCATTTTGGTTGAGAATTCGTCTTTGAATTCCACTATTTGGTGAAAAGGTCAACTTTTTTGTTGAAAATTTTAATATTAAATTGTAAATTTATTTTATTTTTTTTGAAATATCAACTATTACATTTTTCGTAGATAATTAATTTTTTTGTTGAAAACTCATCTTTGTATAGGTAGAAAAACAACTACTTTGTTGAAAATTGAAGTATTTTGTTAAAAGTTTGACTATTTTGTTTCAAATTTAATTATTTCGTTGTAAATTAAACTTTTTGAATGAAAAGTTAACTGTTTTGTTAAAAGAAAAATTATGTTTAACTACCAACTATTACATTTTTTGTTGAGAATTAATCTTTTTGTTGAAAATGAAACTTTTTGCTTTGAAAATTCAACTGTTTTTGGTTGATGCTTAATTTTTTTCTAATTCGACTACTTGGTTAAAAATTCGTCTTTGTATGTAGAAAATTCCAGTATTTGGTTCAAAATTCAACTATTTTGTTTGAAATATAATTATTTTGTTGAAAATTCAACTATTTTGTTAAAAATTAGTTTTTTCCTTTCTTTTTTTAAATATCAACTATTATATTTTTCGTTAAGAATTAATCTGTTTCTTGAAAATTCAACTTTTTTGGGTTGAAAATTAACCTTTTTTTGGTTGAAATGCAACCTTTTGGTTCGAAAATTCGACTATTCGGTCAAAAATTCATCTTTGTAGGTAGAAAATTACATTATTTAGTCCAAAATTCTACTCTTTGAATATTAATGGTAACGGAAAATAAATAATTTTCCAGAGAAAAATCAGGGCTAATTTAGAGAATTTTGAAAATGTAGTTTTCCTGGCCATCCTGAAAACTTAATTACTAGTAGAAATAATATATAATATATTAATAAACTATATAACATACTAACATATCTAAATTTAGAAATAAATACATAATAATTCAATTGTATGTGTTCGTATAATAATAATAATAATAATAATCCTAAAAAAAGTTCCGTTTCCTTTCCTTGTGAACCTATCCTACAAAAATGTGTTTTCCTGCTTACAGGGGTAGCGGCGACGCCCTACCGGTATCTCCGGTCGACCAGGTCGGCAATGGATGGAGGTGAGTCCCCGCTTAATTCCCTCCAAATTCGTTATCATTCGCATATTCATCCTCACCATCATAACCACTCGTAATCTAAATAACTTAATCCGGCTTCCTTTTCCTAAGTCCAAAATCATCAGTTCTCATAAACAAATTATATTTCAATCTTTTCAGAGTCTTTTATCATCAGAAAATTATGATAAAATAATTAAATGGTATACACTCGGACCCCGATTTATCCCCCCCCCCCCCCCGGTTTAGCGATTCTTAGAACTGCTGGCCCAGGCTGTGTCTCAGCGCACAGGGCGAGGGACGGTTGCGACTCGCGCCTCCAAAGGGCCGCAGTGCGCCAGTAGTCAGTCGACTATATTGCGCAATATTATGCATTCCAATTGGAAATGGTTCAGGCAACCCTGACTATTTACGTTTCGATCCCCCCAACTCCCGACACTGTTACTAAATCGGGGTCTGAGTGTAATATATTCGTCCTTTGAAACAGAATCAAAAAATTTATTTTTTAATAATTAAAGCTGAAGGTTTACTATCTTCACCCACATTTTTTTTCTGTTGAGATTTTTACTATAATCTGTACGAAAATTAAGGTATTTACATTTTTTGGACAGATTAGTGTTTTATGAATTTAGATTTTTAAAAATCATCTATAGTATCATTGCATCCTAGTTTTTATTTTGCTTCTTCTCTTCCCTGCAAAGTGCTATTTTTTGTGATTTATGTGTTTTCTGCTTCAATTAGTTACAAAACTGGAAAGGACTTGTTTTTTTTCGAACAGGATTTTTTAAAGGCATCATTCTTTTCAAATTTATTATGGGTTTGAATTACATAAATCCATTCAGTTTCGTAATCAAAAAATATATATTCTTAATGCATGTAATCATTTTTATATAGTAGTTTAGAAATCTGTATATATAAGCGTTGACGAATAATTTTATGCTGTTTTATTTTATAAGAAATTTTGTTTTCTTCAATTTTAGGAAATTATTTTCACTTTTTAGTGTCTATTTAAGTAGATCTAACGAAAAATAAAGCCGATTTGCATTCAATAGGGCTTCAGCCAATAAGCGTCGACCCTACGCCTTATGTAAGTTCGAGTGTCAACTCAGAACTTGTTCTATTTCTTCGTATAAAAAAAATTAACAAATAAACACAATTTGAAATCAAAAATTATTTTTAATAAATTTTATTTATTTATTTTTATTTATTTAAAAAATTTTATAATTTTTAGAAAGTCTTTCAAAGTTTTAAAATTTGTTTAATCTCTTCAAAAATTCCTAAATAAAATTTAAACTGACTCGAATTATTTCTAAAATTTTAAATAACCTTTCAAAATTAATAAAATTGCCTTGCAATCTTCCAAGCTTTTTTTTCGTCATTATAAAATAATAAAATATTCGACATTTTGAAATTGCCAACACAGAAAAATTTCCGACTCTTAGCATTTTAAAAAAAAGTTAAATAATAAAATAATAAATAAAATAAAGTACTTTTATTTGATGAACATATTTTTTATTTCATTATTTACTTGTTATTCGAACAATTTTTGTCAACAATTTGATTATTCCGGAATTTTCTAATTTAAGAATTTTAAGTATTCAGCAATTTTATGATTTCAGGAATTTTCTACTTATAATATTTTCTTTTTCGGGAATTGGATTAAACTTCTGGAATTCTCTTTAGATCTTGATTCAAAAATTTGTGTAAAAAGTCATTCTTTATGGTTGAAAATTCAACTCCTTGGAAGAAATTTTAACAACTTTGTGAAAAATTCATTTTTTTATTCATTTTTTCAGTTGAAGATTCATCATTATAGTTACAAATTATTTATATGGTTGAAAATTTAACTATTTTGTTGAAAATTATTGATTTTTTAAATGAAAATTAAACTTCCATTTTTGGTTGAAAAATTATCTTTTGTAGTTGAATTTGTTGAAAATTCGTCTTGTTTTGTAGAAAATTAATCCCCTTGGTTTTTTGGCTGAAAAGTCTTCTTTTGGTCAAATTCAACTGTTTCTGATTCAACATTACCATCTTTATTGCTTGAAGTATCAACTGTTAAATTTGTTTTTAAAAATTAGTCTTTTTTGTAGATAATTAATTTTTTGGTTTAGAATTCGTCCTTTTTATTAGAAAATTAATCTTGTTTTCGAAAATTCAACTATTTAGTTAATAATTTATGTATTTTTTTTCAATAGAAAATTAATTTTCTTAGTTGGAAATTCATAGTTTTGTCTCAAAAATCAATTATTTGGAAATTCATAGTTTTGTCTCAAAAATCAATTATTTTGTTGAAAGTTAATTTAAAAAGTATAATATTTTGGATGAAATTTTTTTCCTTCTTCGGCTAAAAAAGCGTTGCTTATGAAAAATTCAAATTGAATCTGTTTTGATTGAGGATTCATCTTTTTTGGTTGAAAATTCAACTACTTGGTTGATATTTGAACCACATAGGTAATTAAACCATTAAATTTTTTGTTTGTTTAAAAATGAATTTTTTCGTTGAAAATTCTGTTTTTTTTTTGCCTTTTTGGCTAAAAAAATGTACCAATTTGGTAGAAAATTCAACTGTTTCATAGAATATTCGTTTTTTATTAAAAATAAATTTGTTTAAACAAAAATTTAACTGATCCATTTTTGGTTTTTTTCTTTTTCTTTAAAAATTCAACTATTTGGATGAAAATTCACCTTTTTTTATAGAAACTTAATCTTCTTGGTTGGAAATTCATCTTTTTGGTTAAAAGTTTAATTATTTTGTTGAAAATTTAAAATTTTAGATGAAATTTTTTCCCTTTATTGACTAAAAAACTTTCCTATTGAAAATTTAGCTCTTGTTGAAAATTCGCCTTTTTGATTTGAAAATTCATCTATTTTTTTAGCAATTTAATTTTTTGTTAAAACTGCAACTACCTGGTTAGAAATTAATCTGTTTTGTTTGAAAATTACTTTTTATGTTGAAAATTCATCTTTTTCGATTGGAAATTCAACTCCTTGGAAGGAAGTTTAACTTTGTGAAAAATTCATTTTTTAGTTGAAGATCATTTTAGTTACAAATTATTTCTTTCCTTAAAAATTCAACTATTTTGTTGAAAATTCGTCCTGTTTATTAGAAAATTAATCTTGTTGTTGAAAATTCAACTATTTAGTTAATAATTTATGTATTTTGTTTTTCAGTAGAAAATTAATTTTCTTGGTTGGAAATTCATATTTTTCTCTAAAAAATAATATTTGGGTGACAATTTTTTTCCTTCTTCGGCTGAAAAATCTTTGCTCATGAAAAATTCAAATCCTGTTGAAAATTCGTCTTTTTGATTTACAGATTCACCTCTTTTGGTAGAAATTTCTTTTTGTTTGAATGAAAAAAACGAATCTGTTTTGATTGTGGATTCATCTTTTTTGGCTGAAAATTTAACTCCCCCCCCCCCCCGGGGCGCCCTCTGTAAAATGTCTCACATTCTTTCTGGATGACCCCTAAAAAAATTCAAGTAATAAAATTTTGCGAATTGTCAAGGATCCGTTTGTTCTCGTTTTGTGTCTTGGAGACTGGAAACCTTGAACCTGAATTGTGTTTCATCCCTTATTATTGGTTGATGCGAAGAACCCACGAGAGCGCGTGGCTACTATTGATTCCTCGAGCTCTCCCGGTCTTACGCACCTCCACCTTTTTCGCCTACCCTCTCCTGGTCTCTCTCTCTCTCTCTCTCTCTTTGCCTAAAATTCTCCCCTTCACTTGTCTCTACAACTTTCTCACTTTCCCTCTCATGCCACCCTCTGTCGCCCTTGGCCCCCTTCCCACCCCCAAACGGGCCGGGTTGCGTTCTGCCCTGGCCTGGCCTGGATTATATCGCTCCCTCTTCTTTCTCCCAAATATCCTATCTACTGTACCTCCTCCGGTTTCTCTGCCCGGGACAGAATCCTGGCCAACATACATCTCTTCGCAATCAACCCTCACCCTTTACCCCATCTCACTTCCTCGTCATTGTTTCTGAATTCAAATCTTGAATCTCCCAACCGAGTACCAACTTTTTCAGTAAACTAGAAAACAAACACGCGTGCTAACTGCTATGCGCCCGATTATTAGTATTTTTGGCCTCGCTCAATTGTTTAATTAAAATATCAAATTATTGCTGATACAAAGCCTTTGTATTCAATAGTGCCTACTATCTAGGAACCGTGCATAAATTACGTAACTTTTTTTCTTCTGAAATTTTGAACCACGTATCCCCATTTATTTGGGTAGCTAAGTTTTATCCCCCCCCTCCCCCTCCCCTCTTCACCATCCTGTCTCACGTATTTTTTTTCTTATGAATTAACAAAGAAGTTCAAGCTACAACCAATAAAAATGAAATCTTAACAAACAATGTAATAGTTGATTCTTGTAGCCAAGGAAAGATTTTCATTTTAAATTAAAAACAGTTGAAGTGTCAGAATTTGCCCTACACGTCAGCGTTTCACCCTTAACTTAAAAAAACTTGATAAAATTAGTATTTCCTGTTCCTGTTCTAACCTGGCCTTATATAAACCTTATCTTCCATCGCGATGTCGGTAGTTTTGTCAAATAAAATGCTATGTCCTGTTTCGTTTCGATATGATGCTCAGCTAGTGCTGATTGCGTGAAATGTTTAAGCCTATGACTTTACTCAAATATTCCTTAACGCGTTGGCTCACCGCTCTCCCGGTTTCTCCAATATAGACTTTCCCGCAAGATCGCGGGATTTTATATACTCGTTGAGCCGACGTCGATACTAGGGTTCCTAATCTAACGGATCCATAATGGGTGAGTCCCTTGGTAAACGGCGTTCATGCCGTCATGGCAGGGACAAAAAGAAAGTGTTTTATGATGCAGGGATTAGAAACCCCAGTATCGGCGTAGGGCCAGGGAGTATATAAAATCCCTTGTTCTTGTGGAAAAGTCTATATTGGAGAAACCGGGATGGCGGTGAGCCAACGTGTAAAGGAACATGCCAGGCTTGAACATTTCACTCGAAACCGGACATAGCATTTTATTTGACCAAACTACCGTCATCGCGATGGAAGATAAGGTTTATATAAGGTTAGGTTAGGTGAGTTTAGGTTAGGTTAGGTGAGTTGAAGTTAGGTCTCATCAATTTTCAACAAAATACAGCAATTTTCAACAAAATACATCAACTTTGAACCAAATAGTTGAATTTTCAACCCAGAAAAATGATTTTCTAAAAAAAGCGAATATTAATAAATTGCATCAATTTTCAATTAAAGAGTTCAATTTTTAAAATAAAAAAAAATTATTTCTAATCTAAAATGCAATACTTAAATTTTTGTTGCAAAAAATTAATTTAAAATTGTTTTTTTTTCCCCATAAAACAGTTGAATTTTCTATTAAATTGTTCATTTTCAACGAAGCAGTTGAATTGTCAACAAAATTGTTAAATCTGCAGTTAAAGACATTATTTTTTAACAAACGAAAAATGATTATTTCATTATTTTTAAACAAAAATAGTTTAATTTTCTACCAATAGTTGAATTTTTAACCAAAAAGATTGATTTTACTACCGCAAAGGACGATTTTTCAACAAAATAAATACATTAAAAAAAAAAAAAATTTAATCATCAACAAAAAGGGTTAATTTTGTACTAAAAAGTACGAATTTTCAATAAATAACATGAATTTTCAACGAAATAGTTGAATTTTTAACTAAAAGTTATCGATTTTTAACCAAAAATGCAATTGCTAAACTTTTATTATCGAAAATTAATTTTGAACAAAAAACTAATTTGTTACAAAACAGTGGAATTTTCTGCCTAATAGTTGAATTTTCTACTAAATTGTTGAATTTTACAGCCAAGAAGACGAGTTTTCTGCAAAACAGTTGAATTTTCAAACCAAAATATGAATTTTCAACATAAAAGTTCGTTTTCCACTAAGCAGTTGAATGTTCAACAAAATTGTTTAATTTTCAGTTAAAGAACTTAATTTTCAATAAACAAAAAACTACAATTTAACCTAGACAGATGAATTTTCAACAAAAAATGTAACAGGTAATATTTCAACTAAAAATATTTTTATTTTAAAAACAAAAACCTTTTAATCCTCAACCAAATAGTCGAATTTTTAATCGAGAAGATTAATTTTCTACCAAACAAGAGGTGTTTTTAACAAAATATATCAATTTCCGACCAAATAATTTAAAAAAATACTAAATAAATATCAATTTTCTGTCAAAAATAGAATATTTAAATTTCCATTTAATAAAATGAATTTTCAGCCATGAATATGTATCCAATAAAAGAATTTTCAACAAAGTACATAAATTTTCAACTAGATAGTTGAATTTGGAAACACTTGAGGATTAACGTTCTACAGAAAAAAAAAGAATTTTCAACAAAATAATTAAATTTTTGACTGATGAATTTAATTTTTAACTAAAATAATGAATCATGAACTAAAAAAATGAATGTTAACAAAGTAGTTCATACTTTGACTAAATATTTGAATTTTCTACCTAATTGTTGAAGTTTTGTTTTATAGTGATTTAAAATCAACGCGATCGGCATGAAACCTCTCCGCATAATATGCGGGAAAACACTGATGGACAAAGTCAGAAATGAGACAATCCTCAAAGAATGTGGTACACAAGAGACACTAGTTGACATATGGGAAAGAAATCAGCTAAGGTGGTTCGGACATCTTGAAAGAATGAAAGATGAACGACTGACAAAGCAAGTGTATAAAGGTAAAGTAAATGGTAGAATGCCCAGAGGTAGACCGCCGAAAGAGTGGTTAGAATCTGTGAATGAGACATTAATCCGAAGAGACGTAAGAAGCCATAGGAACACAAGAGCTTGCGTGAAGAAATGCATGGACGTGAAGGAAGCTAGAGTAGTATGCCAGGACAGAAATGTGTGGCGACAAATAGTTTGTAAACAGAGTGACAATAGTGTGAATGGCGCCTGAAACAGAGACTTTGGATACTAATGGGCCCAAGTGGGGAACCATACATAACAATTTTGTGAGGTTCCTCACTTGGGGTGATCGCTAGAGAGATTGATCAGCAACCTGGGTCGGAGCAGTGTTGCGGAATGAACGTGTCATCTAAATAAATGACACGAGAATTCCAGATCGATCTAAAACACCTATCCCTAACACCTATAAAACTCCTATATACCTTATGCCCATATACCAACCTACTCTATACCTATTCACCTGTTTACTATTCCCCAACCGAGCAAGTCACGCCTACCCCGAAAGGGAAATGGCTTAATGGTATAATAATAATAATACCGACGTGAAAATACCCCCCCCCCCCCAACGAGAGAAATTGTGTAAAAAAAATAGGGGTAAATGAATTATGTCAAAAACTAGCAAAGTTTGAAAAAAATTGTATTTTGTTGAAAACAAACGCTAAAATTTTAATACTCATAATTGTGTAGTAATTCTGTGACTGCAAGTGTAGTACTTGCCTGTTTTGATCCAATATTAAAAAATCTTTGAACTATTCTTCTCCCTCTCTAACCATAGCCAAAAATGTGATAACATCTAAGTTTAAACAATTGTTTAGAGAACAATTGATTTAATAATAAAACTTGTATAAAGTTGAACATTTTCAGTTCATAGTGTTCAATATTGATTTGTATAAGAAAAAATGTAACAAAAACTAAAAAAAGAAGAGTAGTTCACTACATCCCACCGCTGTCACCAAAATATTAAGACACCTAATCCTATCAAGAAATAATTTTTTATTCTGAAATTGTCTTGAAGATTTAACTTTGAAGTTGCACCAACTGGTTGCACTCACCAACGATGGTTCTAAGAACCGAAAAAGTATCTTGGCTCACGGACTGAAACTCATTAATTTTTATTTCGTCCCGGAAATCGTTTACCCTCTTGCTCACTAATTTTTTAGAGTACACGCTCCATTGACCGACGGTAGTATTAGCGACTATTAATTAACCTTGAAAATACCCAGACGCCCTTGCAACCTACCTCAACTGTTATGGTTCACCCGGACCTTCCAAACAAAAACCGTTAATTTAGATTTTAGATTCGAACCAACAAAGTTTAACCCTTTATTTTAAAACCCTGAGGTCTGCGATAAAAATATTCTAGGATGAACAAGAGCACAATATTTGACATTCAGGGTTGCTACAAGACCTGGAAGACCTGGAAAAGTCATTTTTTTTTCCTGGAAAAAATTTTGTAAAAGTGACTAGAATTTTTTTGGGCACACCTATATTCCAAAGTCTGAACAGTTATTTGAGTACTTGAAGGCGAATTTTTAATTTCTTAATTTATTCGAATTGTTTGAATGAAAGTTCTAGGTAAACGGGATTTTTTTACTGTTTATGTTAATTTGGCATCCCAGAAACATTTGAAATTGAAAATGGAAATAATCAGTCTTATGTTGGTTTATTTAAGGGCATTTGAAAAAGTATATTTCTTTTAATGTTTCTACCTAAAGTTTAATTATGAGTTGCAATAAAATTTTATACCACCACAATAAAATATTTTGTCGTATCCAAATTTTGTCATTCCAGGGTGATATGAATACAAAAAGTTTATTTAATAATAAGAAAATGGTTTGAAAAATAAACATTATTTCAATCGAAGACTATTAATTATAGTTGTTCAAATGAATATAACCATTAGGTGTATCTTAAAGATTAAAGATTTGCCTAAATTCTTAGGCAAAGGGAATTTTTATAATGATTTTATCATTAAATTTGAAGTCATGGATTAATAAATTATTAATAATATTAATTAAAGACAAACCTTCTTCAGATAGAGAACTGTATTCAATAAAAAAATCTATTTAAAAATGTTAACCATTATTTACCATATAATTTTATGAAAAATCCTTAATTTTTTCGTAATTATATAGAAAAATTGAGTTTTTTCAAAAAGCACCCCTCCGATTATTTTCATTTTTCATCTTAATCTTAAAATTGTTCATGATATGCCACATTATCGTGAAAAAAATTCCACTTACCTTTCACTTCAACTTGATAACTATGTGAAATTCTCGAAATATTTTGTAAAGTATTTGTAAAATCTTTGAAGTTTTTGTGAAATCTTTATGAAGTCACTGAAATCTTTTTGAAATCCTTGCAATCTTTTTTAAATTATTAAAATCTTTGTGGAATGCTTGAAATCTTTGTGAAATCTTTTAAAATTTCTGGAAATCATTGAAATCTTTTAATTTCCATAAAAACTGAGCAATATTTTCTATTCTCCTACAATATTTTATAAAATTTTGAAATCTTTGAAATTGAAAACTTTTCGAAATTAAGCAGAAAAGTTTCAAAAATCTTCAAAATCTTTGCCTTTCAGACTTTTAACCATTTTTATATTTATATTAATGAGAATTGCTTAGAATATAATATTTTTCGAAAAGCCAAATGTTTTAAAATCAACATTTTTCGGAATTTTTTTATGGATTGTAATGTTTATTTAATAAATTCAATTTTCTTTAATTTTCAAAAATAATTGAATTTTCAACTGTTGAAATTAAATCAGCAATTTTCTTCAATTTTCAACAGTTGAATTTTTATCAGTTGAAAATTAATTTTTCAATTTTCATCAAATTTCAAATGTTGGAAATTGAAGAAAATTGATCATTGAATTTTTCAAGAATAGAAAATTCAACTGTTGAAAATTGAAGAAAATTGAAAATTTAATTTTCAAAAATAAAATATTCAAATTATGAAAATTTGAAGAGAATTGAGAGTTAAATTTGAAAAAGAAAATTGAAAAAAAGAAAAATAAGAAAGAAAATTTATCATTGAATTTTCAAGAATAGAAAATTCAACCTGTTGAAAATTCCATTATTGAAAATTGAAGAAAATTGAAATTTTCACTGTCGAAAATGGATGAAAAATGATGATTTAATTTTCTATAATTTTCAACAGTTGAATTTTTATCAGCTGAGAATTCAGTTTTCATTTTTCCTGAATTTTTCGCTGTTGAAAATAGAATTTTAACTGTTGAAAATTAAATTTTTAATCGTTGGAAATTGAATTTGTAACTGTAGGAAATTGAAGACAGTTGAAAATTGAATAAAATTGATCATTTCATTTCTAAGAATTGAAAATTGAACTGTTAAAATTTGAAGAAAATTTATAATTGAATTTTCAACTGTCGAAAATTCTATTATCGAAAATTGAGGAAAATTAAGTTTTCGTCTGTTGAAAGTTCCATTACTGAAAATTGAAGAAAATTGAAATTTTAACTGTTGAAAATGGAGGAAAAATGATTGTTGAATTTCCAATTATCTGAGAATTCAGTTTTCATTTTTCTTTAATTTTTCTCTATTGAAAACTGAATTTTAACTGTTGAAAATTGAATTTTCAACTTTAGGAAATTGAAGATAGTTGAAAATTGATAATTTAATTTCTTAGAATTGAGAATTCAACTGTTGAAATTTAAAGAAAGTTAAAAATTGAATTTTCCACATTAGAAAATTCAACTGTTAAAAATTGAAAAGAATTCAAAATTCAATTTTCAAGATTTGAAAATTCTGTCTTTGAAAATTGAAGGAAATTGAATTTCCAACTGTTGAAACTTAAATGATCAATTTTCTTCAATTTTCAACAGTTGAATTTTTATCAGTTTGAAATTTAATTTTCAACTGCTGGAAATTGAAGAGATTAGAAGAAAATTGATTATTGAATTTTCAAGAATTGAAAATTGAACAACTGTTCAAAATTGAAGAGAAATGTAAATTGAAGTATAAACTGTTGAAAATTGATTTTACAACTGTTGAAAATTGATGAAAATTGATTTTTTGACTGTAGAAAATTTAAGAAAAATTATAATTGAATTTACAACAATTGAATTTTCTTCAATTTTCAACTGTTAAATTAAAAATGAGAATGTAATAAATAAACATCTCAATCCACAGAACAAAAATGATGAAAAAAGCCGATTTTTTCGAAAATGGGTCGCTACTGGCAAATAATGTTTTTTGGCAAATTAATAGTTATCCAATGGACTCTCAGTAAGGAATTTATGAGATTTAATTAAAATTGATCGTCTCCTTGACTATATCCAATTTGTGATAAAATTCTGAAATGTCAGAAGTCATTAAAAAATCATGTAACATTATTTAAAAATATAAAATTTCTTGTAAAAAAATGGTTTCTTCTTTTTTACATGTAAAAATTAATTTTTAATCTTTCCCCTATTTTCCCCTTTATCGTGAAAAATTACTCTATGTTCCCTTTTTTGAGTTCCTTTTACACTGTGAATCCTGAAATACCTTCTGACACTTTCAACACTCTCAACAAATGGCTCCTGTCAATACAAGGGGTTTAAATTTTTATTTTTATTATTTCTCGTGTATGCAAGGAAACCCTCTGGGGTGGTCCTCTTGCTTTTAGAGTTTAGACCCTCAGAGTGTGATGCTTCAATAAAGAACACGTACGCTGCGGTGATCCTCAAACGGCCGATTTCCGGCGAGAAGCCAAATTTCCTTTATTTTTTTCTTTTCTTTTTATCCCCAACCTCTGTTAGCTGTGCAGTAGACACGATGTGCAAGGTACTCTTCACAAAGTTTAGACTTTAGACCATCAGAGATAGTGTGGAGATATAGAGATAGCGGAGGGTGGGAATGAGGAGGTGAGGTCAAGAGGCAGTGAACAGGAAGTAAAGGTTTCTACTGCAATTTTATACCCGAGTAGCAAACCTAAAGTCTGCAGTCTGCACCCGTGCGTCCACAAGGAAGACACTGACTGCTCCTGTCTACTAGGAGGCATCGCGCTTTCCGCTCAGTCGAGGAGATAATTGATTGGTCATTCAGCGATATTAGTTGATCGTCACGCGGTAGTGCCTTGTCTGATACACGCGTTAACGACAGGTATACCTTCAGACAAAGGAAACTTCTACCCTGACCTGTCTGTCTGTCTGACCGGGAAAACCGGGAATTTCATTCACTCATTACACTGATTGAACCAGCGATGGAATTCCCCTGATTGAACCAGCGATGGAATTACACTGATTGAACCAGCGATGGAATTCCCCTGAGTGAACCAGCGATGGAATTACACTGATTGAACCAGCGATGGAATTACACTGAGTGAACCAGTAAAATCTCACTGATCATAAGTGACACACTTCTGGCTGTTTCAACCAGTGAGATTGCATTGGTTCACTCAGTGGAATTCCATCGCTGGTTCAATCATTGTAATTCAATCGCTGGTTTAATCAGTGTAATTCCATCGCTGGTTCAATCAGTGTAATTCCATCGCTGATTCAATCAGTGTAATTCCATCGCTGGTTCACTCAGTGGAATTCCATCGCTGATTCAATCAGTGTAATTCCATCGCTGGTTCACTCAGTGGAATTCAATCGCTGGTTCAATCAGTGTAATCCCATCGCTGGTTTAATCAGTGAGGTTCACTGGTTACTCAGCACCAGTAGTGCTTTTTAATAATAATCTTTTATAAACCGCACTTTACTCTCGCTAAAATAAATGAGAGTCAGACTGCAGCCTGCAATGTAATAGTATATCAGACGACTTTACGTTCATTTCTCGGGCGCGTGGAGCGCTATATTGTTGTTGTGTCTATCATTTGGCGTCACTGGTGTATTCAGTAACGCTGTCTTAGTTGAGTCACCTACTGATTCGCCCAGTCAAAGTTGGAAAATGACTGGTTCACCAGTCATCTGCGGTTTTTCTTTCGTTTCTACTAAACTGAATATTAAAAGTGTTTTGATATTTTATTACTTTCACAGGCTTCAGACTGTATTCCCTTAATGAAAAAAAAAGTTTTTAAACTTGTCCTCTGGTACACTAAAAAAAAATAAGACCAAGAATACTACCCCTAATAAAAAAACTACCCTTCATATGGGTTAAATTTTAAAATGTCATAAAATTTGGTGTAAAATTTTCAAAATGCACAATTTGATATTGCAACCCCTATAAAGGGTAGTTTTTCCCGATTAGGGGCAGTATTTTATGTCTGATTGGTGCGTGATAAAAATAGACTAAATTCGATTTTGAGTGTTTCCACTTAGTTTGTATTTATTAAGGTGCTCATTTTACGAGCACTTTGCCTCCCGTTAGCCAATGTATTTGCTTCCTCATAGAGGAAGCATTAGTGATTTTTTTAAATAATAGACAAATTGAAGTCTTCATTTTAATCATTCTAAATATAGAAAATTACAAAAAATACAAAATTACATAGTAATACAAAAAAATTTTTAATACAAAGACAAATCAGACAAATCAAATTTTGTATTCGAAATGATAATTTTTCGAGCTGGAAAAGGGAAGGGAAAAGTTCTGTTGCCTGCTATCCCTTTCCAAGCTTTATGATTTTTTTACCAAAATTGCCAGAATTATTCTATTTGAAAATTTAGGATCAAAAAGTATTTTCTATTCATGCGTTAACTTCATTAATCTTCAAGAAAGTGTATTAATATTATAGATCAATCGATTTGCCTCGAATCAAGGAATTTTTTCCGTTCTTGCATCAACTTTGAATTATGTTAAAGAAAAAAGTTTTACTATAAAAAACCGTATTTTAAATGTAATATAAATCACGATAACTTCCATACTCTTTAATAAAATTAATTAATATTGTAGGTCAATCAATTCGTCTCGAACCAAGGAATATTTTATATTCTTGCATCAGCTTTGAATTATGTTAATCAAAAAATTTTAATATGAAAACCCGTTTTTTAAAATATTATAAATTCCTAAAAAAATACAATAAATATTTCAATTTATCTGCCACCGTTTTCAAGTTATTATGTTCACAAAAAAAATGTGACATCCACTATTCCTTTTTTTATCGAAAATTTAATATTTTTTTATTTAAAAATTCAACTGTTTGGTTGAAAATTCAATTTTGGTGTTGAAAAATGAATTTTTTTTTGTACTAAAACTTTATCTTTTTAAATAAAAATTAAACCATTCATGTAAAAATTCATTTATTTTGTTTGATGCATTTTATTCAATATATTTTTTATTTTTTTGTTTAAAATTTCAAGTGTTCTCTTGAAAACTCGTCTTTTTGGGTAGAAAATAAATGATTTTGCCTAAAAATTCTACTACTTTTTTGAAAATGAAATTCATTCATTAAAATTTAATTTTTTATGTAAAATTAATTTTTTATACTGGATATTTAACTATTTCATTTTTGGTTAGAAATTTATCTTCTTTATTTGAAAATTCAAGTATTCTGTTGAAAATTCATGCATTTTGTTGAAAATTCATCTAATTAAAAAAAAGAATTAATTCCTACATTATAAATTGATTTTTTTGGTTGAAAAATTAATTTTTCATACTGGATATTTAACTATTTCATTTTTGGTTGAAAATGTATCCTCTTTATTTAAAAATTCGAGTATTTGGTTGAAAATTCATGTATTTTGTTGAACAATTGTCTTCTTGGTAGGAAATTAATGATTTTGGTTGACAGTTCAACTTCTTTAAAAAAAATTGAATGCCTTTCTTAAAAATTGATTTTTTTGGCTGAAGATTTATTATTTTAATTGAAAATTCATTTCTTCCGTTGAAAATTGATCTACTTTTGTTGAAAATTCGTTTTTCTTCGGTCGAAAATTAATTTTTTTAACTGAAAATTGAACTGGTTCAGTATAGAATATTCTTTTTTTCTTTGGTGAGAAATTATTTTTTTAATTAAAAATTTTAATAATCCAGTTAAATATTTAACATTTTATTTGAAAATTCATCTCTTTGGTTGAAAACTTATCTTTTTTAGTTGAAAATTCAGATTTTTGTTTTACAGTTCATCTGTTCTAGTTGAAGATTTATTGCAAATTAATTTTCAAAACTGATAATTTAAGCAACCCATTTGAATATTCCATCAGTTTAGTTGACAAGAAAATTCAAGTATTTGGTTGAAAATTTGTTTTTTGACATTAATTTTTTAAATAATAATTTAAACAATACAGTTGAATATTCCATCATATTATTTGAAAATCCATCTCTTTGGCTGAAAATTAATTTTTCAACTGTAAATTTAACTTTCAATTTTTGTTTGAAAATTCATCTTTGTAGGTTGAAAGTTTAAAAATACGGTTCGTAAATTCAACTATTTTGTTGGAAATTTTATTATTTTATTGAATATTAATCGTAAATTAGTTCAAAATTCGATAAATCGATCAATTTTCAACCAATTCTAATAAAAAAAAAGCTCATTACACACCGAATTGAACTCACTTGGATTATATCATCAGAAAAAAAATATTGGATATTTGGATTTTTTACTATAAGATCAGAGTGTGGGTGTGTAAGAAATTTTGCATATATGACACTTTTTTTAGTTCCACCAGACCTACAGTTTCTACTGTGTTTCTTAGAAAGTATTTTTTCATTAAAAAAAAAAGGTGCCTGGAAATTTTTTTTGTCCTAGAAAACTTGGAAAAGTTCTGGAATTTTTTTTTTTCAGTAATTTTTTCCAAAAATTTTCGATTTTAAGGAACTTTAGAAGCAAAAGCGATTATTGGCATCATAGTTTGATGTTTTATTTACAAAGTTCACACACTTAAAAGTTCAAAAAATGTTTAAAAGGCAATGAACTTCGATGTTGAAAAAAATATGTATTTGTCTCGTCTTAGGCAATCCGGTATCCTAAGACGGGCCCCTTTTTAAAATAAAAAAAGCTATGTAATTAAACATTAGATATTGATGAATTTTATTCGCAGCGTATTGTTTGAACATAATGTTTACGTTTATGACATATTAGTTACGAAAAATACCTTATAAAGCGTAAAATAAGCGTCAAATAAGGTCTAACAGAAAATAAGTGTAAAAGAAGTTCAAGGACTAAATATTTATGAAAAGTTATAAAATTTCGAATATTATTCATCTCAGATCCAGAATTTACTGATATAAATCGAAAAAGCGACATAGTTTAAAAAATTTCTTATTCATGATGTAAAAGCAAGAAAGAGGTTAGGTCATTACCATTGAGACCATCGGAAACTCACAAGGAAAGCAGATTTCCCTTTTACCTACAGTTCTCTAGCCTAACCGGGGCCCGTTTTAGGAATTTCGCATGATCACAATTTTTTAAATATTTTAATCAAATAGCATAAGAATTAATAAAACGTAAGCATCAGTTGCAAAGTTTACAAAATTATCTATCAAACAAAAACATAACTTACTCCTTCAAATCATTAGAAGTTATTAAATCACAACTTCTAAAACAGGTGAAAGTTCGTTCTCTAACGTACGAAAATAATTTTTCCTTTCTGTTTTTGTTAATTTACTTCCAGTGCAGGAAAAAACACCTTCAAAATAACCAGAATTTTGCTGAACACGTATTCGCATGCGTAAGTGATGACTATATTGCTTTTGTACAAAAATATTCATGGTGTCCCGTCTTAGGAGGGGGCTCGTCTTAGACAACTTTCCCCTAACCCTATTTTAAAATAATTTTTTAAGGAGAACATTTAGAAACACAATATTATCAAGTCAATCTGTGCAAAAATTCCATTTTTGAACAAAAAGACTCAGAGACATTATGAAACCAAAATTCAGTTCTTTTGAAAAAAACATATTCGAACAGCTCAATATATGAAAAAGAATTGCATAGAAAGGCCTCAAAATATGTTTCCAAAAAAACATTTTAATCGGCTCATTAGAGACAAGTATATAACTATAGGAAAAAAGAGGGAGAGAATTGGAAAAGAGACAACCAAGCCATCCTCACTCTCATTTCCTTTCTCTTTCTCCGTCTTTTTTATACTACTTTTGGGAACCAACATGTTTCGAGATCATTTTAGATCTCCTCATCAGGGTATCATTTTATAGGATACTAAGAACATATTTACCTATCTTATGCTTAATATTCGTAATGTATGCATATATGAAACTGAAATTTCTTATCATACTGTTATTTACATTGTTTTAATTTTCTTCTGGACTGATTTCAAACTTTTAATTTTCAGTACAAGTGTAAATCAGTAATGTTTCTGAAATCATTAATGTCAATAATACTTGTCCTGATTGAGAATGAACAGAACCTTACAATTAAACAAATATATTATAAAAATTTAATAAAACTATCAAAAGCTTTGTTATATTTCGAAAGGTCTTTTTTCAAATTGATTGCATTGTTTCCCTCTCTTTTTATGTATAACATTTCCATGAATTCCCTTTTTCTTTGATTTCTTTCATTGTATAGGACTCTAACACCATCCCAATCAAACTCATGTCCATGTGTGATTCTATGTTTTGACAACACACTGTGGTATTTCTGACTCCTTCGAAGATTATTTTGATGTTCATCTCTCCTTATTCTTAGTGGTCTCCTAGTTTGGCCTATATATACTGCCTTGCAAGACCTACATTTTATTTTATACACTACATTTTGTTTTTCCATTTTGTCACGTACGTCTTTTCCCAATTTGACAGTTCTGTTACTTTTGAATGGAATTCTATATATCGTATGTAAACCCATTTTACTTAGTAAAGATCTCAAACACTTTGAAATTTTATCAAAATAAGGTAAAACAACCGTGTTGTATTTATCAAAATCTCTAGTATCTGTGTTAATTACATTGTTGTCTTTCTGATTAATCTGATGGATTCTGTTGTTTATGTGTTTTTCAATGAACAAGGGTGGATAGTGGTTCAAAAAAAGGATCTGTTTACAAATTTCAATATTTTTCCTATGGAAACTTTGATGTGATAATTTTATAGCCCTATCTACCATATTTTTAACAATTGCAATTTTCATTTGTATTGGATGATTTGACAGAAAGCTCAATGTTCGTCCTGAAAATGAAGGCTTCCTGTACCAATCAGTTATAATTCTACCTTCATTTGTTTTAATCAGAGTTAAGTCTAGAAAATTTAATTTATTTTCTTTTTCAATTTCTGAAGTGAATTGTAATCTGGGATGTATACCATTAATTGAAAGTTTAATATTTCAGCTAAAAAATGTTCAATATTGAACACATGAAATCCGAATCCGAATTTAAAACTGACGCATCTTTAGAAGCCTTTAGTTTAGTATTCTTTCCCGGAAAATTAGTCACGGGACTCTTCTGGACCACATAAAGAATAGCAGGCTAAATTATTCTCGTATAATTATTTCAACTTCAAGAGGACTTCAAGGAATTTTTCTCAGGCTCATAAAAAGTACAAAAACTCGTATATTTTAATAGTTTTCAAGTGGGTGTTGCTGTTTTTATATGAATTTCAAAGTTGACGTTTTATTTATTTCTATTCCCTGAAAATCGATTTCCGTTTGACTTTCGAGATCTACACGTGTAAGTTGACTCCAGGTTCCAGGTCATGAGGAAGTAATAACCATAACGAAAAGGCGAGCCAAAAGGTCTGAGTGCTCACTACACTGAACACTCAAAGCTCAAACCAACTTAAGGGGAGGTCGTATTCATCAGGCCAATAATTCACTCGTCCTATTCATAAATTATTTCTACAACTTGATCCTCATAAGTCAAGACCATATCATATTTTAAATCTAATTCATTTATTTTAACAGGGTGGTCGCAGGTCTGGGAAAACCTGGAAATCAGGGCAAAGTCAGGGATTTTGAAAAAAATGGCAAGTCAGGGAATTCCTCTAAGAAGTACTTTAAAGTTTAAGTAACTGTCAAGTATAATCAGGGCTGCCACAAAGTCACTTTTTAGTCACTTTTTTCACAAATCACAGACCTCACAAATTGTATTTATTGTACCCTATATTCAGTTAGTACCCTATTTTCAAGATTTAGTCCCTATGGTACCTTATTTCCAGCCTATAATGGAATTTAAAAAAAATTTATAATAAGGTCAAAGCTTCCAAAAGTCAGGGATTTTGAGAAAAAATAGCAAAAGTCAGGGAATTTCTGTAAGAAGGAAGTGTAAAAAATATTCAGGACTGCCACATAGTCAGTCACTTTTTTCTGAAATCTTCTCAAGAGCTTTTAATTTGAAATATTTCAGGGAATTTTAAAGATTCCAAGGATTTTAATACATTTTCCAGGATTTCAGGAAATATCATCATTGAATTTGTTTTTGTATTTTGTAGGATTTCAAAGGATTTTAAATATTTTAGGGAGTCTTAAAAGATTCCTATAAATTTTAAATTGATTTCAATAATATGAAGGGATTTTAAACTCGATTTTAAAGCGTTTGAAATATTTGATGTAGGGCTTCAAAGATTTGAAAATTTGAAATTATTTTTTGGAATTCACCCTGAATTCATATTAATATATCCTTAATTCTTCAAATTTTTTGGAATTCTTTGGAACTGTTTGAAATAAATTGAATTCTTCTAAGTGTACTGAATTCTACTCAATTTAATTGATTTTTAAACGTTTTAAATTAATCGATCCTGAAGATCAATTGATAAAATAATCGAAGGATTTGAAATATTTTTAAAGATTTTTTCAAATTCCTTGGCATTTTCAAGAGCTTTAACAAATTTCAAGGGATTTCAAAAGAGTTTAAAGGTTTTGAGATATTTTTTTTTATTAAATTTAATTTAATTCCTATCTATTTTAGGTTATTTTAAAAAAATACAGAAATTTTTTATTGATTTCCGTAATTTCATGGGATTTCAAAGGATTTGAAATATTTTAGGGTAATTTAAGCGATTCCCAGAATTTTTTTATTTATTTAAATATTTTGAAGGGATTTCAAAGACTTTGAAATATTTTAGGATATTTTAAAAGATTCCAAAGCATTTTTAAGAGATTTAAACAATGTCCAGGGATTTCCAAAGATTTTAATCATTTTAAGAGATTTTAATATTTTAATAGATTTCGAAGAATTTATTCACAAGGTGTGAAGGATTTTGTAGGGTCTCAAAGATTTTAAGAGATTTTCAAATATTTTTTGCAATCTATTCGGAATTTGCCCTGAATTCTTTTAAATTCTTTTGAATTCTTCTAAGTTCACTCAATTCTACTCAATTCAAAGGATTAAAAAATTTTTTCTTTCTTTTTCTTTCTTAGGCATTTCACTAAATTCTTTTAAATTCTCTCCAGTTTTTCCTCGAGTTTTTCTGAACTCACTTCAAACTTACTCGATTCAATGAATTTTTTCATATTTTTGAATTGTTTTGAATTCACTTGATTGAAAAAAATTCATTTTGATTTCATTTAAATTCTTTTGAATTGTTTTGTAGTCATTAGGCATTTTTTGGTAATAAATTAGTAGGGTTTCAAAGATTTGAAGAGATTTGAGATTATTTATTTTTTTAATTCACCCTGAATTCTTATTATTTACCCTGAATTCTTTTAAATTCATTTGAATTCCCATAATTTTTTCTAAGCTTATTTCAAAGTTACTGAATTCGATGAAGCTTTTTTATATTTTTAAATTGTTTTCAATTCATTTGATTTCTTCAATTCACCTTGAATTTTCATGAGTTTTTTTTTTATCGAATTCTCCTCGTTTTCCTTAAATACCTCCAAATTTATTCCAATTTTACAGAAATGAATGGAATTTTTTTGATTTAAAAAATTTGTACCTGTCCATTTGAATTCTTTCGATTTCAGTTTGAATTGTTGGAAGTCTTGTAAAATTATCCTGATTTTTGTTACCCTTTGCGCGCGAAAAAAGTACCATATGAGCGTAACAAAAAGTACCCTTTGGTCCCTATATTTCATCCCCTAGGGACTGTGAGGCCTGAAATCACTTTTTAGTGACAAAAAATCAAGAAAAAACTCTAATGAGGCCTCGGTGGCTTTATTGGTTAATGTTAGTGGCATTCCGGGTTCGAATCAGGGCTGAGGCAGATTTTTTCTTGTTCTTAAAAATTTATTTGTCCGAAGTAATTATTTTAACAACAAAATTGATATGAATATTAAAAAATAGATGAAGTCACTATTGAATTCAGATCTATACCTATTTCAGAATTTTCCGGAATTATTTTGTAATATTTTAGGATATTTTAAAAGATTCCATGAAATTTTGGATGATTTCAAACATTTGATTGGCTTTTAAAGGATTTTAAGGGTATTTTTTTTAATTTCATGAAATTTTCAAGAGCTTTAGAAAGTTTCAAGGGATTTTTGAAGATTCTAAAGGATTTAAAATGTTTTAGGCTATTTAAAAAATTACCAATGAATTTTCAAGAGCTTCTCAAATTTTTGAGTGATACCAATAGATTTTAAAATGATTTGAAATATTTTAGGGTATTTTCAAAGATTTCAACGAATTTTTTATTGGCTTCAATATTTTGAAGAGATTTTAAAGGATTTGAAATATTTTAGGTTTTGAAAAGCTCTCAAGGTATTTTAATAAATTTTCCTGGATTTCAGGAAATATCAGTTTATGTAACGTAGGATTTCAAATATTCAAAAAAAATTTAAGTGATTTCAAAAGATCTAAACTATTTTAGGATATTTAAAAAGATTCTAACGAGGATTCTAAAGAATTTTCCATTGATTTCAATGATTTGAGGAACTTGAAAGAATTTGAAAGATTTTTGGGTATTTTTTAAAACCTTTAAAAAAATTTCAGGGATTTCAGCAAATTTTAAAGGATTTAAAATATCTTAAGGTATTTTTAATAGATATTAATAATTTCGAGTGATTCCAAAGGATTTTTAATAATTCAGGGTATTTAAAAAAATTCCAAGAAATGTTCAAGAGCTGCAATATTTTCAAGGGATTTCAAAATATTTTAAGGGACATTTCAAAGGATTTGAAATTTTAAAAGAAATTTTACAAAATACCCAAGAATTTTTAAGCGCATTCAAAAATTTCAAGGGATTTAAAAAGATGTGAAATATTTTAGGGTATTTTTAAAAAATCAAGGAATTTTCCATATCTTTCAAAAGTTTCAAGGAATTTCAAAAGATTTCAAAGGATTTTTTTTGCAGATTTTAATTATTTGAATGGATTTCAAAGGATTTTAAAGATTTTAGGGTGTTTTTAAAAACTTATGAAATTTTCAAGAGCATTAAACAGTTTTAAGGGATATCCAAGGATTTGAAATTGAAAAATTTAGTATATTTTTAAAATTAAAAAGATTCCAATAAATTTTCAATCGATTTTAAAAATTTGAAGGCTTTCCAGAGGATTTTTAAAATTTTACGATATTGTTAAAACTTCTAAAGAATTTATCAGAGCTTTAAAAAGTTTCAAAGAATATCAAAACATTTCAAAGCATTTCAAAATAATGGAAATGTTTAAAAATATTCCAAGTTTTTTCAAGAGATTTAGAAATTTCCAAGAACTTGAATGATTTTTAAGAATTAAAAAAATGGTGTAGGTTTTTGAAGAATTCTCACAATTTCAGAAGATATGGAACAATTTTACAGGAATTATTAGGTTTTTTGGAATTTATTTTAATTTAATATAATTTCACCAGGATTCATCAGAATTGGAAAATTTCAAAGATTTTCAATTATTTCAAGGTATTTCCAAAGTTTTTAGAAAATGTAGGGTATTTTATAACATTTCAAGGAATTTGAAAAAGCCTGAAGAAATCTCAAGAGATTTAGAAAGTTTGTATAGGGTTTCAAATATTTTAGGATATTTTAAAAGACTCCAAAAGTATTTTTGAAAATTCCAAGGGATTTTTAATTGATTTTGATCATTTAAAGGGATTTGAAATATTTTAGGATAGTTAAAAAGATTGCAAGGAATTTTCAGCAGAATTCAATAATTTAATGGGATTTTAAAAGGATTTGAAATATTTTAGGGGATTTAAAAATATTCCAATGAGTTTCGAATTTATTTTAATAATTTGAAGTGATTAAAATTTATTTAAAATATTTTACGGTATCTCAAAAGATTTCAAATGTTTTAACATTGATTTCAGTAATTTAATGGGATGTGAAAGGATTAAAAATATTATTTTTATGTATTTTTAATGATTCTATAAATTCTATAAATGTAGTTGAAAATCCATCTGTTTGGTTAAACATTAATTTCTTAACTTGAAATTGAATTATTTAAAATTAATCTTTAAATTAAAGTTTGAAATTAAGTTTGAAGTCGAATCCATATTTAATGGTTGAAAATTCAACTGCTTTAGACAAATTGGTCTGTTTGGCTTAAAAACGTAACACTTTGGTTCAAAAAGTACATTTTTATCTGTGTCTACTGTCTATATCTATACTCTATGTCCTATGACCTCTATGTCTATAATACCTATTTCCTGGATCTTCAGGTACTTTTAATTTTGTTCGTTGTCCCGACAGAGCAGGTATGGCCAACCTGGCTAACCACTTTTGCTCATCGAACCCAAGTACAATTTTAAAGAGGAAATTTTATTTCTTTGGTTGGGTTCAGATGTAGGTTCCAAGATTTGATTTACAAAGCCCTGAAGCTTCTATAGGTATAGTCATATAGTATAGTATAGTGAATGGTCCCAACAGTTTATCTTAACTCTTAAAATCTTGAAGGCTAGCCGCTGAAATCTCGGAAATCTCCTTTCCGTGTTTGATTTTTCTTAGAGAATTGTAGGTAGATTCTCGTATTCTAGGTTGGATAAAGTCTTTGTTAATTGGTTTCCATCATTTCAGAGGAGCGATGCCTGTTTGATCGCCGTCTACCTGGTTGCTTTACCCCCTTCACCCAACTTCCCCTCATGCAGGTGAGAATCGCCAGACGCTGTCGCCGACCCTTGCCAGCAGGGGGGTCGTCTGTACTAATGAAGAATAAAATAAATAAAATAAGCAACATAACATTTTTTATTTTTCAATTAGCAATTTAGAAATATTTTATTCGAAATCGACATTCTTCGGCGATTCCAACGATATGTTATTTGCCTTAATAAGGAGCCGTACTTAAATTACGTAACTGATTATAGGCCCTCTATGAGACCCCCCCCCCCCCCTCCCTTCTGCAACAAACTGTAACAAAATAAAATAATTTTTCATTTTCCTTGATCATTAATATTTAAATACCAGCATTTTAATCTTGAAATACTTTTAACATAGAGTCTTTTATAAACGGAATAAAACAGTATTTCCGATACAAATTTATTTCAAACAAAAAATGTATTTTCTACTATAAAAGATAGCGTTTTAACAAAAAACATGAATTTTCAACAAAATTATTAAATTTTTAACATAATAGTTGAATTTTCAACCTAAAAATGTAAATTCCCAACAAAAAGTGTCATAGTTTATATTTAAATAAAAAAACATGACACAAAAGAAATCTTTTTTCAAACCAAAATGATGACTTCAACAAATGAAGGTTTTTCACTAAAGCAAGAAAATTTTACCTAAATGGTTGAACCTTCAAGCCAAAAGACGAATTTTCTCTACAAAAATTGAATTTACAAATAAAAAATATGACTTCAGCCAAACATTATTTTTTCACGAAACTGATGCATTTTACCCAACAAAAATGAAATTTTAAACCAAGAAAATTATTTCTTTCTTACCAAAAAAAAAGAATTTTCAACTAAAAAAGAGTAATCTTAAAAAAATGGAAAAGTTTCCACTAAACAGTTGAATTTTTAACCAATGACGTAAGCCTTCAATCAAAAAAATAAATTTTTAACAATGTGCATTTTCATTAAAAAAAAAAGAAATTTCTACCAAAAATATGAATTTTTAACCAAGAAATAAGTTCCTATACAAAAAAAATTGAATTTTCAATCCAAAAAGACGAATTTTTTCAACCAAAAGAAAGGAATTTTTAACGAAATTGTTGAATTCTCTACCAAATAGTTTGATTTTTATCCAAGAAAGATGAAATTTGTACTAAAACAGATGAATTTTTAATGAAAAAAGGACAATTTTTTTTAAGTTGAACTTTCAGCAGAAAAGTTTTGAGTACCTTTTTCAACACCAAAATATTAAATTTAATCAAAAAGTAAATTTTCTACAAAATAGTTAAATTTTCAATAATACAACAGAATTTTCAACCAAAAAGTAAGACTTTTCAACAAATTGTTGAATTTTAAACCAAACAGTTGCATTTTTATCCAAAAAGATATAATTTCTGCTAAAGCAGGTGAATTTTGAAATCAGAAAGACAAATTTTCAAAGAAGAGTTGAATTTTCAACCGAACAGTTGCATTTTTATGTAAGAAATATAAAATAATTCTTTTAAAACAGATGAATTAAAAAAAAACTTCAAACAAAATTTTTAATTTTTTTCCAAAGAAGATTCCAGTTTAATTTCCAACACCAAAATAAGAATTATAAACTATATAAGTTAATTATCTGCCAAATAATCGAATTTTTAAGCAAAAGTATGACTTTTTAACAAGATTGTTAATTTTTCAACCAAACAGTTGCATTGTCCGAGACAAAGGAAAATTCTACTAAAAAAGGTGAATTTTTTAATAAAAATGACAAATTTCCAAAAAAAGAGTTGAATTTTCAACAAAAAAAGATTTTCTACCCAAGGGTATGAATTTTCAATACAAAAAGACGAATTTAAAAAAAAAAATAGACAAAACAATTACATTAACAGCCAAGATAAACTTTCCAGTAAAAGAGATGAGTTTTCCAAAAAATAGTTAAAGATTTAACCAAATGGTAAAATTTTCAAGCCAAAAAGATGATTTTTTTCGAAGACCGCTGAATTATTGGCAAAACAGTTACTTTTCAAACAAGAAAGATGAATTTTTAAACAATAATGATGACTTTTCAATCATAAAAGATTAATTTTCAATCCGATATGACGACTTTAACAAAATAAATAAATTTTCCGAAGATAATTAGATTTTTAACAAAATAGTTGAGTTTCTAACCAAATAGTTGAATTTTCAGCATACAAATATGCATTTTCAATAAAATGGTCGAATTTTTGAACAAAAAAGATTAAAATTCAATCGAAGATTTGAATCTTCAAGTCAAAAAAACAAATTTTGTTATAAGACAGTTCAATTTTCATCAAAAAAGTTAATTTTTAACCAAAAAAATGACTTTTAGAATGATGAATTTACAATAAAAGAATAAAGTTTTTAAGCTAAAAGTCGAAAGTTTGAGAAAACAGTGTACTTTCAAATCTCTAAAGATTAATTTTTAACAAAATATGTATATAAATTTTCAACAAAATAGTTGAATTTTCAACTCAAGCATGTGCAGGATTATGTTTCAACCAAAAATGAAATAGTTGAATTTTCAGATAACAATTCTGTTAAAAAAAATGAATTTTCAACAAAATTGATAAATTTGGAATGAAAAATATGAATTTTGGACAAAGAAGGTTAATGTTCTATCAAAAAAGACGAATTTTCAACTCATCCAATATACAGGATAAAGTTTCAACCAAACACGTAATAGTTATATTTTCACATAAAAAAATATATAATTAAAAAAAAAATGAATTTTCTACAAAGTTGTTAAATTTTCAACAAAATAGTTGAATTTTCCACCAAGAAGATTAATATTCTGCCAAAAAGACGAATCTTGAACAAATTAAATGAATTTTTAAATTTTCAAGAAAATTATATAGTTTTAGAATCTGAAAGGCAAACTATTTGCAATAAAGTTGAATTTTCAAATCAAAAATATTATTTTTTCAACAAAAATTTGAATTTTCAAGCCAAGAAGATGCATTTTCTACAAAACAGTAGAATTTTTAACATAAAAGTTAATTCCAAAACAAATAGATGAATTTTCAACTATAATTACGAATCCTTAATATTTTTTTTAATCAGTTGAACTTTAAGACAAATATTTTAATTGTAAATTAAAGAAATTTGTTTTCAACCAAACATGAAACGAATTTTCATCAAAATAATTCAATTTTCAAACATAGAGATGAACCTTGAACTGAAAAAAAAGAAATTCTAACAAAGTTGTTGAACTTTTGACAAAAAAGATGACAATATAGTTGCATTTTCAACAAAATAATTTAATTTTCTACCAAACAATAGAATTTTTAAACAAACGAGATGAATTCTAAACGAAAAATATAGTTGGATTTTCTGACTGGGTTTAAGTTCTAAATGTTATCTCAGTTTGTAACATTGTTTCCACTTATAATCCCCCCCCCCCCTAAAAGTAATTAAACAAATTTTTTGCATTAAAAAAAATACTGTTTGATATTAAATTTCTGTTTCTATACATAAATATCAAAGCAGGCAAGAAATGTCTAAACAAAGGTTGGAAGCGGGTTTTCTCTGGGGAAATTACGTTTGATGTCACATTACTTTTTTTCGCGCATTACATTTTCAGTGTTAATTTTGCTTTTAATTCACCTACACAAAATCAAGAAAAAAATTGTTAAACGCTAAATTTCCAATTTTTTCATTTGTTTTGAAAAAAATTACAACTTTTTTCATTTTCAACACT
>CAKNXH010000620.1:31046-47856 GCA_932178445.1 Andricus quercusramuli | reverse complement strand
TCCGAAAAGAATTTAAATTACCAGAAATAAGGAAAGCTATTGAAAATGTTTATTCAACGAAAAGAAAAAAAAATTCTTTGAATCAAAGAAAAATATGCATTGACTCACAATCAAAGAAAAGTTTCTTTGGTGGAAAGAAATTTCTTTTGATCTAAGGAAATTTTTTTAGGTCAAATATTTCTCTAAGCTTATAATCTGTAAGTAATTTGAAGTAGGTTCTTGAGCATTTCTGAATTTTTCTATTGTCATTAACTTTCACTTTCAGAATATTTCAATTTCTTTAATTAAAAATTTCGGTAGTTTAATTTTTTTTCTTTAATTTAAAATTGCGGAATTTTTTCGCGATTTTTCCGCAAAATTATGTCATCCCGTCAACACATTGATAATATAACACTTGCATTGATCTACAAGCCCAAAAAAAATGGAAAACTACCCCTTTAACAGATCTTTACTTTTTTACCCGCATCCCGAAAAAAAATTTTAAACAAAAAAAATGAATCAATTTCAACGTGGAGCCGGCATAGTTCGCTCGTACGCGTGCTTTTCATTGATGATGTAGCGGCGAGTTTTGGCGGCAACGTGTCATGCGCCTCGGTTTCTCCTCGTCTCACACCCCCTCATCCACCCCCACCAAACACCCCCTCTGAGCGGGGTGCGGTTGTTCCCCCTCCCTCTGATTCGAGAGAATTCCCTCAGTTTCTACTGGTTCCTGCCGGCGTCCACCAGATGTCGCAAACCTCGTTCTTCAGGATGACGTGCACGGTTTCCACGTTTACCCCCGCCGACGCCCTGTTCCCTTCAGGGGTAATCGGCTTCTTTTTGGTGGGGGGTGTGGGTTCGCGGGTGTGGGGGATTCCCGGGTGGGGGTAAAGTTGGGCGCGGCTTACGACCGGCGCGCAACGCACCGATTATAAAAATAATATCAGTGTACCCACACCGCGCTTTCTCGCTAGATATCCTAGCCAATATATCGCACGCCGCCGGTAGCGCGCCCGATTTTTTAGCACCGTGTTGTCCCTCTTGTTGCAAGTGCGTATTTTACCTCCCTCCCTTTTTTCCACCCCTCTCCTATTTTTTTAAAAATCATATCTCTCTCTCTCTCTCTCTTTTTCTTTCTCTCTTTGTATTATGAATATTATTTACTGATCTTCGAACATGACGCGCTGCGTCATTGGCGTCATCGTCGCGACGCGCCGCAAATTTGCGGCTGGAGATAGAGTGCAAAACATTTGAAATGAAATAAAAATTTCGGTGATTATTTCATTGGTGCCACGTAACGGAAAATCGAGAGAGAAATTGTGCCACGTAATTGGCTGCGAATTGGGGGTGACGTCATTAGGGCACTTGTTCGGACCCTTGATGCCCCAAAATAAATAAATTATGATTCGTTATCGGTGTAGTGGATATGTTAAATTAAGAATATGACGTAAGAAGCTCTCCAAGAAGGAAGTTCTGAAGCGAGGCTTCTGAGAACGTAGAAATTTTTTGAAAAATTCTATGGAGAACGTTGTTCGAACCTTATTGGAGCGAATTGGGGGACTTGGTTGATTGGGCTGAAAAGAATAATTGAGTACCTCCCGGTAACAAAGGCTCAACCGGATCTTTAGTTGGCGTTCGAATACCAGGGCAAACCCCTCACTCGACATAGGGGACGTCTGAAAAACCGACTCAACTTTTGTTGCCGAGACCTTCTCTATTGGGAAGGGCTAACAAACTTTCGTAAAATGAGCGCTGATCGTCCCTAGATCAGAAAAGAATCTGGAACAAGCCGGTTTTTGGAACCTATAGATATGTATAGGCACATGAGTCTGTACATTTTCTAATCAGCTGTCATTGGGCTTATTATTAATGGTCATGATGCCTTGGGAAGCGAGGCTGGTCCTCAAGATAGAGAATTTTTTTACATAAGACCTACATACCAATCAAATTAGATGGATTAAGTGATTCAGTTCGTCAAGGTTAAGTGTCAAAAGTGTCCATTGTGGATATTGAATTTAGTGGATTAGCATCGCCTAATAAACTATACTTGATTTTGTTTGTTGGGTGATGATTGAAATATGAAAATTTTAGTGAAATGTTATTCAACTATCCGAGGATTTTTAAGATTTTGTCAAGGTTTGGTTCTTAAATGTTTAAAGAAATCTGGACATATGCCATCACTCTATTCCACTTGGTTATCCTAAACTTTTAAAGATTTGCCTCTTCCAGTACCTTTCTCTGGCTCAATTTAAGAAAATGTGGACATTGTTGATCAAATCATTTTAGTCCACCCACATGGTTGTCCTAAACTTAAAGGATTGAAGTTTTTCAAGTCCTAATGAAGTTGTTTTTCTGAAGCTGTTTCTTAAAGATTTGTCTTCTAAAATTCCTTTCGCTCATTCAATTATTATAGCATCTTATTACTTTGGATCTTATATAACCTGATGAGATGAATTCAGCTCAAGGGTGTATACGAATCAAAATACAGTCGAGTTCATTCAATAAACGCAGAACCATGCACTCAAAATTAATTCTTGCAGCATATCGTCAACTAACGATTAGATAAGAGTTGGCTGACTCAACGAAGAATTTGGCTTTCCCACTCGATATAGGACGCTTGATTCGTGCCTCTGGCTCGATTGAAGCAAGCTTTTTTGTTTCTTTTTTGAGGGGAGATAACCCCAGGAGTGCTGAGAGTGTTTTATTTCATCTTTTAACATGATCTCTTTCAAAATGAAGTAGAAGAGTTTCTGGTGTGATAACTTGTGTAAGAGATGCGGAATTAAATTGTGAAATATTTTCTGACTTTCGGTTAGTTTAGAAATTACTATTTGCCAAAAATAAGATGGTCATTTTTATAATTTGCATGGCTGCAAATGCACAATCACATTATTTATAAGATACTGTCTGCACTTTATGAACTAACAATTTTAGGGTAATAAATAATTATGAAAATTGCACTGTGGTTATTTCATTCTTCTTACGGTATCAGTAATTATTAGTGGTATTGGTACCAGTTGAAGAAACAACCTGTTGATGTAACATAAAGAGGTAACTGATTTAAGGATGTGTCATACCTACAATTTCAAAATTCATCGAACATTTATAATGATTTATAAAATCGCCGAAAATAAACCCAATGTTCATTGCTGCTTATTTGAATTTTAATAGAATTCGACCAAGCAGAATTGTATCATTAGCACTAAATTAAAGCAGAAAAAATCCATATAGCTAATTTTAAAATTCATATCAGTTAATATTCGGTCTATTTTTGCCGATTTTATAAATCATTTTAAAAATTGCTCAATTTTGAAGTGGATTGTGGTGGCTAACATCCTTGAAATTGCAGTGGTAGCAGGTCTAATTTCTAGCAATAAGGTATTAAATAAGAATCAAATGGTTATGGAAGCATTAAGATTTTTTTAAGTTTATCAAAATTGATACTGAGAAATTGAGACAATTTTAAATGATAGATGTTGATTAGGGTTTTAAGATTGCTTCATATTTTATGAGATGCTAAAATGTATTGTCTAACATTTGTGGCAAATAGTAATTATAGAAATTACTTTATAAGCATGAGCTAATCGATTGATCTAGTCATCGTCAATCTGGAAAGCTTATAATAACCTTTGGTTTTCTTTAATTCTTTTGCAAACAAGTACTAACTATTAGAATTTTTTGCACCTTTTTGGCGCCAAATGTTACTAATTATTTGCCTAGTATATATTAATGTTCTAACAATTGTAAATTGTTCTACAATCTTCTGTAAATTTGTTTTGAAATAAAGAATTGAACGTGGTAATGATATGAAAAAGTTGAGAATAATTGTTGACTATTTCAGTCATCTGATTATATTTACAACCCATGGATGCCAACTTTTGATTAAAATAATATTTCGTAATATATTCTCTACCTAAAAAATTCATCAGTGATTTTCGTTGAAAATTATAGTTAGTTATTTGAAACTTTTGTAATTATTTTCCGGAATCTAGTATAATTGTAAACATTTTATTTAAAAATTGTTTGGCCATCCTCTTGGTTATTATATACGTATTTTGTAAACAATGAGAATTTTGAATGAACTTGTTCATTGTTAACTAGCCTATTGGATTTGCATTATTAACAATTGTACATTGTTCTGAAAGTTTGACTTGGAATGGGTTCAATTTGTTATCATTGAGAATTTGTAAACAATTCTTTCATTTTTATTTTGTCGGAGTTTCGCATTATCTAACAAATCTAGATTGTGTTTCCGAGCTTATTTCGTAATCTTCAAAACCTAATTTAGATATCTGAAATCTTTTTTTCGCAATTACTCATCCTTGGAGTCATTGAACCATTTCGCAACGAAATTTTTGGGAATTTTTAAAAACAAAAAATATGGTAAAAATTCGGAAAAAAATGAAGTTTAGTTTTGACCTTCATTTTTGAAGGTCAAATACTTATGTTCAAAAATCCTTATGTTCAGTGAAGAATACGTGAAAAATTCTATTAAAACTGTAGCAGAATAAATTCTTTTACTAATATAAGTCAGAAAAGAAACAACAACAAAATGGTGCAAATTAGAAAAAAGTGAAATTTATATTTGACCTTTATTTTTGAAGTTCCAATTTTTTCAAGAAATTCTCGTGATCAATGGAAAGGGCGTAAAAAAAGAATAAGATTCATTCATAAATTTTGAGTGGCCACTCTTCTGGGTCACCAAAGAAAACCCCATAATTGACTAATTTGATTTTTACGTAATATTGCGATTTATTAAAGCTTTTTATACGTTTTTTTGTAAATAGTTATTAACCGGTAATTTAAGAATACCCAGTGGTGTTTAAATGATTTTCAATTGTTTGAACAATTTCAATTTATTTAAACATGTGTTTTTTTAGGTGAATTGCGAACTGAACTTATTTTCTGATTTTTATGAGTTCTTTAATCAATGATTACAATAAAATAATTTGTTTTAATAATTTTAGTATGTTTATATTTATTGGTTGCTTTTTTTCAATAGATAGAAATATTTTCAGGTACTACCTTGTTTTCTAAGAATGCTCTTAAATGTTTCAAAAAAATTTAATTGTTTCAAACATTTATTTTATTTTACTGATTTTTGGTGTTTTCGATCGGTACAGTGTTCCTGAAAAACAAGTAGATATACCCATTAAATCTGTAGAAAAATTGAAAGAAAAAAAACGCATTTTGCCCTCTAACGACAAAAAGCACATCAAATCAAATAAAATTTTGTTTAATATTTCGAAAAATAGCACAAATTAAATATTTAAGCAAAATAAAAATGTTTAAACATTTACGGATATTCTTATAAAACAAACTAGTACTTGAAAATATTAAAATTTGGTGAAATAAAATGTTTCTTCTCCTTTTTTTGAGTAATAAACTATATATTAGAATGAACACGTATTATTTAAATAATTGTAAAATTATTTAAATTATTTTATTGTTAACATTGAATTAAGAACTCTCAACGTCTAGAAAATACGCTCATTTCGAGAATTACCAGAAAAAAGTCCTGTTGAAGCAAATTTAAATTTTTTAAACAAATTGAAGTTTTTTCAACAATTGAAAATTGGTTATCGAATGACCGGATAATCTTGCGTTACCGATTCATGATTATTTATGAAAAAAAATTCAAAAAGCGTTAATATACAGAAATATTACGTACAAATCAAATTTTTCACTTATGGGGGTTTCTTTGGGGACCCATAAGATTTGATATGTTTAAATGTTAGATTTACAAAAATGTGACTTTCTCCAATGTGAAATTCGATTTGGCTCAAATAGTGACGCCAAAATAGGCTGTTTTTTCGCCTATTTTTTGGACCTCTCTAGCGACCTGGTGAAAAAATATAAAAATATGTTACAGGTATCAAATTACTCGTCATTAAAACCCAAAGGTGAGCATCAAAAAAATTAAAAAATAGGAAATACCACTAATTATAAAATCATTTTTCAATATATTTTTTTATAAAATAAACCTTACAAAAGGGTGAATTTTCAACCCACATCAACCCTTTATCAATGAAGAAAAAATGATTTCATAATTAGTGATATTTCCTATTTTTTAATTTTTTGGGGGTCTTCTCAACCCCTAAATAGGGGTAATTTTTGGAAGTTTCAAAAAAATGAGAAGCGCTTCTTACCTTGATTTTGAATGACGAGTAATTTGATACCTGTAACATATTTTTCATAGTCAAAGTCAAAGAAATTTGAAAACTGAAAAATAAGGATCCTGTTCTAAAAAATGTTTAATCTTTTCCCTTTTTCGGGTAAAAATGAGCCTATTTCTCCTTTTTTGATCTTTTTTTTCTGCGCTTTGATCCCTGCAATCTCTATAATGGCAAATGAGTCACGATTGGTATCAAAAAATGCGATTTCGCCGAAAGTGGTATCATTCGACTGGCATTGAAGTTCCGAATCAGGAGCTTCCAGTGCAGCCGCCCACCAACAGAGATATTTCTCTCCTCACTTCCTGGACTGGGTATTTCCTGGACAGTCCAGTACCCGGCACTTTGCGGACCCTTTAATCGGAGGGGTTCCTGTTCCACGTGCTTCTCTCGCAATAAGGGTGAGTCAAGCCGAAACGAGGCTAGTTTTTCGGGAGGGTGGGGGGAGCGAGGGGGAGGGAAAATATTTTTTGGGAGTGGGGGGAGAGTCACGGTCAGTGTGCGTGCGCTCTTGTGTCGAGAGAACGCGCTCCAAGCAAGAGAGAAGGAAAGAGAGAGAGAGAGAGAGAGAGAGAACTCAAGCGCGCGCACTTCGAAGACAGAATAGTCTCGTAACGTCTGTCGCCGGTGTTACGCTCTCTCTACGTGAGATTAGTGCCGCGTGTACCTCATCCTATTTTCCCTTTTTTTCCCCCCTTGTTTCACAAAAAACTAATTATCCTTAAAATTAATTTTTTTTTTGCAACAGTGTGTGACAGTGCTTAATATTCTACCTCAGTGATCGGTCGACGATTGGCCAGATTTGGCTAAAATAAAAAAGAAAAGAAGTGACGCCTGGATTGAGTAGAGACGGAAAGGGAACCTCAGAGATTTATATTATATGAGTGATATATTATATAAAATTTAAATAATATATAAATAAAAATACTATTTATATTATATGGTTACGAAACGAAAGGCAGTGCACGAATCGTTGTGGTGACAAAGTTGAAAGTGCGTGTGATCACGAGGATAGCACGCGTTTTGTTCTATCAGTGAGAAAAAAAAATTGTTTTTCCTTTTTTTGTTGGGAAAAAGAGATTTTTCGGGACGCTAAAATGTCGGTGGATAAGTATGATAGCGGGATGTTACCGAAGGACATGGAACGACTGGATATTGAGGACAAGAACGGCGATAGCCCAAGGTAAATGCTCGAAAAGAGATACACTTTTTGTAGACGGTTCTACTTTTTTTCTTCCTTGGTCTTCTCGTTTTACTCCCCCTCGCATACGAGATAGACACCGAAACACCTGCCCAAAAAACCAAGCTATTCAGAGCCACAAACCGGGAATGGAATCCGAAACCGTAAAAAATAAAAAGAAATTTGAAATTGAAACCGGAAGTGGGATTTTTAGAAAATTATTTCATTTGAGGCTTGAAATACAGTTAGGAGAGTCGAGGATAATCAGCCAATATTGCCAAATCTCTATGATTTATTTCATATTAAAAAGCCGTTAAAAATGGGCACATTGGTCGAAGAAATCTTCTAGCGAAACCGGAATTAGTCCACCCATATCGAGAACAAATTAGCTCTCTAATTACAAAATTAAAACAGTGTTTAAAACAAATTAGAAAATTAATTTGTTAAATTCGAGTAAAATTTTTCTTTAAATCAAAGTATTCTAACAATTTTCGTGATATTCCTCAAAGAGATTTGGATAGAAATTCATAAATCATAATCCCAGCAGTCCTTACTTTCGAGAATCTTTGTGAGATTAACAATACACTTAGGTCCCAAACCCCACTCCCAGGACTAAATCCCGAGGTCCTAAGCCAATAGGGAAATATTTTTCTATTCAAACAGGAAGTCTTACCATAATCCTACGCAAATAGTTAATTGTTATTCGTCTCAGGCGTCAGGTTTAGGGTTAAACGTTAGAAATGAAAATTACAATCATTTGCAAATATCTCAAATCTTTCCTATTTTGGCCCTAGCATTCAAATGCAAAGGAAATTTTGGCAAATTCAAGGGGAAAATGCAGTCAATAGAGTATAGTCAATCTCAATATTCATTCAATCTTTATAACACTTCAATCCACGAAAATATACACAATTTTAATTGCTGCAAAACTTTGAAGGTGAAATCTAAGCGTCCTTTGGATTAAAATTGTTTATTATGTAAAAATTGCAATTTGTATTTAATCGTAATATTCTAGAGCTTATTTTGTTTCTTGAAAAATCCTTCACAATCTTGTTTGGTTGGATTTTTTTTTTAATTGCTTAGAAATCATACAATAGGATGGTCCAAACGCTCCTTGATTTTTTTAATATAAGTAAAAACAGCAAGAAAAGTGTACTAAAAAAAATGGTTAAAATTTCCAAAATTTAAAAACCCAAAGAAAAGTAGCCTAAAAACATTTTTTGAATTTTTTACCTAAAAATTGATAATTTTCGCCCCTTACAGGTCGGAAAAAATTTGGCTTGACTATTTTTAAGTTCTAATCCATAATTAACAAGTTTTCTGCAGATTTAAAATCAATCAATGAAACCATTCTCCAATTATCACATTAAATTCAAAGAAATGCTTTTCTCAGCAGCAAAAGTTGTTTTTCTTCAAACAAGCTTCTATCTAAAAATTCTTGAAGTAAAAATTATTTTTCTGGTTTACATTTACATTTTTTGTTATTATCTCATTATCGTAAAGTCTAGCTATTATAATTTACTTAATTTCTTAATTATCAAATATGTTAAATATTTGTATATCCCAGTGATTTCACAGATTTCTCCTTTATAGTTATAAATGTAATTAGTAATATAAAAATGTTTTTAAATCTTTAACATATTTAGAATGTAATTAAATTATCTGAAACACAAAAATTTTATGAATCTGGTTTTCAATCCTTGTGTAGTGTCATTGTTATTCACTTTGCCATAATCAGATATCAACAAAGGTTGTCAAAAATAGTTTTTGCTTCAAAAATGTTTAGATACGATAAGCGTGTTTGAAGAAAAACAACTTTTTCACACTATAAAAGGAATTTTTTTCAATTTATAATGATGATAATTCGAGAATGGTTTCATTAGTTGATTTGAAATTTGCCGAAAACTTGTTGAACATTCATTCAAACTTGAAAATGTATTTAAGAAAATTTTAGACATTTTTTAAATATATATCTCTAATTATTACAAAAAAGCAATAATTTTCAATTGCCTGTATCCTATAGACTTCAAAAACCGCAAAAAATGTGTCGATTTTATCAAGCATTAAAAAAATTTCTCAATTTTGAAGTAAAATGTAGGTAGTGAACATCCTTAAGAATTTGTCTCGGAATTTGTGTAAGTTTTGAAAATAACTACTCGAAAAATGTTGGATGGAGATAAAAGGATTCAAAGAACACCAATAAACATTTTTAACTCACAGGCGCCGCGCCAAAAATCTTTTGGTAGTTTTTGGAATGAGTACTTTTAAAATATTTTTTTTTTGATTGGTAGTAAATTTGGATTGGAATTGTTGAAAAAGGGTTTAAATTACTGCAGTCCTGAAATATTAATTGAGTTTTAATTCAACTTTCCTTGATATTTTGTCATTCTGTTTTGAATATGTCAAATATGACCACGAAAGATACAACTTTTTAGTTATCTAAAAATAGATCTTTTCATGTTATTTTTAAGTTAAAAAGCATTATCCCACTGTGAAAAGAATAAAATCTGAATTGGAAAGACTAACTTTTTGAAACAAATCCAACTTTCTGTAAGGTTTCGAAAATAGATTTTCAAATTATTTTTGACTTTTGGAAGCTTCAATGTTTTTCCTTATTGATATTTTATGTTCGAATTATTTTTAAATTTAACTCTAAATTACTTATTTGATTAAGAATAAATTAATCAAATTCTATCATTTTTCCAAAATTGGTAGGAAACAATAGTAGGAAAAAATTCGTTTGCAAAAGTTTCGTTGGAACAAAATACAAAATTTAATTTTTTTTTTAATTTCTGTGTTTGAAAATTAAACTAATCCATTTTTTGTGAAAAATGTCTCTTTCTAGTTGAGAATTCGTCTTTCTTCGTAAAAAAATCTTTTTAGTAGAAGATTTATCTTTTTGATTGAAAATTTATTTCTTTAGTTGAAAATGAATTATTTTGTTAAAATTTAACAATTCCATTTTTGGTGAAAAGTGTATATTTTTCATTTGAAAATTCTCGTTTTTGGTAGAAAATTAATCTTCCTGTTCAAATTTTTTGTTTGTAATTTAAATTTTTTTTAACTGAAAATTTAATTATTCAAATCATGTATTTTGTTAAAAATTCGTGTTAGTATAAAATCAATCTTTTTAGTGAGAAACTTATCTTTTTGATTGAAAATTTATTTCTTTCCTTAAAAATTTAAGTATTTTCCATTTTTGGTTAAAAATATACCTTTTTAGTAGAAAATTCATTTTTTGTAGTTGAAATTCTCGAACTATTCAATTTGTTGTGAAATTTTTTTTTTTTATCCAACTATTTGATTGAAAATTCATTTATTTTGTTGAAAACTCGTCTTTCTCAGTAAAAAATAATTCTTAGTGGAAAATTGATGCGTTTGGTGGAAAATTTATCTTTGTGCTTGAAAATTTAACTATTTTGTTGAAAATCCGTTTTTAAAGAACGAAAATTAATTTTTTGAACTAAAAATTTAACTATTGGGTTGAAAATTAATCTCTTTAGTTAAAAATTCAACTATTTTGTTGAAAATCCGTTTTTAAAGAACGAAAATTAATTTTTTGAACTAAAAATTTAACAATTGGTTTGAAAATTTATATCATTTGTTGAAAATTTTTCTTTTTGCCTAGTGAAAAATGAATCTATTTAGTGGAAAATTTATCTTGTTGCTTAAAAATTCATTTATTTCGTTGAAAAATGTAATATTTATTACTTGAAATGCTAGGAACTTGAAAACGTTGTTTTATGTTTCAAACTTGACCTTTCGTAGATTAAAATTTGCCTTTTTAGTAGAAAATTCAGCTCCTTGGTTGAAAATTTCACTATTTTTTGAAAATTTGTTTATTTTTGTTTAAAAATGATTTTTTTTAAACTAAAAATTCAACTATATACTTTTTTGTGAAAATGGTTTAAAATTCATGCACTTTGTTGTAAATTCGTCTCAGTAGAAAATTAAACTTCTTTTGGCTTGAAATTTATTGTACTTTGTTGAAAATTCTCCTTTTTGGTATAAAATTAATTTTTTTGTTTAAAAATTCATCTTTTATGTTATAAATTCATTTTCTTGGTGGAAGATTTATCCGATTTTAGTTGAAAATTAAGTTTTTCATCACTTATGATTTATATCGTTTGAAAAGCGATAGCTTTTGAAATGATATAAATCATAAGTTATTTCTCATGTTTGGAGTATATCAATTATTTATAATGATAAAAAGTCTTTCATGTTTACCATGTTTACGTAACAAATTCTGGGAAGACACCGCGAAATGTTTCATTCTTACAGCTCCGTGAACTCTGACGTAACGATCGCAATCTCACTGTTTTAGTAAGGCACTATGTGTGCTATGTAATTTCATTCAGAGGGAGATGGTGTCCGAGACTCCTCCGATTATACGCCCACGAAAATTCTCCGTGATTTTATTTCTTTTTAAAAAGTAGACTGGGAAAAGAAAACGAGAGCGAACTTTATTCGGATCAATGAACTTTTTATACTTCAAACCTACTCAACAGGTTTAAAATTAAAAGCTGACTAACTTCCGACCACCATTATTATTATAATAATGATGACTAACATCACAAAGAAATTATGATTATTATTCAATTTTTACACAATAAAAAAGAATGCTTCAAAACGCCACACCTTCAGTTCAGAAATCTACTTAAATTCTGAAATAAACTGAAATTCAGCAAAAATTTCCCTTAATTTAAGAAGGTTGTCTTAAATTCAGGTAAAATTTACTTGAATTCAGATCAATTTTAGCTTGATTTAAGTTCGCATCTGAAGTTAAGTATATTTCTGATTTTAAGGGTTAACACTTTTTTTAAATTTGTTCTGTATATTTTAGAACGAGCTCTATGGGAACAAATGAATGAAATTAAAAATTGATGTAATTATCTTATACTCAAACCATTTTTCCCCATTCTCCGAGTTTTATGGGGAAATGCTGCTTAGAGGTTCACCCCCGACTAAAACTATCATTTTTTATCACTTTTTTTTTAATTTTCTTAAGAATTTCGCCAGCCATTTTTTCTATCTGAAATAAGACTATGAGACTTTGTAAGTTCGTGCCCGCATACGAAAATACTTGGAGCATTCGTAAAAAAGTGACTCCCCATGAACCGACCAGAAGTAGGCATGACTCATTAGAAGGGTGACGGTGTTGCCGGTAAACACATAGCCTGTGAATACAAATGTGAGTTTTCGGTATTCTATGATGAAAACCGGACCCGAAAATTCTAGAATTTCCATTCTTAAGTCTAGTTTTAATATCTAAAATATATTTTGTTTAAATCATCCAAAAACAAGCCTAGCATAAACGCAGTTTTAAAAAATATTTTTTGGGGATGCTCAGTGGAGTTGGGCCCGTTTTAAAACAGCCCAATTTTTAGAAGAATTTTTAACCTATTTTTATAAAACTCCATTAGGTCTTAGGTAAATATTGTATGAATTTGGATTAAATTAAACTCAATTTCCTGCAAAAAAACGATATTTTAGCTCTAATAAGTCCAGGTTATGGCGTCCCAAAGGAAAACGTATTTTATGGAACATTCATTATATTCAGCCACTTTCAGTTACTTTTTATTCTTAAATCACTCTTTAGTCACTTTTTTTTTTAGAAAGTTATTATAGTCACTTTTTAAAATAACAATATTACTTTAGCCATTTATTTAAATAAATTAATATAGAGAAGCCAAGGGTTAAGGGGATTTATTAGAGTCAAAAAACTGTATTCCATTTTCTGGTCGCACGGTTGAATATTTTCATCTGCTTTTTTGCAAACGTCACCTTAATATTATTCTGTTTTGCTGACAAGAGCCGATTTTTCGAAAAAGTGTTTACATTTTGCTTAATAATCAAAAAGGCAAGTACAATAGCAGTGACGCTCAGTGTTGGCTGTGTCCGCGTTTTTTGAGCTCAATTACACTGAGCGTCACTGCTATTGTACTTGCCTTTTTGATTATTAAACGAAATATAAACCTTTTTTCGGAAAATAGGCGCTTGTCAGCGAAACGGGATAATATTTAGATGACGTTTGCAAAAAAGCAGACAAAAATATTCAACCGTGAGGCCAGGAAATGGAATACCGTTTTCTTATTCTAATAAATCCCCTTAACCAGTATTGAATTTAGATATTTCTAAATTTTCTAGAATTCTTTTGAATTACTTTGAAAATTTCAAAATTTACTTCAAATCTAATAAATTTAATAATTTTTTTAATATTTTTGCATTGTTTTGAACTCACTTGAACATTTATTTGGATAAAAATTCTTCTCATTTAAGATAGTTGTGCCAAAATTCATATTTGAAAAAAAAAGTTTTTCTTTGATTTTAAGAATAAAACTAACATTATTAATTATGTAATTCCTGATTTTACCCATTTTATTTTAACGATATTTTTTGCAATTGAATTTTTTCTTACTATCGCTTCTTGCCAATTTTTGTAAATATGTTGAATTTTATTAATTGATGGCTTATTTCTTTGAAGAAAACATTCTCTAAAACTCTGTTTTCCAATTTGAAATTTTTCTATGACTGAAATCGTTAAAACAATATTTTTTTAAAGAAAACATTTTTAACAAAATAACTTTGATGATTATTCTCTTATTTTCAAAATTGGAAACAAAAAAGTTGCAGGGAATGTTGTACCCGAGAAAAGCCATGATTTATTACAATTTCAGAAATTTTTCATAAACATTATTCTTTTTTCTTTCATAAGTCATCACTAATGATATCATTTCGATTTAATTTTCGTCAAATCAACCTTAAATTCCCCAAAGTTCATTCGGATTTTATATAATTCACGTGTTTAATTTTTTTTCAATTTACTTAAATTCTGTTAAATTTGCCCTGAATTTTCTGTTCACTGTTATATTACTCAATTCGATAGAAATATTTGAAATGAAATTGTTTCACTGAATTTGTTCAAATTTTTGTGAATATCATCAAGCCTTTGAATTTTTCTAATTTCTCTCAAATTTTACTGAAATCAATCATTTTTTTCAATTCATTGGAATTCTTTTGAATTTGTCTTTAATTGTTATAAACTGATTCTGAATTCTTTTAAATTCAGAAGAACATTAGTCACATTATTAATGGACATTAGCAAAAATGTATCAGTAAAATAATTATTTATATAACCCAATTCAAGGAAAGATATTTAAAAAATTGCTGAATTTCCCATAAAGAGTGTTTTTTACGCCATAACTTGGAATTTGTTGTAGCTAGAACATCGTTTTTTTAAGATTTCATAAAAACTAAAATTAGAAACATATTTTTTACATTTTTTTTTAATTTGCATAAATTTCCAAAAAACTAAGTTTTGGCCCCTATTATCGCCATTTTCAAATTTGACAGGAAAAATGTTTCGTCTAGGCGTGAAAGGAAACGTGAAAATTCTGACTCTAAAAGCTGTTTCTCACAGTCAAACAAATTGTATTGATTCGAAGAAAATTCCGTAGAATAATTTAGAATAATTTACAAATATGTGTTAAGTGTTTAAAATCCGGCAATTGGATGTGAAGAATAATTGACCAATAGTGCCGAGAAATAATTATTTTCATTTTGATTACTGGATATTTATAATTCATCTTGTCCAGAATCTTATGTGATGAATTTAAGTATGTAAGACATAATTTAATTTTCCATTAGATTGTCGTATTGAGAAGTCTAAAGTTCTTCCAGTTTTTATTTAAATTTCTTATCAGGTCCCTTTTCTAAATTCTGAAAACGAAACCGAATAGGTTATGTGAAGACTCTAAATCTAGGTAATCTGCATAGATTTATACTTCGATAAAGTTTGGGATGTCAAGATAAGACACTATGTTAACAGTTGGCGCCTATTATCTAACATTTGTAGGCTGAACGTGAATTTAGTGGGAATTAAAGTTGCCGTAATAGTGAAACTGAAACCGGTAACGTCTTTATCGTACTGAGAATTTTCTTCACTTAACGCTGAGAAGAAAGCTTTTTTTTTTTAAATTTGTTTGTCCTGCGTTAATTTTTTAAATTCTTATTTATTTAATTAGCGACACGGTGACCGGGGTTAAAATAACCCTGAATTTTAACCCTTCAAATACCTCTTTTTGAAATATTGAAAAATCAAATTTTTTTTGAAACGACAAAAGTTGATTTTCATATAAGAATTCATGATTTCATTAAAAAAACCGGGTTCAAAATAACTTGTAGAAGTGCATTCTTGGCCGATATTGGAAAAACGATTTTTAATACAAAATTAATATTCCCAATAACTATTTTGTTAGTTTATTTCTTTTTAAGGCTATATAAATATAATTTTCTTATTTCAGATATGTCAAATCAAAATTTCAACAAAAAAGGTTAATTTCCAATCAAATAGTTGAAATTTTAGCAAGAAAAAAAATTATCAACGCAAAATTTAATAGTTGATACTTCAGTCAAAAATAATTTTACATTATAATCAAAAATTGTTGAATCTACCAAAACATATTAATGTTCAACCGAAAAAAAATGTTTGTCATCAAAAAATGTATCAGTTGAGATATTTCAACGAAAAAGTACATATTTTGATTTTTGATCAAAAACAGTTCAATTCATCCAAAAAAGGTTAATTTTTTTAACCCAAAAATATGAATTTTCAACCAATTATATCAATTTTCTAGGAAGATTAATTTTCTATCAAAAAATACGAATTTTCAACGGAATAGTTGCATTTCCAACGAAAGAAATTAATTTTTAACAAAATAGTTCAACTTTGGATAAAGTAGTTTAATTTCAAACCAAAAAAGATGAATTTTCAACAAAAAATGTAATAACTGACATTTTAATCCCCAAATATTTTTATTTTAAATTTAAAAAGTTGAATTCTTAACCGAAACAGATTAATTTTCAACGAAATACATTAATGTATGACAAAATAGTTACATTTTAAACCAAAGAGATACATTTTTAACTCAAATGAATCTTTAACCAAACAAGTTAATTTTTAACAAAATAAGTCAACTTTTAAGTTTTTTATTTTCATGATACATCTTGTTAATTTTGCAACAAGAAATTGTTCTATCTTTTTTCTTTTTTAAAAATAAAAAATCATAAAAAATTTTTCAAAGAATCTGATAAAATTTTGGATTATTATCTTTATACCCTTGAAAATCTTCCAAAAGTTTCCAAATTTTATTATTTTTTGAATTTTTTTAAAACATTTAAATATCTTTTAAAATTATTCGAATCTTTCTTAAAAATTTTGAAAAACCTTTTAAAAGGAAATAAACGACATGGTCATTTTTTAAAAGAAAAAATCACTTGAAATTTTCTCAAGAATCTTCCGAACTTACTTTTTTCAAAATCTTATAAAATCTACATTTTGCTTTAAATTTTTTGAAATCTTCTAAAGATTGAAGTTGTTTTCGAATTTTTTCGTAACTTTTAAATATCTTTTAAAATAAATCAAACTTTTCCTCAAATTTCTTTAAATCCTGTAAAATAAAATTTAAAAAAAAAAAAT
>CAKNXH010000620.1:0-17694 GCA_932178445.1 Andricus quercusramuli | reverse complement strand
GAGACTTACAGGATTTTTAATAATCTTCATTTGGTTGTAAAACGCCTAATTATTTTATTGAAATATTTGCTTCACATCCCAGTGTCAGCATGGTATTCGAAATTTAATCAGAGTCGAATTTTTCTTTAAATCCTCAACCAACCTAAATTATTTTTCAACCAGTTGCATTTTTAAACAAAAACATGGATTTCTATCAGAAGAGATGAATTTTCAAATCAAAAAGACTAATTTTTAACGTAGAAGATCACAATTTTCTACCAAAGAAGACGAATTCTCAACAAAATATATACATTTGTAAACAAATCATTGAATTTTTGAAGATTAATTGTCAACAACAAAAAGAATGAATATTGTGCAAAACTGCTTAATTTTGTACCGAATATGTTGTTGAGTTTTATACCAAAAACTTTCAAGAAAGTTGTTCATCTTTCAGCTAAGAAATGAAATTTCATCTTGAAAAGATGAATGTTTAACAAACAAATTTTAATTAAAAATAAAAAACAGTTCGATTTAACCAGAAAATGAAACGAATTTTCAATTAAATACATACATTTTTAATATAATAGTGAAATTTTCTACCAAATTATCGAATTTTCGACCCAAAAATGCGAATTTTCTACAAAACAGTTGATTTTTTAACAGAAATTTTTAATTTATATTAAAAAACAGTTTGATTTAACCAAAAAATAAAAAGAAATTTTTAACAAAATAAATACATTTTTAAATAAATAGTTAAATTTTCTTACAAGTAGTTCAATTTTCTACCAAATTATTGATTTTTCGACTCGAAAGTACGAATTTTTTACAAAACAGTTGAATTTTCAATCAAAACAGTTGCATTTGAAAACAAAACAAAAAATAATTTTCAACTAAAATCATGAATCTTCAACCAGAAAAATGAACTTTTAAGAACGTAGTTCAAGTTTCAATTAAAGAGTTTAATTCTCAACATAAAAAGATCAATTTTTAACAAAAAATTTAATAATAAAAAACAGTTGGAATTAACGAACAAAGGCGAATTTTCAACAAATTACATAAATTTTCAACAAATTACATAAATTTCAACCATATATTTAAAATCTCTAACAAATTCTTAAAATTTCTACAAAACATTTGAATTTTCAACAAAAAAAAAGGTCATTTTTAACTAACAACAGATTAGTTTTTAACCAGACAGTTGCATTTGTAACCAAAAAAGATGAAATTTCTACAGAAAGAGATGAATTTGGACGGGGAATAAATAATTAAATGAAATATAAAAAGAATTCGGTAAGGAATTATAATTTTGTCATGGAACAGGTAATTTTTAACATGGAACGGGAAATTTTGAAAGATAATTTTAATTCTCACTTATAAAAAGGGAATTTATAAAAAAATGACTGTCCTTACACGGAACGTAAATTTTTGGAGAAAAAAAATATATAATTCTGATTTTGACTAAGGGAATTGAAAAAAATCCCAATTCAAATTCAGAATTATAATTTTTTTACAAACTTCTCTTTTCAAAATCAGAATTGTAATTCCTATTAACAAAAATGAATTATTATACATTAAATATGCAGCTATAACATTTTTGAGCAATAAAATGTTGATTTCTAGAAATTGTTAGAAAATTGTTAAATTTTCTGTTGGAAAAATGGTGAAATTCTCTTATCCTGAAACCGGAAATGAAAAAAAAATGGTGCTTGGTTATCGTGAAATTCACGATTCACAAGGTTAGCCACAGGCAGGGCGTGTTGCTTCACCCACGTACCTTCCTAAAGTATTGATTATTTTCTGGGACTACGAAAGGAAGGGACGATGTGAGGAGTGGGAGGAAAAACGAGGGTGGCGGAAGAGGAAGAGAACAGAGAAAGGCCGGAACATATATGGAGCGAAAGATAAGGAAAAGGGAGAGAAAAGATTTCTTGTCGCTACTCTCATCCATTCGCTTTTTTTTATTTATCTCTTATATTTTTATGAAAATTCAAGAAATTTTTAATAAAAAAGAAACTTTAAATTAACAATTTTGTTTAATATAATAGTTTTTGAGGAAGCTTTCTAAAATCTAAGTCAGTTAAATTTGACTAATTCGTAGTCAATTTTGACTGATTCAAATAACGAGAATTCAACTCAGTCAATTTTACTTACTCATAAAATCAGTCATTTTGAGTGATCCAATCTGTAATTTTCGTGGATGAAATTGGTAATTTTGAGGGGTATAATCAGTAACTTTCATTAATTACACCAGTAATTATTATTGGTATATTCAACTTTAACAATTTAAATCAGTCATTTTTTATTATCTGGACTGTAATTTTCACTGATGAAATAATTCATTTGAATGATCTGATCAGTAGCTTTCACTATTTACTTCTATTGACTGAAAATCAGTCACCTTAAGTCGGCGATTGATTAAGTTAGCAATATTGACTGATTTATCTGTTAAAACGACTGTATAATAATAGTAGTAGTGAGTGGTTTTTCAGTCGAAGCAGGTTTGAAATTTATAATTGTACATTTTTGAATAGATAAGTGCTTTTATTTGTAAATTGAGTTTTATGAAATACTTTCAATTTGAAAAATTAATTATTTATTTCTAAAAGTGTTTCTTTAATTTTACCTAGTTATGACTTCCACTTCTAGAAGATTTCCGATATTTTAAGACGAACCGAAAATTTTTTAGTAGACGTTGAATTTTCAACAAAATACATGAATTTTTAACTAAAAAGTATACATTTTCAACGAAAAATGGAGTGGTGACATTCTTATTAAAAAAATGAATGTTTAACAACAACAAAATGTTAACGAAACAGTTAATTTTTCAACGAAAGAGATGAATTTTCAGCTGAAATGATGAATCTTCAACACAAAAAAAAATTTTAACAAATAGTTCACAAAAAATGATCAATTCTCAATAAAAAGGCGATAGTTGAAATTTCAATCAAAAAGGATTTCCATTTTCAATTAGGTACAGTTAAATTTATCCAAAAAAGAAATATGTAATAGTTAATATTTCAACAAAAAATATTCTTATTTTATATCAAAAACAGTTACGTTCAACCAAAAAACAATTTTTCAACAAAATAGTTAAATTTGCAGTCGAGACAGAAAAAAATCAACCAGTTTGTTTGAAGTTTCAAGCCAAAAAGGCGAATTTTCAACAAAAAATTTTAATTTGAAACCAAAGAGATAAATTTTTAACAAAATACATGAATTTTCAGCAAAAAAAGATCAATTTTCAACTATAAATGCCATGGTTAAATTTTCAATTAGAAAAATTAATTTTTATCGAAAACGATGAATCCTCAACTAAAAGTGTAATAGTTTATGTATTTCAACAAAACAAAAATTAATTTTAATACAAAAACAGTTTAATTCAGCCAAAAAACTAATTTTCAAAAAAGCAATTGAATTTTTAACCGAATGAAATGATTTTCTTGCAAAATTTTTCAATTTCGAACAAAATAATTAAATTTTCAACGAAAAAATAAAATTTTTTTTACCAAAAAAGATGAACATTTTCAATTGTAAGAATAAGTAAAATAACTGTAATGGTTTAATTTCCAGTTGAAAAAATGCATTATCAACCAAAAAGAAATGAATATTTAACTCTGAAATTATTTTTTTATTTCTTTATAAGTGTTTTCATAGAGTTTAGAAAATGTTGAATCCCAGGGTGGGAGAAAATGTTCAATTTTCCTATATTGCGCTATAAATTTCAGTGGCTCTCAGCCATCACAATTTGAATAGTGAACATAAAAAAATGGTTGGAAAGGCAATAAAATTGATTGATCGTCGTAAAAAAGACTTGTGAACTACATTTCGAAAAAAACTTAAATAACGGTTTTTATAGTTACTGTTACTGAAAAGAATGTAACTATTTACCAATTCGTTACATACTTATAAAAGTAGTTTCGTTATCAGTATTGTTACTAGAAAAAAGTAATTAGTTGCAGTAACTAATTAAAAGGAACTAGATACTTCCCATCCCTGTTTCCTTGTTATCGGCAGTATTTTTGAATACACAGAGAAAAATGGAAATAGAACGCAAAATATTAACTATAAGCTTCATCAAGTGAACGACAGATGTCGACAACGTTTTTCACAAAATTGACTATAAGCTTCATCAAGTGGCCGCTAGAGGGATGACGTTTTCCTGCTCTCGGACAGCGACTTTAACATCTTGGATGTTTCAGTTTAACATACAAATATTTTTACGCCTAACATCTCGAAGGGATAGCAAAAGATAAAAGAAATTTCTTGCGTTTTTCGTCAACGTTGCGGACTCATCAAATTCTCAGTTCTGCAAATTGTCAGTACCGCAAGTTCTCAATTCCCGGTAATTTAATTCTAAATGATTTGCAATTAATTAAAAGTAAATCTGAAATGGATCCCATGGATCTTGTTTCTATAGAATAGATGTTTGCTCGGTAACAGTTAGAGGAGTCTCTAAAAGTGAAAAAGATTGTTAAAAAGAGGAGAGCAGACGGTGCCGATGGTAACCAAGGACGCAAATCAACGTCCCCGGCCGATCGGCGCTCCTCAAACGGAGCGAAACTCTTAATTTCGCATCGCCATAAATAATTTGACCGCAGACCCATGAGTTTCCTAGAAGCAGGCCTTGCTTGCTTGTTCCCTCGCGTCCTCGCGCAGGCGTGGGTCGTCGCGTTACCGCGAATAAGCGCGAACGACCTAAAGTCGAAACTTTTAAAACTACCTGTCGTTTATGTGTGCGTCGCACATGTACACACATGTACAGCCAAAGTAAAAATCGTATCGTGAGACAGTATTGAGGAATGTTAGTCGGTCGGATCGGCTGCTTAGGAAGTTGGCTTGGCGTCAGAGTTCCACTGCCGATCTCCAAACTCCAACCACGACCTCGATCCCAAAAGGCAAAAGCAGTTATGTTGTGCCAATGCCCAATGCCCAATAGTTGTGAAATTATCTATCATGGAACGTTCTATAATCTGGACTATTATCACTATCATTATCCGCTATTAGGTACGTGTTCAAATATGTTATTACAGGTGTTAAGGAACACTGATGGGTGGAATGGAATACCTCTTCAAAGTATCCGCATCCGGTTTTATGAGCAAACTCGGAACGGAATTTATTCCCAATGTTTCATCTCTAATTATGTAAGGATTGACAGTTTCATTGGGTATTTTTGAATTCTCATTACTCATTTAGCAGAGCTGCAAAGATTTCGGAGGGTTCGGTCAGTCCCTGATGATAGGTCTTGAGACCGTAAAGATTTGTAGATGTTTCGGTTTGTAAGAGATGTTTTTATCTTTAGAAAGATTCCGATTTAGATGAATACCTTTATACTGTTTAGGATTACTAAAAAATAGTAAATTTGTTAAATGTCTATACAAATTTTAACATGTTGTGTATTGAAACTTGAAGTCTAAGTCGTACGGATAAACATCTATAGATCGTCATTGCAAATATGGTAGGGGAAAGTGGGGTATGGTGTCAGTGCGGGACATGGTGATTTTTGCAAATAATGCTCGTGTTTTTTCGTTTTCATATTCATTTTTTTACGTAACATAGCTTTATTTGGTACTCAAGAAAGTTATTTTATGTAGAAAAACTAATATAAAACTCAAGAAACACGAGCATTATTAGCAAGTCACCGTGCCCGCACAGACACCATACCCCACTTTTACCCTACTTTGTGTCATAGACCGTTCTATAATATGGAGTATAGACTATTTTCACTATCATTTTCTACTATTAGGTACGTGTTCAAATATGTTATTAGAGGTGTTAAGGAACACTGATGGGTGGAATGGAATACCTCTTCAAAGTATCCGCATCCTGTTTTATGAGCAAACTCGGAACGGAATTTATTCCCAATGTTTCATCTCTAATTATGTAAGGATTGACAGTTTCATTGGGCATTTTTGAATTTGCATTTATTCATTTAGCAGAGCTGCAGAGATTTCGGAGGGTTCTGTCAGTCCTTGATGGTAGGTCTTGAGACCCTCAAGATTTATAGAGGTTTAGTTTTGTAAGAGATATTTGTATTTTAAGAGCGATGTATAGCTAAAAAAAGTCAATTAGTTAAATATCTATGTCAAATTTTAACATGTTGCATATTAAAACTTAATCTAGATTGTACGGATTAATGCTATAATATCTCTTCAAAGTATGCGCATCCGCTTTTATGAGCAAACTCGGAACAGAATTTATTTCGAATATTTTATCTCTAAGGATTGACAGTTTCATTAGGCATTTTTGAATTCTCAGTAGTCGTTTAGCAGAGCTGCAGAGATTTCGGAGGGTTCGTTCAGTCCTTGGTAGGTCTTGAGACCGTAAAGATTTGTAGATGTTGGGATTCATATGAGGCGCTTGTATCTTTAGAGAGATTCCGATTTCGATGAATACTTTTATACTGTTCAAGATAACTAAAAAAAGTGAATCGGTTAAATATCTAGAAGTCAAATTCATGCAGAATTTTGTTTAAGTGTGATGAAAAATTCCGTCAGGTTAAAGAATATTTAGGTTTATAAATTTCTGTAAATTTAAACAAAAATTTAGGCAGAATTTGAAAACAAATTTCGAAGCTTTTTAAGAATTTTTAAAGGATTCAAGAAAGCAAACAATTTTTCTTCAAATTCCTGGTCAAATTATAAATGATTTTCTATTTTAAAAATTAATTTGTAAATAAATTCTAAATTTTAGGAATAATTCCAGTCAGTTTAAAAGGTGTTTGAAAATTCTTGTTTTGGTTGAGGATTCAACTATTTTGTTGAAAATTCGTCTTTTCTGATTGAATTCAACTGTAATTTATTTTTAAAAATGTTGTTTTTAAAGATTTAACTGTTTCGTTGAAAATTATTTTTTTATTCAAAAATTAATTTATTTTTATTTATGAAAATTTAACGATTCCATTTTTGGTTGAAAATTGATCTGGTTTACTTGAAACTACATGTGTTTTCTTATAAATTCGTCTTTTTTTTGTAGGAAATTAATATTTTTGTATGAAAATACATCTATTTGGTAGAAAATTCAATTACTTGGTAAACATTTTTGTTGTTGTTGATAGTTCATATTTTTGAATGGCAAATTCAACATTTCGGTAAAAGATTCAAATATTTTGCTGAAAATTCGTTTCTTTTTTGTCTAAAAATGTATGTTTTCAAAACTATTTCATTTTTGGTTGAAAATTGATCTTTTCATTCATGTATGTTGTTAAAAATTCTTCGTTTTTGGTAGAAAATTAATTTTCTTGTTTGAAAATTCATATTTTCTTATTGAGAATTCTGCAGTTTAGTTAATAATCCAACTACTTTGTTAAAAAGAATTTTTCATTTAAAAAATGTATTTCTCCAACTAAAAAATTCATTATTCCATTTTTGATTGAAAGCAATCCTTTTCAGTTGAAAATTCACGTATATTGTTAAAAATTCATCTTTTTTGGTAAAAAAAAGTAATGTTCTTGTTTGAAAACTCAACAGTTTCTTTAAAAATTCAACTATTTTGATTTTTTTTCTAACTGAAAAATTAACTAATATTATATTTTTGGTTGAAAATTGGTCTTTTTCAGTTGAAAATTCATGTATGTTGTTAAAAATTCTTCGTTTTTGGTAGAAAATGAATGTTCTTGTTTGAAAATTCATATTTTCTTCTTAAAAATTCTACAGTTTAGTTAATAATCCAACTATTTTGTTGAAATGTTTTTTTTTATTTAAAAAATTGATTTCTCCAACTAAAAAATTCATTATTCCATTTTTGATTGAAAGCAATCTTTTTCAGTTGAAAATTCACGTATATTGTTAATAATTCGTCTTTTTTGGTAAAAAAAAAGTAATGTTAATGTTTGAAAATTCAACTATTTTGATTTTTTTTAACTGAAAAATTAACTATTCCATTTTTGGTTGAGAATTGGTATTTATCAGTTTGAAATTCATGTATTTCGTTAAAAATTCGTCACTTTGGGTATAAAATTAATGTTTTTGTTAGAAAATTCATTTTTCTGGTAGAAAATTCAATTACTTCGTTTAAAATAATTTTGTTGTTGTTGCAAACTCATATTTTCAGATAAAAAATTCAACAGTGGTTAAAAATTTAACTATTTTGTTGAAAATCCCATAGTTAAATATGTAGACATTAAGATTTAAAATCCGTATAAAAACAATAATCCTTGTCTCGTGGTTGTATAACCTCTTATATTATTTTACATCGAATTGTTACAATTTATTTATAAAACTAACAAAAGGTAATTTATTTCTGTTTCAGGTAAGCTTATGTCCAATCCAATACATATATTGAAACCAACAATGTTACTTTTTGTGGTGAGTAGCAAAAACCTAATTTCCATTTTGCAAATTTTTTTTTCAAATTGACAGGCCCCAATAAAATCTTGAATTAAAAACTTTGAATTCAAGGTGCTGGAAAGGGAAGGGGTGTATTTAGGGTAACAGAATTCGGAATTTTAAATTTCACGCTTAAAAACACATTGCAAATTCACCTACCATTCAAGCCAACCCCTAAAAAAATCCAACCGGAATAAGGACCCGCTGATTAGCCCTTTCTCTAAAAATGCCAAAATAAAAAAGCCTTCTCTTTTAAGCACAACAAAAATGCACCCCTTTCAGTATAGAATAGAATGTAGTATGTACAACCCTATTTCATTTTGGAGGTAAGCTCTTATGTAGCAAGCGAAAGTGCAGTGGATTCGCAGTTAGTTAAAGGAAAATGGGAAGGGGGTGCGTTGTCTCTCTGGGTGTGGGTGGTTGAACGAAGAAAGGGAGAAGGGATGGTTTTGAGGCTGTAGCAGAAATCCGGGGTCGCAGTGGGAACAAGGGGGCGCCACGCGCATCGGAGGGTCGTTCATCCCCGGGTCAAGGTTACCCCTCCTCACAACCCTCGCCCTCGGAAGCGCAGTGTGTTGTTTACCCCCAGTTCCGCAGCACACAATAATGCCACCCCCTTTGATCCTTTCAACGAATATCTTTACTACTTCTCCCTCGCTTTCACTCTCACTCACAAAACTCCATCAATTTCTCCCTTTTTTTCATTCCCGCTTTCATCCTCCTCGAGCAGTCGCAAACTTTCAACAAGTCTTTTTTTTTCCTCTATAAAATTCAGAGGAATTTTATTCATCTATTTTGTTTGTTGAAATATCGATTCGAATATGACGTAAAATGGGGCTCAGCAAGTGTGGGGCAAACGGGCTCATTGAATTTTTTTTTTTTTTTCAGTTAACTAGCAACATTTAAAGACATTAGATAGTAATGGGCCCGCGTGGAGAGCTTTACTGGGCGATTATCAGTAAGTTTGTGTATTTTTTTGTGAACTATGACACATGATGACTTCGTGAAGCTCTTCGCCTGGGGTGATTGCTAGAGAGATTTATCAGCGGCCTGGGTAGGAGCAGTGTTGCGAAATGATTGTGTTATTTAAACAAGCAACGCGGAAATTTTAGATATAATAAAAAATACCCCCCCGCACTTTATATCGAAACTAGAACTGAGTGAGCTACGTTCACCCGAAAAAGGGAAAAATTTCGAAGAACTGTTTATTTGTCCAAAGTTTCTGAACTAAGAATCTTGAGAAAATTCAAAACTATTTTTAAGATCGAAAAAGACTATAGAAGCTTAAAAGAATTTTTTAAAAAGTATTGATGAACCTATTTTTTATTTGATTCATGATTGTTTATTTTATTACTTATTTATTATTTAAACAACTTTTTCAGGGTTTAGATTGGAATTTTTTAAAAAGTATTTTAAAAATACTTTAAAAATAAATTTCCCGACATTGGATAATTCCCGAAATTAGAAAATTGCCGATAATTTAAAATTTCATAATGATGAAATTCCCGACAGTTTATGATATTACCGAATTTTTAAATTCCCGAAAAAAATGGCGGACATTAGAAAATAGCTAACGCAGAAAAATTCCCGAATTATGAAATTCCTGTTTCTCGACAATTACAAAATTTTTCAGTAATAAAATAATAAATAAAAAAATACTTTTATTTGATAAACCTATTTTTTATTTGATTCATTATTGTTTATTTTATTACTTATTTATTATTTAAACAATTTTTTCAGGTTTTAGATTGGGGAATTTCCAAATTCGGTAATATTATGAAATGTCGAAATTTTCATTATTCCGGGATTTTCTAATTAAAAAATTTTTAATCATCGGCAATTTTATAATTCCGGGAATTTTCTATTTCGAATGTTGTTCTTTTTTCTTTTCGAATACTTATAAACATTCTAAGTAAATATCTATTTTGGAAATCTTCAAAATTTTCTTAAAATTTTTCGATACGTCTAGACTAGGCACTCTATGAAATATTATCATAAAATTAATTTTTCGAAACAAAAAATCATTTTAAATTTTTCCAGGAATCTCAAAAAACAAAATTTCAAAAGATTTCAAGGGATTTCAAAATTTTGCAAAGCATTTAAAGGGATTTCACGAGATATCAATTTTGTTAAGAGTCCAGGGGATTGAAAGGGTTTTAACAGCTTTTATGTATTTGAAAAGATTTTATAGGGTTTAGCGCTTTTAAAGTACTTTAAAAGATTCCGAGTGGTTTTAGAGAATTAAATTAAAGTTTTTTTAAAAGATTTTTTCAAAGATTTAAAACGTTGTAAGGGATTTTAAAAGGGTATCAAAGATATGAAAATATTTCGAAGAAATTTTGAGCCCTGAAATTTAAAATTCTTTGAAAGCCCTTGAAAGTTTGTAAATACCGTAAAATTCCTTGAAATCTTCGAAATCTTTTTAAATCTTACGAAACCATTTTATGTTCCTTGGCAATTTTTTAATTTCTTGAAATTTTCAGTAATTCTATGAAATTCTTTCAAAATACGCTGTATTATTTTTTCCAGTCTTTAAAAAAGTTGAAAATCCTTTACTTAAATATTTGGAAATCCTGTACGAAATCTTGAAATAGTCAATATCTTAGTTAAAATTATTACATTTTTAAATGATTAAAATTCCTTTAAAAATGTATAAATCTTCAAAATTCTCTGAGACCTCATGAAATCACATTAAATTTTTGAAACTGTTTAAAAGTCACTTCAAATTTTGAAATTTCTCGGAATCTTGTGAAATACCCTGAAATCTTTCGTGATTTTTAAAATCCTTTGAAATCCTGTAAATTATCTTAAAATTTGTAGTATCTCTTAAAATTTCTTCAAAAAATTTGAATTTCTTTGATATTGTTGATATTCTTCTAAAATCCCTTGAAATTTTTGATATTTTGAAAATTTTCGGAATCTTGTCAAATATCCTAAAATCACTCAAATCCTTAAAAATACTTTGACGTCCTGTGAAGTATCCTGAAAAATATTTTTCCATTTTTCGGAAAAGTTTTAAAATTCAGGCGTGGTTCGATTTTTTTTTAGTAGTGGTCGGGATTTTTCCAGGGCTTATTAAATATGTCTCCAATTTGAAATTGCCTAATTTTTTTAGACTTTGAATTCTTAAAGGTTACCTTAAAATTAAACACCTTTAATATTTGAACAAAGATTTTCTTTCTAAGAAATATATTTCTCAGAAAATCTATTATGGATAAGAAGAATTGTTGGCTCGTCCCTGATTATGCCACACACGTCGTGCATTATGATTTTCTCGCCTGTAGGTAAGTCTTGTTTGACACAGGAGATAAAGGATATCGTTTTATCGATACATTCAACAAACAGTCGACTCTATCTCCCATACAGGTCTCGGACTCGTTTAATAAATGAAAAAATAGTTTCAATAGTAGCATAAATTTGGAAAAATAGTAACAAAATAACTATTTTTGAAACGTGATTTCATTTTTTTCGCTAATATGGACCTGAGGTCTTACAGACCGTTGTATATATTTTTATCTAATTAAATAAGTGGGAGGAGGCACATATCAGAACCATGTTGCGGTCTTCGAGACCGCCAGGTTGCGGTCCTTAAGACCGCCATGGCGGTCTTTGAGACCGCACGTCCAAACTTAAAAGTTAAAATACAAAACTCTGAAATTCTTTCGAACGGCTGAGATCTTGAAAATCCATGTTTGAAAATTCAATTACATGACACTATTTTGCAAAGTTTATTCAGGTATTAACACTATTTTTTATTTTTCAAACGAGTGCGAGGCCTGGAAAGTTGAAGTACAAAAGAGCAATAATTACTTCAAGTCTAAGAAGAGGGGAAATGAAATGATTTGCAACGAAATTTGAATTTTACGATCAGGGCTGAGTCTGTAGATTGCAAGCCGATAATCCCTTGATTAAAATCGGGTATAATGAAAGGTTTCCCTGGGGCAATGGCAATGGCAATCATTATTTTTCCACGTCAAGGTGACGTCAACCAACTACGTTACCACGCCATCGCCCTCGGCACCCGGGCAATAAACGGGATATTTGGCATCCGATCTCGTCGATCGTAAAGTTCGTGGTTTGGCTCTATCGGCCAAACGAGACTTCCAGCTTCCAAGTACCCCGTAGTACCCAGAAAATTAAAGAACGAATCACCAATCCCTTATTTTGAGAAGTGCTTTTCACGATTATGGCTCTGTCAAATGTGTGATCAAATCACAATTTCTAGCACCTTTTTCTCTACGAGAAGACATCAATAATTCAATCATTTTTAAAGGTAAACTGTAAAATTATAGGTTGCATTAACAAGTTAAAGTACATAAATCGAGGGCCCGGAATTAGAGGGTTCCATCGGATTTTTTTTTTTCGAAAATTATATGTCGCCATACGTCACAAAATTTATCCGAATTTGAATTATAATTATTGTTTAAAAATTAATTGGTTGCACCAATTTCAATTGTGGTAGAAAACCAATCTCAAAACAAAAGAATTTTAACCGATTAAAAAATAAAAGCATCAATGCGATTGGAAAATAAGAAAAATTATTATTATTATTATTAAATGCGAACTGACTTAATAGAATCCATTAACTTCAAATTGAAATCTGTTTTATTACAAATATCAACTATCACATGTTTCAGAATTCATCTTTTTTGGTTGAAAATTCATCCTTTTGGTTGATATTTGAACTATTTTGATAGAAAATTCCTCTTTTTAACGTAAAAAATAAAAGTTTGATATTTTTTCTTCTTTCTTGGTTGAAAATTAATCTCATTTGCTTGAGGATTTAACTATTTTGTTAAAAAATAGTTTTTTTTTTGTTTGACCTCAATTAGTAGAAAATTCGTTTCTTTCTTGTTTGAAAATTAATTTTTGAAACTGAAAATTTAACTATTACATTTTTGCTTGAAAATTTCTCTTTTTTAGTTTAAAATTCATCGATTTGATTGAAAATTCGTGACTTTTGCTGAACATACAGCAGTTGGGTTAAAAAATCGAGTATTTTGTTAACAATTCAATTATTCTGTTATAAATGTCTCTTTTTCTTGAAAGTTCAACTATATCCTTGAAGATTAAACTATTTAATAAAAATGAACTTTTTTGTTGAATATTCATATTTTGGGTTTTGAAAGTAGAACTGTTTTGCAGAAAATTCTTATTTTTGACTTGAAAATTCAACAATTTTATTGAATTCTACTGGTTGAACATTAGATCATTTTTGTGTGGAAATTCAACAATTTGATTGAATTCAACGGGTTGAACATTAGTTTATTTTTACGTTAACATTTTTTTTTTAACTGAAAATTTAACTATTTCATCTTAAGTTGAAAATTGAATTGTTTTAGTTTAAAATTGAACTACTTGATTAAAGATTCACGAAGTTTGTTGAAAATGATCTTTAGGTAGAAAATTAATCTTCTTGGTTAACAATTTTTAATTATAGGTTGAAAATTCTGCAATGGGGTTAAAAAAATCGACTATTTTGTTAAAAATTCAATTATTTTATTAAAAATGTCTCATTTTCTTGAAATTTCATCTATTTCCTTGAAAATTAAACTGTTTTGTAAAAATGAACTTTTTTGTTGAAAATTCATATTTCCTGGTTTGAAAATATAGTTTTTTTGTAGAAAATTCGTCTTTTTGACTTGGAAATTCAAAATTTTGATTTAATTCAACTGGTTTAACTGGTTAACTATTCCATTTTTAGTTTAGAATGATGATTTTTAGTTTAAAATTGGACTACTTGATTAAAAATTCATGTATTTTGTTGAAAATTATCTTTAGGTAGAAAATTAATCTTTTTCGTTAACAATTATTCTTTGTATGTTGAAAATATAGCTATTGGGTTAAAAAATCGACCATTTTGTTAAAAATTAAAATATTTCGTTAAAAATTCGTATCTTTTCTTAAATTGGAATTATGTGTTCGATATTTCAACTATTTTGGTAGAAAATGCACCTATTATGTTGAAAATTTAACTATTTTAAAATTGGACTTTTTTTCAAATTCAACTATTTGGTTGAAAATGCAACTGTTTTTTGTCAAAAATTAATTATTTTGTTGAAAATTTAACTATTTTGTTAATTTCCGGTTGAATGGTAATTTTTTCAGCGGTTGCATACAAAATTTGCGTTTTTTTACTTAAAAATTTAACTATTTTTCGAAAGTTGTAAATGCAACTGCTTGGGTAAAGATCTTCTTTTTTTTTTAAATTAATTTCTTCAGGTTTAAGAGTCAACTGCTTCAACCAAGAAATATGTATTTGCAACAAAATACATGAATTTGCAGTTTCTACTAAAAAGGATCGTTTTTCATCCAAAAATGGAACACAGTTGAATTTTCAGCTTAAAAAATTGATTTTCAACCTAAGAGATGAATTTTGAATAAACAAAAAAGGAATTTTTAACAAGGTTGATATTTCAAGAAGGAATTATTTTAGTTTTCAATTAAAAACTGATACTTTCAAACAAAAATCCATGAATTTCCACCAAAAGAGTTTTTCAACCTAAAAAGTCAAATTTTTTCGAAAACTGTTGTCTTTGAACCACAGAAAAATAAAACATTTGACTTTTTGAAAACATACCTCTTTTGATGAATATTCGTAATTTTGGGTTGAAAATTCATCCGTTTTGGTAGAAACTTTTTTTTACTGAAAATTTTCCTCATTACCCTATTGTAGTGAAAAATCAACCCATTTGTAGCTATGAAGTCTAGAGTTTAAAATGATATCGAGCAATCAAGTACTCTCCAGATACAGATACGGTTGCTACTCTTGCCTCGGAAGGGCCGCAGTGCGCGAGTACTCAGTCGAGTATATTGCGCAATATTATGCATGGTGTATTTTATATTGCGCAATATTATGCATTGTGTATTTTATATTGCGCAATATTATGCATTCCAATTGGAAACTGTTCAGGCGACGCTGACTGTTTCCTTAGAGGGTATTTTGAATCCCATCGAACCTTTTTTTATTAAAATTCGATACTAAATTTGGATTACGCCACTGTTTGAACTTCTCATAATCAGCGAGAACGCACGTTATGAATAGCCAAACACAAGGCATGAAATGCATACATTCTTACCTCGAGGGTGATTTGCAGTGCGAATCGCGACGAGGGAAAAAGGGGTTGGGGGTGGGCGACAAATATGGAAATGGAGTTGGTGGGAGGAAAAGGGATGGCAAAACGAAGTCTGCAATTGCATTTGGGGAGGAAAGGCCAAAGTCGAAACTACCCCTATGTCGGGTCCTTTCCCTCGTCCTCGAAATTAGCAAATTATGCATTTCGCGTACGCAAATTCGCGGTAATTGTCATTCCGAACCGCCAGAAACAAATCGCCGGTGCTATATATACATATACCATTTTTTAGGGGTTCTTGCATTGTGCGCTATCTTCCTTCCTTTCAATTCCTCTAGTAGAGAGGGAGTTGCTTTATCTTCCGTTAAACGCGCTTAACTTACCGAACCGTAAACAAAATCGTAATTTTTTTGCAAAAATAGATTAAAAGTCAAGACCATTTCATTTTAAATAAAAAAATAGTTGATCAAAAAAATAGTTGAATCCTTAACCAGAACAACATTTTTAATCAAACAGTTGCATTAAAAAAAAAAAAAAATTTCTTGCAAAAAATTTCAAATTGCTTGACATTCGAACAGGAAATTTCCGTAAAGAAATATTAATTAGACTTTATAGGGAAGAGGATTTTTGACCTGGAACAGAAATTTAAAAAAAATGTATTCTAATTTAGAAGAAGGCAATTTTAAAAATTCTTCTAATTCATCCATCGGGTAGGCCACCTGGTTTAATATTTTATTATTTAATGAATTTTGAAAAGGGGTTGAAAAATGGTTGTTTCCCCTAAATTTGGAGAAATTTTGCGAAATTATACGCCAATGGGTGTCATGTAAAACGAGTAAGGTTATCCCTTGCAATAATTTTGAGGACGTAGGAGGGTGCAATCTGAGGAGGGAATGCGAGATGTACATTTTCCCAGTCCCTTTAATTACTATTTGAGATTCAAAAGTCATAAATAACCTCAGCTTTCGAAACTCATTTCTTTTTCTTTCTAGAAGAAGAAAAAAATACTCGACATTTTTTAACAAATTATAATGAATTATAAAGCGAGTTTAAGTATTCGTAAAATTTGTTTTCAGATTTAAAATTATATTATCTTTACTGAAGTTCTCTTTAATTTTTTTTATTTTAATTTAAGAGCGATTGTCAAATAGAAGTTGACTGAGGCAGCAAATATTTTTGAATTTCCAAGCGACATTCCAAACTTTTTAAATTAACATGCATTGTTAACAAAATTTTATTTTTTCAATTTAAGCTTTTCTTTGAGACCAAAATAAAACCAAAAAATGTTTCGTTTTGTTTTTAAAGATGAAAATTAAAACCATTTTTAATTTGAAATTGTTTTATCTCTCGATGTTTAATTTGAAAATGTACATGTCTTTTATTTTTGCTTCGTAAATTAAAAAATTCCAATACAGCGACTTTTTTGAATGCTTAAATAATTTCAAATTAATAGCGTTTGAAATTAAACAATTTTGATTTTGTAATATTAGAAAATTTTTAGAAAAATTTGTATTTAAAGATTTAAAAATAGGACTGTTTGAAATTTAACAATATGTGACTAACAATATTTATGCAAACAGTCAAGATCTCCAGATACGTCAAAAAAATTGCATCCATGAAAATGTCAGAATTACGGAAGCAAAAATTTGTTCAAACATCTTAGTAACTAGAATTAATCATTGATAACATTATTTAACTCGTTAAGAATTTTTTTAGATTTTTTCTGTGTGATTTCAATGGATTTTAACAAATTTCTAGAGAATTTTAGGGAATAAAAAATTCTTATAAAAAGATAGTTTCTCTTTTTATTCATGTAAAAATAAATATTCAATCTTTCTCCTATTTTTTTGATAGATTTTTTCGGCCCAACGTGACTTCGCAAAGCTTAGTCGATTTCGGAACGCGCCCTATAAAAGTCGTAGACAAAAAGATCGGCAGAAAAATGTGAAACGTCTCGACAACCCTAGCTGGCTATTCGCCACGTGGCAGCTGCAACAACAGCTGTTGCGCAAAGCGGGCCAAATTTTGTTCCCTAAAATCCACCATTCTCCAGCGCACCCCATAAAATTGGTGAAAAATGGAAATTTCAGATTCTGGCCATTTTCATGAACTTTATTTTCATTTGTAATCCAGTTACAATCATCAATCAACTCCACGAGTTTAAATAGAGGCGTAATCAAATATCGTAACACTATTAATATTTTTTTTCAAAAATATTTTTTTGCCCTGAATCCCAACCACAAAAAACTTAAATTTTTTAATAACATAACTCAGTCTATCCTAACTGGAAAACCTGGAATTGTCAGGGCATTTTTTTT
>CAKNXH010000619.1:139615-203183 GCA_932178445.1 Andricus quercusramuli | reverse complement strand
AAGTTTATTGCCATGCGTGAGCCATGCAAACTTTTTTCACGCGGGAAACGAAAATAACAATATCTAACAACAAAACAAATATTAATAAACCTTCCTCGCGGCCAATAACAACACTTAGCAGCAATCAGCTTTGACAATCAATCAAAAACCACCCCTGACAGTAATAGATAATAAACCGTAGCTACCGTTAATGACAACGCTGACAGTGATAAATAACTACTTCTGGCAATAGCCAATAACTCTAATCAACTGCCACTTAAATTCCGAACGGAAATAAAGACTCCTAGCCAAGCATAAGAGCAAGCCTAAAAGAACCTTTATTAACTGTCAATAAGGACCAGTAGCACACTTCAATAATAACTGCTAGCAAAAGTCAATCAAACACGTAACAACTTCTAGAAACAACCCCTAGTCACACACAAAAACTATTAGCAATGGTTGATGACCAATCCTGTAATTGTCAACAACAGTCGATAAAAATCAATAACAACCCCTAGCAAGAATCAATAATAACCCCCCAGCGATAGGAGATAGCTCTTATCAACGGCCAGTTACAATCCCTAACAGCGGTCAATAACAAACCCTAGAAAAGTTCGGAAGCCACCTCTAGAGACAGCCATGACAACCTATTGCCATTTATAGTAACAACTGAAATCAATTCCCTGAAACAACTATTCGGAACTATCAATAAGAACCCCTCTCTTAAGTCAATAACATTCGCTAGCAATGAATAAGAACAACTTAAAGTAGCAGCCAATATGTATCTATTAGCGAAGGTTAAAAAGATTACAATAACCAATCCTCATCATGTTTAGAAGCGAAAAAAATCAAAGACTGAAAGCAAACATTAAAAACTGTGAACAGAACCCAGAAAAGCGGTGAATAACAATCCCAGCAAAGGTCAACAACAAATCCTAGCAACTTCAAGAACAATCCTATTAACAAACAACAACTATTAGCAGCATTCAATAACTCTATCTAGCTAATTTTCAAAAAAACCCAAAATAACAATTATAAACTCCCGTCAGAACCTATGAATAAGAACTTCTGGCAAAGGTCAATGCCAACCACTAGCATCGTTTCGGAATAATCTCTGAAACAACCAACAACTCATGGCAACGTTCAATAGCAGCTCCTAGCCACAGCCAATAAGTTCTCTTAGCAACTGTCCATAACAGCTTCTACCTACAGCCAATAACACAAAAGAAAACAAAGTTTCATTTTGAACAAAGATACGGTGGCAAAATATACTGAACAAAATTGAACCATAATTGGTTTACATTAGGCGATGCGAACATTGAAAGCAATTTAATTGTTTCTCAGTTTCGACATTGATCAATAGAGGGAACATAGCTATAGCTCTTAATGATTTTTTGGAAAAATCACCTGAAACAGAATTAAAACCTTAGTTTTATGCGTAGCATTGTCTAGGAACAAATCCTGCTAAAGATTTTTTGCACAGTAAGTGCCAGTTGATCAATTGAACCCGAAATCGGATCAAAACTATATTCACCGCTTACATAAAGATTAGGAATTTTTATTTGATTGTGAAATTGTGTTTCGGAATGATCCCTGTTCTCAAGATTAATTGCGTCACATGAATTTTCATGTGTAGCAATTGTCGAGTATCAGTTGTTATGCCAAATCCAAGTCATGACCGTCTACATGCACATTGGAACCTGAGCACATTCGAAGAAATTTCCTACATTTTTTCTTAACGATAAATGCTCAAGTTTCAACAAAAACTTAACCGTGTTAATCTAAAAATCACGTTTTGCAGGTAGAAAAATAATTTACAGATCTAGATATATATAACTTAAAATTTATATTTTTAGTTAAAAATTTAACTACTTGGTTAAAGGTTGCACTTCCTTGTTGAAATTTTTCTTTTGTTTTAGATTCATTGTGCTTTGGTAAATTCATCTCCTCAGTTGAACAATCGAACTATTTTTTATGTTGAATTTGATTCTTTTGGGTTGAAAAGTCTTCTATTAAATTTTCAGTTGAGAATTAATCTTTTTGGGATAAATCTTTATTATTTGTTTGAACATTTAATATTTGGTTTGAAAATTGATAATTTAGTTAGAAAGTTCAACTTTTTAATTGACAATCAATGTTTTCGTTGAAAATTTATATTTTATGGTTGGAAATTAGATTTTTCAATTTGAAAATTCATCTTTACTGGTAAAAATGTTACCTTTTTTGTTAAAAATGCGACTATTTTGTTTAGAATTGATCCATTTTCGTTGTTTCTTTTTAAAGTTTGAAGCAAGAACCTTTTATAACTTTCAATAAGGACCGGTAGCACACTTCAAAAATAACTGCTAGCAAAAGCCAATAAAACACGTAACAACTTCTAGAAACAACCCCCAGCCACACACAGTAACTATTATCAAAACATTTAAAATTCATTTTTCACATTTAATGTTATGTTGTTACTTAATTATTGTTAATAAATTAATATTATATTATTTTATAATGTTTTTTATTGTTTTATTCTCAATATTGTCATGAATTGTTAATTAATTAATTTATTATGTTTTTATTGTTAATGTTGAGAAATCGTAATTGTTTTTCTTCAGTCGCCAACAGCATCCAATTTATAGTGAATTAATTACTTTTTTAACTCAAGCTTTTATGTTAATAACCCAAATATCCTGTTTCCTTATAAGTCATAACGCATCATCTTTCATTTATATATAATCCAAGATTAAAATTTGTCGGGCTATTTAATCCCCTGAAAGCTAGGTTTATCGATTCCGGCGCAAAAGCGAATATGCTTCCGTTTTTCTGTACTGATCATTCAATCAGAAAGCCCGTAGGTCACGTATGATCCATTAGGATGAAATGGGGCCGTAAAAAGCAAATCTTTATGAGCAAGCTTTTTCATATGCTTCAACGCTTTTAAAGATCATATAAATTTTATCCGATTAAATGCCTTAATTAAATTGCTTTGCAATTATTTTTATATTATTTTATAAACCTGTAGAAATGTATTCAATAACTCTTTTTCTTACACTATAATACAGTTCCTTTTATTAGAAATATAAGAATTCAGGTATGTGATATAATTTGATAATTCGTGGACGATTTCTTTGTGAAACCAAATTATTTATATCTGGTTGGAACTTTTTCATTTTTTCTTTGGCAAATTTGAATTTTTCAACAAAGATGAGTCAACTCTATAAATTCAATTAGGCTCATTTTTATGAATAAAATCGTCGTGAACTTACGTAAGCAGTACTTCTAGGAGTTCGCCCACTAGACCCTCGTCTTTTAATGGAATTTCAGCGGATTCGCATATGCTCCTCTTCATGCAATCTCGACCACTTATACCTCTTCTGCAAGAAAGATTTTTGACTAAATGAAAATTAATAAAACAAATCACTGGTTTGAATAAATTACTTTCGATTAGAGATATAAAGAGATTTTTACATTTCCAAATTCTTATCATATGAGGAGGTCCTATTCAAATATATTATTTCAGGTTATTATGTATTTTCAAAGGAATATTAAAGTTACGTTCACGAACTACAGAGTAAAATGAATTTCCTGTGCTTGGGCTTTACAATAGAAGCAGCTTTGAAAAGAATGTAAAACGCGTTATTAAAATCGTAAAAGTTTTTCAAAGCGCAATTTTTCTTCATTTTTAACATTATTTTGCTTTCCAATTAAGAGAGAGTGCTTTTCAAGGGATTGGTACATACATGCAATAGGCAATCTGGAAGAATTCTATAATATGTTCAAAACAAAAATTTATTCTTGAAAGTATTTTTTTATCAAATTCTTTTACGGTGATATTATTATAAATGTAAAATTTTGCTCTCTAGTAACAAAATTTAAAGTTGAAAAAGAAATATTTTTATGAGGAGAACATAAGATCTTCGATTTACCTTTCAAATTCGGCTTCAAAAAATCGATATGCAATCGTTCTTTCCATGGAAATCGCTATATCTCTTCGTCGTCGGGTAGATTTTGAAAAAAAATCTGGGAAGAACGATGCGTTCTGTGGAAGAGCATACTGGAACTGGAAATTTTGTCCATAGACGAAAGTTCTACCCGGCATGGCAATCGGTACAGCGACTCCCACGATTAACTGAAATATAATAATATTGTTTTTCAAATTCGAGTATTCTCAATGCAAATTTCATATTCAGGTAGTGTACTGGTTATTTGAAAATATTCAAAATTAAGAAGGTAATTGTTTACTTTGATGCCTTTTCCTAATATTGTGGTAAATGGTTTTAAACCTTTGGAAAAATATTTCCTTTTAGTTCAAGAGGAAAGGATCATTTGGAGACCCAGAGAATTTTATATTTTCCCAAAAAAATTAGAAATAGTTTTTTTTCGGGTGATTCTAATACCAATCTATTCAGATTATCAAATTTTCCAATTAGAAAAAAAACAATCCAAAATATTCAAAAACATTTATAAAATCACTAAAATTCAATGTATTCTTTTTTACACAAATTTTTTAATAAAAAAAAAAGATTTCTTACAATGAAATCGAGGTGAAAAATATGGGAACTCAATTTAAAGAAATCTTGAAATATTTATAAGCAACCCTGCAGATTGGAAACAATCATGAGTTTAGTGTCTATATTTCAAAAATGTTCAAATTCAGACTGAAAATAACTTTATTTTATCATGAATAATTTTCGCGAAAAAGCTAGGAAAAGATTTATAATCAAAAAATAAGATTAAAAAACAATCTAAATTTGCGGCTCATTAGAGACAAAAATAACATAATGAAAAAAGAGGGAAAAAAGGGATAAAGTCAACCAAAAACTAACCTCTCACTTTTTCCGTCCTTCTTATACTACAAGGAAACCAACATGTTTACAGGTCAATTTAAACCTCCTCATCAGGGATTATTTATAGGTATAACTAAAGGTATAAATATTTAATATACCTGTAAAGACAAAAATTTGTTCATTTACTGTGAAATATAAATTAATTAAGTTTAATGTAAACAATTTTTTTATTGAGTAGTTGATTGTTTAATAGAATGGAATTCTTTCTAATATCGAGCCAAAGAAAATTACTTTAACCAATGAATTACTCTATCTCATACTTTTTTATATCTTGAGATGTCCCTTTTTAAATTGATAGCTTTGTTACCTTCTCTTTTTATAAATAACATTTTCATAAATTCTCTTTTTCTGTTTTTTTTTTCATGATAAAGAATTTCAATATCATTCCCATTAAAATCATGACCATGTGTAATCTTATGTTAATTATGTTCTACGTATGTTTTTCAATGAATTCAAAAGGGTAATGGTTAAGAAAAAGAATTTGTTTGCATAGTTCGATATTTTTCTCATGGAATACAGGATGTGATAATTTAAGGGCTCTATCAATCAAATTTTTAATGATTTCTATCTTATTCTGAATAGAGTGATTTGAGAGAAAACTAAGTGTTCCACCTGAACAAATTTTTTTTCGATGCCAGTCAGGAATAATATGTCATTCATTTGTTTTAATTAAAGACAAATCTAGAAAATTTAATTTTCCTTCAGTGTCAATTTCAACAGTAAACTGTAATCTTGGGTGTATACTATTGAAAGCTTTAAGAAGAGTGTCAAGATTATTTTTGTGTACAATAAGTGCTGAATCATCAAGATATCTTGCATAAAAATCAATATTAAAATCAATTTTTTGGAAAGCTTCATTCTCTAAGTCCTCCGTAACAATTTCAACTGAAATAGGTGACAAAACTGATCCAATAGGAATTTCGAACTGTTGTTCATAAAAATTATTATTCCATTTGAAATATATCGAATGAAGAACATATTTTATAGCATCAAGAAATTGTTTTTTTAGAATTTTGGTATTAATTTCAATCAAATCCCAACATTTTTGTATGTATTCTAAATTCTCATTCTGTCTAAAATTTTAAAGTCCCTTTTTAAAGTATTATGGTGAGATTATTAGGAATGAATTGAAAACTATTATCATCAGGAGAAAATTACGTTTACATTTAATTATATTTTTGTTCTGTTGAAACGATGTATACTAACGTATTTTAAGGTGCTGATTCTGAGAGTAACCTGGAAAATATTCGTAAATGATATTTCCAAATTTAATTTTTGAAAATTATTATATATTATTAGTCATTTTAAAGGTAAAAGGTGAAACATTGCCCTTCCTTTTTCCAGCTTGAACAATGTATAGAAAATTATGAATTATTGATGAGGCAAAATCGATTTAATATATTATCATTTTAATGTTAATCATAGCAATTAATAATGTGTTTTATGCTAGTATTTCAAAATAATTAACAATTAGTAACAATCATTATGATCATTTGAATCGAATGATTAGAAAATAAAAGTAATAACTGCTTTTTAAAGATTCCAACATTAACGATTTCTAGGAAATTGAATAATAAGTCAGATTTATTTTAAAAGTTATATTAAAAGCTACGAAATCGAAATGCCGCCGTTTTTATTACAATGTGAGCACATATACTTTGAATAAATAAATGCACACTTCAAAGCACAGCTTAGGATTTTCTGATCAATTCTGTGTTAGGCTTTGATCAGCTTGGATAGTTTGAACGAGACGAACACACAACATGTAAAAAATTAACCGCATTCAGAAGTACCGAGTGAAATCGAGTGGAATATCAAATGGAAATTATTGAAAAAATATTCAGAATGGATACACAAATCTTTAACAATAGTCGAAACCTTTTTCCCCGCCCTGTTTAGCAGTGTATTCACATTTTCAATCTTCTTCTCATTTTTCTGAAAAAATGTTTAAATTATTCTCCACCACTATAAATTATTTCAAAATATTTTTTCACAGATCGTATTTGCTGAATCTGAAAATCTTAAAAAATAATGCTACTTCTGAAAAGTTGAAATAAATACATTGATTTTATTGTTAAATAGAAAATAATATTTTGAAAAATGTCAAATACGCTAGGTATAAAAAATTCACACTAATGTAGGGAACAATTTTTTTACATTCTTAGTATCGTCCTTCCATTTTTATCTATAATTTTTAGATATTCAATACTGTCAAATACGCTGATTGATTTTATTTTAATTAAATATTTTCAATTGCAAAATGTTAGTCTGAATCTACCTAAACTTAACTCGCGTAAATACTCAACCAAAAATGATTACTTAAAAAAAAATTGTTAAATTTTCAAAACAATGGATTAACTTTTAACCAAATAGTTGAAGTTTCAACCATAAATACTATGTTTCTGCCAGAAAGGCGAATTTTGAACAAAATAGGTGCGTTTTCAACAAGTGAGTTGAATTTCGTATACAAAAAAAAAATTTGAAACAAACCGTCAAATTTTTAACTAAGAAAGAACAATTTTTCATGAAAGTGGAATAGTTACATTTTCATTCAAGAAAATATCTTCCAACAAAAAAAGAAACGAATTTCCGAGTAACGAGACGAATTCTTAATGAGAATTAAGAATCTTCAACTGAAGTAGTCAAAATTTCAGTTGAAAGGTAAATTTTCAAAAAAAGCAGCGGTTTTTCAACAAAATAGTTAAACTTATAAGCAAAAAGATGCATTTTTAACTAAAATGGAGAATCATTCAACGAAAAAATAATTTTTTAACAAAATTGTAAAATTGTCTATAAACTAGATTAATATTTACCCACAACGGATTTTCGTTTCAAATCAAAAACAGTTGAAGTCAACCAAATAGTGCAATTTTCAACAAAATACATGAATACTCAACCAAACAGTTAAATTTTTGACTAAAAAATATCGATTTTCAATCAAAAACGAAATGCGAAAAAAATGCGAATTCTTAACAAAATATTAAAATTTTGTATCCAAGAAATAAATATTCAACTGGAGCGATTCATTTACAACCTAAAAATTAATTTTTAACAAAGCAGTTTAAAGAAGTAGCTAACCTCTTAACCAAAAAAAGTGGATTTTGCAACAAAATACATCAATTTTAAACCAACTAGTTGAATTTTTCAGAAAATATTTAAGTTTTAAAAGAAAAACATCAATTTTCAAGCAAGAATCTAAATTTTCTACCAAATAAACGATATCTCAACAAAACACATGAATTTTCAACAAAGGAAGATAATCTTTCACCAAAAATGAAAAAGTTAAATTTCTTGTTGAAAAAATTAACTTTTAACCAGAAATTTTTTTTTCCATACAGTTAAATTTCCAAGCAACAACTTTTCAATTAAAATGAAGAATCTTTAACCAGAAAACTGAATTTTTAACAAGGTGGTTCAACTTTCAACCGGAGAGTTGAATTTGCAACTTTAAAATACAAATTTGTAACTGAAAATGGAATTGTTAAATTTCCAGTTGAAAACCCTAATTATTTCAACCACAAAAGAAACGAATTTTCAAAAGTTAAATTTTAAACCAAAGAAGTTCATTCTCTGCTAAAATGGTTGAATTCTCAACAACAACAGAAAAGCAGAAAAATGATTAAAATCTATTTTGATTACCTGTGTGAAATTACTCCAAATTACATGGATTACTCGGCATTACAAGTTAATTACTTGGATTAAAAAAATTAATTTGATTTAACTGGATTACAAGTAGTTTACCGTGATTTATAGGTCGATTAATCTGAATTTCAGGCTGGTAAATTACTTGGATTACTTAAATTGCTTGAAATTATTTGGATTACAAGTTGACTACTCCAGGTTGTAACGGTATTACAAGTGAATTTCCTGGATTATCTGAATTACTGCAAATCATATATATTTCAAGTGGATTGCGCTAGGTTAAATCTGGATTTGATGTGGATTGCACCAGATTACAAGCGAATTACTCCCGTTTACGAGTGGATTACTATGAATGACTTGAATTACCGCAGATTACACCGTATAACCTGTTCGGGTAACCGAGCAGTCCAGCGGATTACCAGAGTTGTTTGCTCCTCGAGAAATATAGAATATTCTATGCTATAAAAAAAAATCTATTCAATTTCCGAAAGTACGTGGATTCCTATACCGTGTTCAGATATAGAAGGTTTGCGAGACCTCGGTTGTAAAAGAAGCATGATGAAGGAATTTTTCTAGTGGAAAGAAGCAGAAAAAGGGTACGTGTAGAGAGACCAGGAGGTGCAAATAAAGCCCGGTTGAGAGCCGAAGGAGTAAAATTACACAGGGCCAAGCTTTTCGCTTTCGTCAAAAATTCTACCGACCTATCCGGTATATTTTCTCTCATATTTCAACTTTACGAATCCTAGCTTGCCCATTTATTCTCCGTCAAGTATACGATATTATTCCGTTGCAGAAAAGTTTCTTTCAGTTTTGTCCCTCATCCAAGGGTCGCTTATCGGTCGACCCTACGTCAGCAATACGACTCAAATTTTTATGTCCAAAGTTTTTAAGAAAGTGTCGAGCTGATTGCTTCAATCTTTTAAAAGTCCATGAGATAAAAAAAACATATATTTTCTTATTTGGAAGAACTTTCGAACAGTTTCAGTACATTGAAAATATATAAAATCCATTCACTCTACATTAACATGTTAAGGATGTAATAATGTGAAATTTTTGTTATCTTATCTGAAAAAAGTAGTGAAACGAAATTTCTCGCAAATCTCGTAATCATTGTTGTTCAGGACCTAATTTTATTACTCTTTCTTTTCATTGCATATAGTTCTTTCATATCCTTAATTTGAAATGTCGAAAATGAAATCCACAAATGATCCCTTTTGATCTTAAAAATCATAGAAAACCTTATGCGAATTGAGAAACATAATTATTTTCATTATACGTGCCTTATGTTACTAATATATTTTTAATCAAAAACTATTATATTTCAAAGTTCAAACATTTTTTAACAATTCACATTCTTTGATTCTAAAGGTTCATACATTTTTAATAATTTTAGGTTACTTTAGCTTTTACACCAAAAATGTGTATCTTAACACAAGAATCATTGCAGTTTGAGTAAGATTTCGAATATTTTTCCCATTTTGGATTATAATAAAACGAGGTGTTCCGGGTTTCAATCGTATATAGAACTACGAATCTTGCCGACGTTTCGTGAGCATTGCAGTTCACTTCTGCAAGGCTAACCTGAGACCACGAAGTAGTATAAGGAGATCCAACTCTAATTAAAGGATACCCACCATTCTTCCGTGCCCACTTCCTATAGCATACCCACAACATACCAGATTAAGAATTGTAGCGCCTCTCTTGAGAAAAGTTGAAACTGTTGAAAACCAACGGCAAAACCTATGTTATAACGGTTTTGCACAAGAGGTGCTAGAATACATTATCTGAAGTGCTATAGGATGTGGGCACGGAAAAATGGGGGTACTATGTTCCGAACTGGCCCATAGAGTTGGATCTCCATATACTACTTCGTGCCTGAGACTGAAGCTTTTTCAGGTTATGTTATTATTTCATATACTCTCTACAATTCCTTTTATTGGTCGGTGCGCCCCACCGTGGAGACTGGTAGCATTTGATTGGCCAATCAAGTTTCATTTAAAAAACCCGGGAGGGCGAGAAGCCAAATCGGATTGGTATTATATCCATTGTCCCGATTGATGTTATAAGGGTGTTTCAAGATTTTGATTGCTTCTTTTTGTTTTTTGTTTTCTAAAAATATTGTATGCTTTTGGGTTTTGGCCAACCACAGGCATCGTGGAGAGTAAGGGAGAGGGTTCAGTTGTGAGGCAGGTTGAGTTGTAAGACAGTCGATTTTTTCTGTCATGCAATATCAATATGGCCGACCTGACTACTGTCAAACTTCTCTTTTGGCATGAACCAATGTTTGTGCTAGAATCGAAGTGAATAGACGCATTATTGTATCAACTGCAAATATCGTGTATGGAAATCGAGGGAAAAAACTTGGACAAGACGATGATAAAGAATACAAAGTGCATTTTAAAAAGAATTATTGCCTACTTCAGGTCTTCAGAATAAATATGAATTAATATTTGAAAACGGTTACAAAAGAAATGATAGACTGCGAGAAAACTGAGTGGCTTATCTTACCACCTATGACATCCAATGATGTTTGTTTCAAATAGTTAAGACTTCAAGCTCAAGAAATTTTTGGCTATTTCAGTATCTTCTATCGGTAATTGAAATTCGTATTAAAAAATCACTAGATTCCAAAAAAGGTTACATAATAATTTTTGAGCAATTGTAGGGCACGTTGTTGTTTTACATCAAAAATTGGTATATTTTTTAAAATTTAGATTTCACAAAAGATTCATACTTTAATAGCATTAGGTTATGTTTGCGTTTTCAACCAAAAATTGGTACTTTAGAACAAAAATGATTGTAGTTGGGACAAAATTCGCAATATCTCACAGTTTCAGGTTAAACTAAGGGTTTTCGCAGAAAATCTGCCCTCGAAACAAAAATCATTCGATTCTAAAGATTCATAATAGATAAAACTAGAACAGAAGGAGAGAAGAAAATACAAAACGACTTTGGAGAAACAATGAAACTATGATTTGAAGAGATGAAGGAGAGTAAAAGTTCAGAGTTTTTCAGCATGAGATACAGCAAAGGAGAAATGCTATATAATACAGACAGGATAGTAGACACTTTTAAAGACACTTCTGAAGAATTATTAGGAGGTGAAGCTACAGGGAAACAGAACTGCGACATGGAACATAATGCATCAGAAAATTGAGAAAGTGTGTGTGACTGAAGTTAGAGATATAATTAGGAACTTCAAAAACGGTAAGGCTGCTGGTGTAGACAGTATTAGCGATTAAATGCTTAAATACGGTGGCGAGTACATACCTCACAGGTTGTGCGAATTGATAAATTTATGCATCAAGACAGGGAAAGTCCCAGACGATTGGAGAAAAGCAATAGTCGTACCAATGTTCAAAAGAAAGGGAGTTAAAAGCAACTACAATAATTGCAGAGGTACTCACGAAGTACCATAAGTAAAATATACTCAAAAATACTTCTTCGTAGGGTAATGAAAATAACAGAAGAAAAGATATGTGAAGTCGAAAGTGGATTTATACCAGGAAGATCATTTACAGATCAAATATTTAGCTTAAGACAGATCACAGGAAAAAGTTTGGCAGTAGAAAAGAAAGTTTTCTGTGCATTTGTTGACCTAGACAAAGCATTTGACAAGGTAAATAGGAGTAAACTTTGGGAAGTCCTTAAAGAGTATGGAGTAAATGGAGGGCTCCTACAAGCAATAAAAACAATATATACAGGTAGTAAAGCGAGTATAAGGGTAAATGGGAAACTAAGTGACTGGTTCGATATTATACAAGGCGTGAAGCAAGGATGCGTTATGTCCTCGTGGCTATTTATCATATTCATGGATAAGTGTCTAAGAACTGCCCTCTTCGACGAAGACGGTGCAGATCTCGAAACCGTCAAGGTACGTGGATTAGCTTTCCCAGATGACAAGATTTTGATGGCAGAATCAATCGAGGTCTTGCAAGGGATGTTGAATAAATTTAATACAAGCATGAAGAACATGGGCCTCAAAATTAATGTAAATAAAACGAAAATCATGGTTTTTGAAGAAAAAAGTGTGAAAACAATGCACAGCATTGTCCTAAATGATGAGAAATTGTTAAAAGTTGACAAGTACGTATATCTAGGTAGTCTATTCACTAACGACGGAAAAATAGATGGGGAGTTAGATAGGCGCATAAATAAGGGTAAGCAGGTTATCGGTAGAGCAGGTTCCATCCTCACAGATAAAAACATATCAAAAAAAGCTAAAATGGCCATACATAATTGTATATTTGTACCAACTGTACTATACGGTAGCGAGACATGGATCTATCAAGAAAAGGACAGGAGTGAAATTAACGCGATTGGCATGAAAACTTTGCGCACAATATGCAGAAAAACACTGATGGACAAGTCCGAAACGAGATAATCCTCAAAGAATGTGGTACAGGAGAGACACTAGTTGACATATGTAAAAGAAATCAGTTGAGATAGTTTGGAAATGTTGAAAGAATTAAATATGAACGACTGACCAAACAAGTGTATGATGGTAAAGTGAATGGCAGAATGCCCAGAGGTAGACCGCTGAAAGAATGGTTAGAATCTGTAAATGAGACATTTATCCTAAGAGACATGAGAATCCATAGAAACACGAGAGCTTGCATGGAAAATTGCATGGACGTGAAGGAAACTACAGAAGTATGCTAGGACAGAAAAATGTGGCGACAAATAGTTTATAAACAGAGTGAGGATAGAATGAATGACGCCTGAAACCTTGGATACTGATTGGCCCAAGTGCACAGAAAAAACGTAGGGTAAATGGTGTTGCATGTAACTTCGTATTTTTACCTGTTCTTATTGGTAAAGTACAAATATTACCCTTGAGTGGGCAGAAACTGTAAAGTTAGCTGATGGTTGGTGCAACAGGCAAATCGGATGAGTGCGGCTTCATAAAGTCTGACTTGCCACATCGTTAGAGCTGTCAAAAGTTCCATACAAGCGTAGGTAAAGGCAGAAAAATACCGAGACGTCAGGGAAAGCTTACCCACACGGGGTATAATTTTTGTTGCAGGTAATCTTTACATAAGAATCAGGGAAAAGATTACTCTTAGTTTTTTGTGTGCGGAACCACATATAACAATTTGGTGAGGCTCTCCACTTGGGGCGATCGCTAGAGAAATTGATAAGCAACCTGGGTCGGAGCAGTGTTTCGGAACGAAAGTGTCATTTGAATAAATTAGACAAGAATTCTATATCAATCTAAAAAATATATACCCCCTACCTCATATTACTCTTTTCCTCACCGAGCAAGTCACGCGTACCTCGAAAGGGAAATAATTCTTGAACAGTTTTGGTTGCGTTAGCGTTTTACACCAACTGTAGGTTAGGCGATATGGATTTTGAAGAAGATTTACAATTTCGAAACAATTCGAGGTTACATATGTATGTTGAAATCTATTCTTGCAAATGGGTTATCTCATGTTTAATAAACCATTCATAAAGAATTTTAGGCGAAGCCCGCGTTCTTCAATAATAAAAATCGGTAAAGATTTCAAAGAATATTATCGACATTTGAACAATAAGATGGTATGTAAGCGTTTTCAATCGGAAGTCGTTTATTTTAGATATAAATTAAATTTCAAACTAATTGAGATGATGTTGGTAATTTTAGCCAGAAATTTATATTTTTAACAAAGATGCAGTATTTTGATTGTCTGTATATTGTACAAAAATGTTATATACTAATTCTGAAGTTGAGATTTCAATTTCAAAAATTTTGTCCTAGCTCTTCTTTTCTATTATTTCACGTGACTGATGTTATGAAATACAAAAACTTTGTATTTATATTATTTTCGTAATTTAATTTAAAAATTTATTATTATTCAAAGTATTCTGAACTAAATAATACGTTGAAATTCGTTGGCATTTTTTGGATTCAGCAATTTCAAACTTTGTGTTAAACATTTAAACTCTTGAAATTTAAAAATTCAACATTCAAAGAATTGTAAATTTGGAGCGTGTAAAAATAGAAAATTATTAAAATTTTAAATATTGAAAACAGGTAAATATCAAAATCTGATGCCAACTTTAATTCATAACTTATTTTTTAATTTGGTTTATAATGTCCTTACAAAATGAATAAAAAATAACGACTTTATAATAAAGTAGCTGGGATTTAACTGTGAAGTATAATAATGATATCATAGATTTCTGCACTGGAAATGCCGTGAAAAGTGGAAAAAAGTTGGATTTATATTCAAGCCTACTATCCATTAGGAAAGCTGTATTCTTCAGTAGAAGAGACCATGAATGGACAGACCGAACAAAAGTGCTTTGTTGAAGTATTCTGCTATCCATTTTCGTGCGCTTTTAAGCTTCTTAACCTAACCATTTTTTCAGATTTTTTAAAAATATTTTTGATGTTACGATATTGACCAGATATTTTTAATCAAATGTTTTATGTTAATTATTTCTGATCTACTGTTCTTATGTGAATATTCTTGCAAATATTTTCAAAAATATTGATTCTTTTTTTTTAATTATGAAAAACTGACTTCCTGGCTTCGCTGGGATTCGAACCCAGATCTTCAGATTATCGGTCTGGTACTCTTCCCCACTGAGCTACGAAGAGTACCAGATACATGTTTCGCAACCTCCACCAATCAAATTTCGACTTCTGCTGGGATTCTAACTTTCATCTGACACGTTATGTAAAAATCATATTTTTTTATTTTACGATATTGATATATAAGTTAATGCTTGATATTGATTCTTTTTAGTCCGCTGGTCATATATCAATATTTTTTCAAATATTTATATCATTTATAAGTTGTAAACAAATTCATTTTCTAGCTCCCCTGGGATTCGAACCCAGGTCTTCTTTTTTTTTTTATTGAATTCATGTGATTCAGTCCCAGACCGACAATCCGAACCGATTTTGTAACATCAATAAGTGTAATTCGTACACAAGATGTCGAAAGAAAATTAGAATCTTACAAGACTAAGAATTACGTCGACCGGAAATCTGAAGACCTGGGTTCGAATCTCAGCGAAGGTGAAGAGTCATTCTTTCACAACTTAATAATGAGATCAACATTCTGAAAAAACGTTGAAATATATTGATATATGGCCAGTAAACTGACGCTACCTCTTTTTGGAAAATATTATAAAAACGTGGATTAGCTTTTTGATCAAAATATCAAACTACTCTTCAGTTTCGTATTTACTTCATCATGTTCATAAAACATGAGCGGCATGGATAAAAGATGGAAGATAAATAGTCAACAGTGATTAAGGGTATTTGGCTAAAATAAACAAGAAAGTTTCTTTCCTCGGAAAATGATCTTGCTCTCTGCGGTTTCTTTAATATAAAACACTCAGCATTTTTATATAAATCCAGCATCAAGATTCACCCCAAGCGTTTTCAATACTTGTTTCTTTAATAGTTCAAAAAAGAAATATATTAGAATGAATTACAGTTAAGCTATTTCAATAATTTAATTATTTGTTAAAGACTAGGTAACAAACATGTGTTCTACGCTCGCGATTACTTTTTTTGTCTCACGCAATATTTTTATATACCTAATAATTATAAAATAAAAATAAAATAAAAAATACATAATAATTTTGATAAAAAATACCAATTTCCAATGAAAAATAATAACAAAACTTACTATTCTTCAAATTTTGTAAATCAATAATAAAAATTATTGATTTGCTTCAGATACCAAACCTACCATTTCATCATCATCCATGGAATCACACACTATTTCATAAAAGCTGTATATATACGAATACAGAGTCAGAATGAAGCCAACGCATGCGCACTGACGTGCGTACTAAAATCATCAATCATAATACTTCAAGGAGTATTATGGTCTCATATTCGTACTGCGCGCATGCGCATCCGCAGCCACCCGTGTACGATTATAGCCGTGTCAACCTAACTTCAAATTTCAGACGTAATAAACTTGTGAGTCACACCTTTTTTACGTAAAGTATCGTGTGCACCAAGGAGGCCGAACGACTTTTCCCGATAAAAATATTTTCGTGATATTAGTCGGCAATGGCACCATGTTCACTCAAAATTAATCATAGTTTGTGATTTTCCGATAAATCGATTTGCAAGACGAACTTGATGTCTATTTTTGTTCGTTCATTGAACATAAGAAAGCCAATATGACAGCCATGAAAGGAACCAAGAGTCCGGAAGTTTTCAATTTTTTTTTCAAACGGAATAGAATGGTACCTCCAACCAATCATAAACATGCATGTTTCCCGACATCAATAATTTGGAGATAGTTTCAAAATATTATTAAAAAATGAGACCATTAGTTTTTTAGTAATTTGAGAGGAATATCTTGTGATTTAATGTGTATTGAATGAAATTAAATATAAATCCTGAAAACACTCCTTCAGTAACCCCAAAGATAATAAAATGTTAGTTGGAGAAAATCTTTTATTTATTCATTTGACGAAATGTTCTGTGATTCATCACTGGACCTGAAAAAGCTAAAATTTGTGTAACAAAAGCATACCTTGAAAGTGCCACCGTTAGGGTACACAATGGGTGGTGAATACAAAGTTTGCCTCTTGCTTCTCGCATCAACTCGTCTACATCCGATTCGCCAAGCGCACTCTATACTCAGCAAAATCACGATAACAACTTTGACATTCATTTTTATCAACCTAGTTGAATCGCAATTCACTTGTAAAACAGGTAAGCGAACATCGCTGCCAAACTCTTCTAGAAATGAAAAGAATTTTAATTGAGCTTTATCTGTGAGAATATTAACTTTCCTTCCGTAAAAGTGGCTTCAGTAAGAATTCTGGCCAAGAGTCACTTGGAATTACTCAAAATACTGTGATTGAAAACTTTCAATTTTTCGATTCCAGGGAAAAAATGTTTTCGGAACAAAATAAGAATTTCGAATAACTATTAATTTGTTTTAAAATGCTTAAATTCATTCATTCGTGTGGAAATTTGATTTTCCTAAATTTCAGAGAAAGTTCAAAAAGATTTTCGAAAATATCAGACGTGTTGAGATAAAATCTTTTCAAGTTTCAATATATTCGGAATATTTTTGATACCTCTGAAATTCCGATCTATTTTTTAAACTGGTTTGCTTTTTTTAATTTTATAAAATCTTCAAAAATTACAAAAATTGCCTTGGAATGAAATCTTCCCGATTCTTTTTCAAAATTTCGTGGAATGTTTTCAAATCTTTCGAATTTTTCGTTGAAATTCTATTCTTCTTTTGAAATGAAACATTCATTTTGTATTTTTCCAGGAACCCTAAGAAAATATTTCATTCTCTTTATACCTTTCAAAATTCTTATTTTTCCGAGATATCCAAAAATCTACATATCAGAATAAAATTTTCATCTCTCCATATTTTAAATTATTCTTCAATATTTCAAAACTTACAAAACCTTCTGAATATCTTCCGAAATAATTACAATTTTTCCGACAATTTGTTTCATTTTTGAAAAATTAAACATATTGCCTTTAAACCTTCCAGATTTTTTAAATATGGTGAATATTCTTTCAAAGGTTTTTGAAACATTTACGTTTTCCCCAGAAGTCTGGAAAAGTTTTTCATTCTTTTGAAACCTTTCAAAAATTCTTTGAAAGCTTGTGAAATTTTTGCTCGAAATCTTCGAAAATGCACATCTTGTTTGGAATTTTTTATAATCATTTCTACTTCAAAATTATTTCTCAATATTTCTCAAACTTCGGAATATCTCTGCCACTTACTCGATTTTCTTCTAAAAATTTGTGATATTGCAAAATTAGACAATCTTGCTTCAAAATCTTTTAGATTCATCGTCAAAATGTCAGTGAATCATTTATAACGTCTTCAGATCTTCTTTAATTCTCTCTTAGAATTAATTTTTCATAATAAAAAATCATATCATGTTTTGCCATGACTCTTAAATCAAAATTTGCATTCTCTTGATATCTTTCAAAATTTTCAAGAAGTTTCTGAATTCTCTTTCGAAATGTCACAAAAAATGTATTGCGTTAAATTTTCTGTTAATTCTGTTCAAATTTTGAATTATTTTTGAATTCCTTGAAACTATTTCTTTGAATAATAATTGTTCAAAATAACAAAACATTAAAAATTTTCACAGCAATCCTGAGACATTTTTTCAGTCCTGATAAAACTTAAAAAAAATATTCAAGCTTTCTTTCTAAATCTTGAAATATCAACATTGAAAAAAAAAATAAAATCTGTTCAAGTTTTAAATTATTTTTGAGTCTCCTCAAAGCTTTTACTTACTCGAAATTTTTCTAAAATATAGTGATCTTGCAAAATTCATTTCTTGAAATTCATAAGAAGCTTCTGAACAGTCCGTTCAAAATCTTCGTAAATTTAAATTTTGTTCAATCCTTTTAAGTTTCAATTTACTCCTGTATCTTTTTGGAATAATCATATTTTCATTCTGAATATCTTATAAACTCACTCGAGTTTTTTCTCAAAGTCTGTAATCGTGAGAAATTGAAAATGTTTGCTCTGAAATCTTCTACAATCTTTTCCGAAGTTTTAGGAATCGTTTGAAATGTTTTGAAATATTTTTCAATTTTTTCTTGAAATTCATTTTTTCGGAATAAAGATCATGGTAAATTCTCTCGAGAACCTCAACAAATTTTGTTGATCCTCTTGAAATCTTTTAAAATTCTCAAAAAGGTTTTTTTTAAATCTTGAAAAATCTACATTTTCTTTGATTTTTTTTTATAATTGTCTTGAAATCTTTGAGATTTGTTTAAGACATATTCTGAAATCTTTGGAACTTCAAACTGATTTTTCAAAATAAAACCTAAGTCGTTCAAAATTTGGTGAAAAAGTCTACAAATTATAATGTGACAGAAAAAATGTTTAGGGCATGATTATTTTCAAATATTGAAAAATCACTTGCAATGAAAATTTCCTGTTTTATCAATAAAGGTCAGAAACATTTAGAAATAAATTTCATCATTAAATAAGATGTCCTATTTGGAAATTTTGATTCACAATATTCATGGTGCAGGAAATTCCTAATGTTTATTAATCTCGTGACTACAACTTTTAAAGAAGAAAAGATTTAAAATCGCTAAATTATTATGTTATCAATGTAAGAGTCACAATGGTATGCTTCTAGCTGGAAATAGTATCGGAAAAATTCGTCAATGCTTCCAATTAAACTTGTTTACAATAAAAAAATAAATAAAATTACTGTGCAATCACAATCACATACTATAACTCACGCTTGCAAGCAACAAAAATGCTTTCATCAACAATCCATGTAATATTCGTTAAAAAATATAATTAATAATAATATTTCTTAGCTAATAAACTACTTGCGCGGAATAGAGTATTTTTGAATCTCCAATGCGAAAAGAATAAGGAATAGAGATTGTACCTGATCGAGAAGTGAAGTTCTATGAAGCATTTTTGAGGTCTGAAGTTTTGCACCGCGTGACATGTGTTTTCTTCATACTTTTAGAATTCGCCAGCAGTTGCTAAGAACTCTCAGGAAAGAGCGGTGAAGGCGCAAAGAACGGTAAATAACTTTAATGTTCGATGGCACAAGTTTTCAGAGCCCTTTCTTTTCTTCTATAAAATTTTGCACACTCCTTGGCTACCCGCACCCAACTTCCGTTGCACCACGTGTACAGAGTGTATGAACGTGGAGAAGTTCGTCAAACGACAAGCCAAGGTATTTCTTGGCATCTCATCAAATTCACATTCAACATACGCTCTTCTTACCGAGTTATCCCCCAACACATTTAACATTCTCGCCTCTCACTAAACGCTAAGTGCAACGGCAAATACACATAATTAGCTGCGCGAGGACTTGTGTGGAAAAAAAGTAGGTCACTTCTCCAAGAGGATGATAGACAGGCTGGAAAATAATGATGCAACGCTCGGGGATGGGGTGGAACGGTAATCAGAAAGTATGATGCTTTTCACCAGAGGAATATATTACACTTTTTTGTAGATGGGGTACAATGAATGTGCCTTTTATTTTCTACCGTCAATATTTTAAGAATAATAATAATACACTAAGGAGAAAATCTCACCAATTCAATCAAATTTCTGTCAAGTATATGGATGAAAATTCTAAAATTTGAATAGAATTTCTGAATTTAAAAATTTCCAATGAAATGCTGAATCCCTTTGAACAATCAAAGAATATCAAGAAACATTTCAATATTCTTCAAGAACATCAAAGTGTATTCTATTCAAGAACCTATAATATTCGAAAACATTGCATAATATTTCGGCACATTGCAAAGCCTTTCACAACATGCTAAAAAAATGCACAACATTTTCTACACAATTTTTTTCCACAATAGTTTCATATATTATTAAGTTGTCAAATAATTCGATCAAATCTATTCCTCCTATTCCCCTCTCATCCCATACCATTACACCTCAAATCCGCCATCTTAAATTTTCCATATCTCAACCCAAATTAAAATTCAGCAAACTCAAAAACCTTTAGACACCAATTCCTTCATCAATCGAATAACATAACTGTATTTTTTTCCCCTTCCTTTATAGTTTTTCAGTGTAAAACTGAAATGATTAATGTGCCCTATCTCGGAGATGAAGAATCGATTCGGGATGATCCAAAACGGAAATATTACAATTATGGTCCGATCCTTGGGAGAAAATTTTGTCAGCCTGTGTAATAGAATATTTCAGAATATTATAGAATTTTCGATATAAAAGAAATTAAAAAGGAAATTATCGAACATCCCAAAAAATTCAAAAAATGTTTAGAGTTTCGCAGAATTTTCTAGATTTATCAAAAATATTGAAAAATATGCTATTCGAAAACAGTAAGAGATGTATCAGTATACTCTAGGATAATCAAGAATATTCCAGAATTCAAGAAGCTTTAGAATTACAGTATTGTGCAAGAAAATTTCAAAAAAAGAATATTCTGGAATATTCCACAATAATCGAAAATATTTTTGATACTTTCAGAACTTTCATCTTAAGTTCTTCTCAAAATACAATTTTTGTGCATTATTTTGAGAATAAAATTACTTTTGCTTACGTAAAATCAAAAATTAATTATTTGTGAAGACATCTGTTTCGAATGATTTTATTTTTACATTATAAAAATAGAGCTTTCCTCGATTTTGTAACACACATAAAGGAGAACAACCCTCTCAATTCAGTTCCAAATTTAAGAAAAGAAATTGCATATTTTTGTTTTTTCGAAATTTTGATTTTATCAGGTGGCACTTAAAATTTCCTATATGTAAAATACAAGGAAAAAAGTCAGTTTTTGGGTTTTTTCAGATAACTTGTGTGCGTTTTGGGATGCTACTATGGGAAAGTTAAAAGACGTCTAAAGGAATTTCTAATATAGAATTCTACGTATCAATTAAATGAATTTACACCACTGATATACTCCCACAGTGTCCCAAAGTGTACCACTATATCCAAAAATACCAAATTCTGCACAAAATCTACAACTTTGTGCACTTTATTCTTGTTTTTTTTTTTTTGTTTTTTTTTTTGACAAAAATTATTATTGTTGATCTAGTGGAATGATTATTTTCATTTTCTGAAGTTTTGAAAAAAAATTGATTTAACTTTTAGATTCAAACATTCAATTTTTTCACAAACTATTAGCAAATTGTATTGCTTGAAAAAAAAAACAATTCCAGCCGACTTTATTACTATTCGAGCGAAAATTTCGGGAAAAACGCAGGATAGAGGAAAGTACAAACAAACTTTTTTTTTAAAGTTTTTAAGTGGAAGAAATTCTATTTTTGAATTTTTCCGTATCTCGTAGCATTATTGCGAAAAAACACGAAGCTCCTTTCCTTACCACAATAAATCCAATTTTCTCTCCTTCAAGACGCGGGCCCCAAATAAACTCTTTTGTGAATAATGAACCATATTAGTACCAACCTAGAAAAAAAAATTAATGCCTTTTCTGAGAAAATTGAGTTCAAATATTTTCAGAAAACCCTCTGGCTTTTTTGTTAGGTTTGAAATATTTTGCCATTTTCCGGCCGATTTAGAAATTCAACGAAAATGCCTACCAGAATCGAGAAGGAAAAGACAAATATCAATATTGTTTCAGATACTGCAACACATTGAACAAAATTTCAAAAATATGATTGTGAACTGCGTCGATATCTTCAAAATTTCTAATACTAATAACTTACTCAAAAAATGGTTCGTCCAATCGAAGAAATAAGGGTGATTTGAAATCACTTAAAAAGAACATATTTGGTACAGCTTCCCTAATTCAAAATGAATTTGGTCCCTTCTTAATGCAAAAGTTCCGTTAATTTTTTTTTATTGAAGACATTTTTTTTCACCTGTGCTCTCTTCGAAATCCTAATCCATTGCACCGAATGGTATAAAATTTTAACGAAAAATCGTGATTTCAACGAAATTTTAACGAGAAGCGACAGATTCTCGATATATTTTTCAAGAAATTTTTGAAATCTTGTAATATTTCCATCTACTTGTATATCGCGCATATAATATTGCTAGTTCCTTTATGAGCTGTGACCTTCATAGAAAAAGAAACACTCTTTTTGAAGGGTGGGAAGACAAAAGGAGGTAACTAATAATTTTTCAAAAATGGGTTTTTTTGCTAAAAAATTCTCAAAAATTCAAATACACATAGTGTTGGAAGAAATTGTTCGAAATCGTATTTTTCATGTTAGCAATACCTTAAGCATATTCATATACATTAAAAATAAAAACTTTTTGTGATCAAACTATTTTTTATGATATGCCAGAACCGCAGGCATTTCAGTATTTCAATGGTTTAACAAACAAAAAATATAAATTTTATTGTTTATCACTATCTGAAAGCGAAAAATCTTCTGTTACACTGTGATACTGTCTCCTCAAAATGAATTTTTTTGGAACTGAATAACGGTTTTTGATCAAACTTTTTTCTCTGTACTCATTGAACCATTGATACCTCATCCATTATTAAGAAGGTTTTTGGTCGGATCTCGGCTGGGCTATCCTGATTAGGTCATGGTCAGCAACTGATAGGGAGCCGACCGGGCTAAATTTGTTCTCAAGTCACCCAGTTGGAAGCCATCCAGTTACTAACCGAGCCAACCTCAGTTAGATTTCATGATCAGGAACCGACAGGGCGCTAGTTGGAATTCTTTTTTTGTAAAAATTACAAATCATTCCAGAGACATTACATTATTAAGGGTACGATTTACCGGGAATAAAAATCATGATTCATAACTAGAATTCACCTAAATTCAGTTATCAGTTTGAAAATACAAGTGAACAACTTAGTGCATGGATAATCAATATTTTTTAAGAAAGTATGTAGTGTTGTATACTCGACCAATCCTTTCTTCCTTCCTGAACTCAAATCACCACATATGGTCTCCGAAATTGTCAGGAAATTTGTACCACAATGACTTTATAACTTCTCGCCTGGAGCAACATTTTTAAGCCGTTTTGTGACTGGATTATCAGATTATATATAATTATATATAATTATATATAATCTTGAAACAAAAACTTAATTTTCTCGAAACTGAATGATTTATTCTTTTAAACTTTCTTCCCTCGTACATATAATGAGCAACTCAACATTTCGGGGACCGATCATCAATTTATTTTCAATCGAGTATTTCATTTCTTAACACTGTCTCAATTCGACTCGGACAGGATAAAAAAAAGTTTTAACCCAACATGATCACTTTCGGACAATATTTTCTCATAAGTGGAATCTTCTTTTAAATCAAACTTTTTTGGCATCGATCAAGCAATACTTCAGACCAGGAGAAAAATTTTATTTTCGTGGCGATTTCGATTTCGCAGTTTTTTCGCGCTTTTGCACAATTAAGCAACCTGGTTTGAATTTTAACGTCGATATTCATAAGTAAATATCAATAATATTATTTATAGCATCAACTTCTGTCGCGGTTTGGGCTACTAATTGGCCGACTATATCGAAAATTAATATTTGCTGCCATTAAACATTTATCTCATTAGAACTGCAATGTAAACTCTCAACAAATAAGCAAACAGTAAATCCAGTACTGCAATAAATTGGAAGTTAAACTGCGACTTTCGTAGCAAAGTGTATGGGTCACAAATTTCATGCGAGAATGGAAACAGTGCGCGGGACAAGTTTCTTGTAGCGGAAGACTGCAATGCATGCAAGTTTTGGAACAGAGAGTTCTGCATGAACTTATATAGCTAGATCATTGCACGCATACATACATATATGCAAATCCATAAATGTAGCACATGTGGACTTCCAGGATTTTCAAAACTTCATCATCTTTTGGATCCCTTCAATCTCGGATATCAACTTGAAGACCCAACTCTCGAGAGAGTCCTTACAACAGGGAACAGGGACTCGAATCTTTTTTCTTTATTTGCTTATATTTGAAAAATTTATCTTCAGTAAATTGTCTTTTTAACTTTTTGCCCTCGTTCTGTCTTTTGTGGCCGTTCATAGATTACGTGAAATCTTTGGGTGGGGGGCAAATTAGCTATTTTTTATCAATGCGATCAATGCGATTCATTACGCAAGAAGTCATACAAAAATTATTTAAAATTATTTTTTTTAAATGAAAATTTATTTTTTTAACTGAAAATTTAACTTTTCCATTTTGGTTGGAAAACGATCTTTTTTAATCGAAAATTCAACTATTTACTTGAAAATTCATGTATTTTGATGAAAATTCATATTATTTTAAATCCTTTTCTGATTAATATATATTCGGGTTTAAATTCAACTGATTCGTAGGAAACACTTTTTTTGGTTTGAAAATTCAACAATTCATTGGAAAATTAGACTATTTAATAGAAAATTCAACTACATTTTTATGTAGAAATCTCGTTTTTTATTGAAAATTAAATTTTTTTAAACATAAATTTTTTCAAGTGAAAATTTAACTATTTTATTTTTGGTTTGAAATTGATCTTCTTTATTTTGAAATTCAACTTTTTTGTTAAAATGCAGGTAATTTGTTGTAAATTTATTTTTCAGTGAAAGAACCACCGTTCTAGTTAAAAATTCATTCTTTGTATTTTGTTTAAAATTCGTCCTTTTTGGTAGAAAATCAATCCTCTCCGTTGAAAACTTAACTATTTGGTGGAAAATGTATGTATTTTTTCTTTTACGTTCGTCTTTTTTGGTGAATGATAAATTTTCTCTTTCAAAATCAACTTTGTGGTTGGAATGAGTCAGTTTCAGTTGAGGATTCAAGTAATTTATCGAAAATTTATTTTATTTGGTTAAAGTCAACTTTTTATTATTTGATTTTAAAATTTTTCCTTGTTGATATATATATATATATATATATATATCAATTATTACATTTTTTGTTCCAAATTCACCTTTATAGTTGAAAATTTATTTCATTGGTTGAAAATTTAACTATTTTATCGGAAATTAGATGTTTTGGTTGAAAAGTAACGTTTTCAACTGATTATTTAACTATTCCATTTTTGGTTGAAAGTTGATCTTTTCAATTGGAAATTAATCAATTTTAGTTGAGAATTAAAGTATTTTATTGAACATTTTTCTTTTTTGGTTGAATTCAACTTGGATTCAATATTAAAATATTTTTTGGTAGAAATATCAACTATTACATTTTTGTTGAAAATTGAAATTCTTTTTGGAAATTCGTTTTTTTCTTGTTAAAAATTAATTTTTGAACTGAGTATTTGACTATTTGGTTGAGAATGAATTTTTCTTACTAAATTCAACTTTTTTGTTGAAAATTCCTCTGCTTGGCTTGAAAATTCAACTGTTTTGTAGAAAATTCATTTTCTTGGATGTAGATTCATCTCGTTGGTCAAAAACAACTTTTTTTCCAAATTGGTTTCAATTTGGATTCAAAATAATTTTTTTCAACTAAGCATTTAACTATTTTATTTCTGGTTGAAAATTAATCGTCTTTGTTACCGTCCGACTATTTGTACAAATTCACCTTTTTGGTGGGAAATTTATCTACTTGATAGAAAGTTGAACTACTTTGTTGATTGGCAAGAAGTGACTGAAAAAAACACTCGCCACACTCATAAAAAAATGTCTTCGAACAAAAAAAACTGCTACTTGCTTGTACATGAAAAATTGATTGAATCAAACAAATTTTTAACAGAATATTTGATATACAGAATAATTATTTTATAGAGCCAAACAAATCCTCCATTTAAAAATAGATTTAGTTGAAAAAACCAAAAATGTTATTTCTGGGTCAACATTTTGCCCACATTTTCCATGGAGAACGTAAAAATTTAATAAAAAAATGTTCAGTTTTTTGTTTATAAAATTGGAAATTGTTTTGTAGAAATCTAGGTAGTTAGTGCGATCGGGACGCTTTTTTACGTTATCTCTGTAAATTTGAAGTAATTCGAAAGATCCGTTCGTTAGTTGCAGTGGCTACCATTAAAAAGAACGAAATACGAGAAAAAGTGGTTCAACGTTTTTGGAAGTTTAGAATGTCATTACTTGATGGGATTTAATTTATCTGCATTTTCCATAATTTTTTAGTTTTGTAAATGGAGCTTAGTTTTAAAAAACTGGCAAAGGACTAGGGAATTATAAAATGCAAATAAAATTTATTAAATGTTACCTCTGTACCCCCTTGCATATATTATTTTTATTAAAAAGGTTTCTATAAATCATTATATTATAGTCTAATTATATTCTAATTAAAATATCGAAGAAGTTATATCATTTATATTCAAGTGTATACATCATAATTTGTACAATTTTTACATCTATCTATGTTCTAATGGATTTTGATACACTCAACATTTTTATCGCCGTTATCACAACGCCTAGAACACCTTGAAAAAAACATGGACTTTGAAAAACTGCTCTAGAAAATCTGAAGTTCAACAGTTTAAGCCCTGTATTTTTTTTGTCGTCCGAGGTGCAACATTCTCAAAATTGGTCACATTTTATATACTGTTTTCAAAACATCTCAAATTTTATAATATAGATATAACGTTTTTCCTCACAGTTGCATGAAGTTTAATAAAATTCGACGTCTCATAAGCCCAAGTTGAAGGTGAAAAGTAAACTTTTATAAACGGATATTGAAAAAAAGTCAAATGTTGATGATTTTAAAAACTAGAATAGCTCTGAAAATAATGAACATATTCGTAAGCATTTGAGCGCATTTGAAAGATGATTTTTCATAGTCTTTCTCCACATTATTAAGACTTTTGTGGTACTTTTCCCCTAGATTCTACCTTGAGTTCGACTTGGTGCAAAAAAGTCGCACATTTTCAAATAAATTTTACTCACCACATGATTTAAAATATTCAAAACAATGATATCTTTATAAGTATTACTAAATTGATTAGAAATTGAGAAATAATCATTTTCAAATAAATCCTAAAGATATTTCAACAGCTTATAAAAATACTATGGTGGTCTGCCATTAAAATAAGCCTGAAAGCTGTTAAAAATATCCGTCCGTCCATTCGTTTGTCCATCGTACTTTAGTCCAAGGAGTGGAAGTGAGGGGAAATCAGGAGAAGGAAAGTAGGGGAGGTAAGGGGGAATAATGGACAGAAAGGTGAAGGATGTGAGGCGGAATGACGGAAGGAAAAGTAGGTATGATGGAAAATTAGGGAAGAGGAAGTAAGGGAAGTGAAGGGAAATAAGGGAGTGGGCAGGGAAAGTAAGGTGAAATGATTGGAGGGGAATTAGGGAAAATAGGAGGAGAAGTAGAGGAAGTGAGGGGAGGGTAAGTAAGGAAATTAGGGGGGAGGAAGTTGTTGAAGTAAGGTAAATAAGGGAAAGTAGGGGAAGTGAGGAGAGAGGAACAGTGTAAAGTAGTGAGAAATAGGGGAAATCAAAGAGTTGAAGTAGGAGAAGTAAATATTAGTGAGGGGAAGTAGGAGCAAATGCTTAGAAGTGAATTATTAAGAGTGTGAAAGTATTAGCTGGGGAGGCGGGAAGAGGGGGAACTGTAGGAGAAAGAAGTTTGTGAATACAGGGCGAAGGGTGAAGTGAGTCGAGGGGATGGAAAGTATAGGAGTGTAGGGGGAGTAGAAAAAGGAAAGTATGGACAAGGTATAAAAAAAAGTATGAAAAACTCAATTAATGTCTCAATAGGCTACGAAATACTTTAGTTCGTTTTTAAGGTTTCATAGACCTTGACCGAAATCTTTGCATTTTCGATCTGGAGTCCGTCTGTCCATCTTACTTTTTTCCTAAGAAGGGAATTGGGGGAATAGAGGAGTTTGATGTAGGGGAAGTGAGTATATGGAAAGTAAGAAGTTGGGAGGAAAGGAAATCTCATTCAGGCTAGTATGGGTCGGAAACTAAGTGGTAAGGTGTAGCAGGGCAAAGCAGTGAGGGAATTGAAGGGAGGGGAAGTAAGTGAAGTTATGGAGTGTGACGTGAAAGGTAGGGAAGTGGGGAGGTTGTAAGGAGCTAGTGTGAAGGGAGTGGTGGAAATAAATGGATACGATATGATAGGATAGAATAAAAGAGCGGATAGAGAAGGAGAGATAGAGAAAGAGAGGGGAGATTCAAAAAACTTTATCGAGGTTCTAATAGGCTACAAAGTCCTTTTTTTTAGACGAACAGCGCCTGCTTTGATTATTTTTTTAAACTTATATTTTCAAAAAGTCATAGTCCTAAATTCACAGCTTTTTCGCAACCACCCATAAACTGAATTAATTTTGTTGCTTTAATGTTTAATTCCTAAGGCGTAATCCATGTTATATAGTTTGAAGTAAAGTCTCGTAGTTTAAGCCATCAGTCGTGTGTATCCATGCTTAAACAGCTCAAGTGTTTGGGTAAACCGTATTACGTGGTAGACTTGCTTACATGGTGGTTTGCCAAGATCCGAAATGAGTCTTCGAATAAGGCGCCGATGCTTGTTATTAAAGGAGAAATCCTTAAGGAAATGTGATTTGGGTAAATGACTCCAAGGGCGATTCGATGCAATCCGGATAAGTCAGAATACAGTCACCACCAGACCTTCCTAATCGTTCAGCTTCCTGATACAATTTGCTGATGCTCCGGTGACTCGAATAACGAGTCTCCGGTAAATCTTCCGAGGGCCTACACAAATCAAACTTCATTGATTACCAATATCAAATTAATAACTTCCTTTCAACTTGAAAAACTATTTTTTTTCATTCCAAAGACTTTTTTAAATTCTGCTACGCGTTTGTTTTTCAGAAAAAGAAATTCCGTATATTCTTCTAATCGGTCAACATAAACAATAAGTACTTCTTAATAACTTTTTGTTAAGAAATTTTTCAGGAATAATTTTCACGTAATAACTTTTAGTTGTGACCCTCCCTCCGAACCCCTTTTATTGTGCCAGAAAATGCCACGAAAATTGCAAAGTAGCAGTTTTATGTAAAATTCATGTTAAAGACGGTTTTTCGAAACATCTTTTTCAAAATAAATTATGTTTATTCGATGAGTTATATGCTTTTTGAAGTATTTCTGAACTAATTTGCAATTGGTTCAACAACTATTATTTGTTTAAACAATTTTATTCAATAAATCGTGAAAAATTACTATTTATGGAGATAAATGATATAGTTTATGAAACTCAGCAATAATAATGTATTTAACACATTTAAAAGTTGTTCTAATCATTCATAATGGTTTAATTTTTCAACAAATAGTGAAAAGTTAGTATTTTTTTAATTGGCTGACATATTTTAACGAATGTTAAGAATACCATTTTATTTAGAAAATTTGGCAATTATTTAAACAAATTTCATTTGTCTAAACCATGTTGAATATTTTTTATAAAATACAATTTGCAATTATTTAAACTATGTGGCTTATTATTCAGTATTTTATTATCTGAACGACATCGATCTGAAAAAATAACAATCCATAAATTACCAGAAAAATATTGCTTGAAAAAATTATTATTTTTTGAAAAATTAGGTTATAAATAAATTAAATGAATAATATATCACTCTCAATATTCATTAACTGCGTTATTAATTTCATAAAATAGTTACTTTTCAAGATTTAGAGGGAAACGAATTATTAGAAAAATAAATATTTTTTTAAGTAATTGCTAAGTATCCTTCAAGAAAAAATATTACTCTAAGCATTTGCTAATAACTTTTTACGACTTACAGGGTTAAAAATTGTACATATAATTAAAAATTATTCAAATAATTGTCAAATATGTTCAACAAGGGATAATCCTTTTCACATTCATGAATTGTACCATCTATCCCGGAAAGTGATACATTTTTAAGATTTATAGGAAAAAAATTGCTTATCTAATGATAATTGTTTCAACAGTTTAAAATAAATTTGAAAAAATACTTGGCAACTAGTTCCTTATCAAAAACAAATAATTCATTAATAAAGAATTTTAAAGAACACCGTCTTTAGCATGAATTTGACATAAAACTGCTATTTTGAATTTCTTGGGGCATTTTCCGGATACAAAAACTCACTAACAAGTACTTTTTTTCAACTCTTCCGAAAACTAAGCCTTTTCTATTTAGAAGCGCCTGTCAATTTTAGAAGCCCGGGGGCCCGGGGGGCTGATGTTGACAGAGTTGAAGAAAAAATAGAGAATTTCTTTTTCCAGAGAACCAAAAAAGTTAAGTGGGGATCTATCATCAAAAATCGAAATTCGACTTTTGTGACCATCCTAGTATGCACTGTAGGCTCAAAAAAGAATTTCCAAATTTTTGAAAAATATTTGAGGTGTGTCAATTGACACAATTTTTAGCTTTTTAATTTCAAATCGTTCAATTATTAACACTTTATTTATAATTATTATTTATTCTTGTAAATTCATGATTACATCCTTTAAAATTTGTAATGATTAATATTTTTAACTCTTCAACTGAAAATGGGACAATTTTGCGATATTCCATTTAAAATTAAAAAGAAGAATGCAATACAAGATTGCTATATGCATATGATTCCGACATTTAAAATTGCTATAATTGCTATAATTTTTCGTTGTTTTGAATTTATTTTGAAGGCATTTAATTCAAAATTGTTGAGTTACAAATCCTTCAAAGTGAAAATTGTGCAATTATCAAGTCTTTCAATTTGATATTAGAAGATTTCAAATAATTGAAAAAACAGACAATTTTGTGCGTTTAAAGTTGAAATAATAAAATTTAGAATATTTAAAAGTAAATGCATTTAAAAAACTGATTCCCAAGGCTTTCAATATGAAATATAGCAATTTCGAAAGAGTTAATGGTGAAATTCTGTTGAAATTTTAAATATTTGAATTCAAAACTTCAACATCGTGAAACTTGAAACCGGACACATTAAAAAATCAAAAACATTATGCCTTCTTAAAGGCATTAAAAATTGGTCTTAAAAAAGGTCTTAAAAATTAAACCATTCCAAATTGAATTAATGAATTATAAGACTATTATTATCAAATCTCTGGCATGATCCATTAATAAACAGCGTTTAATTCGTTGTTAATTATATTTGTTAATAAACAATTTATTTCTATAATTCATTCAGCATTAGTCAGGTTGATTTATTATTCTAATTTTTTCTCAATAATTTGAATTACTTTTGCAGACTATAAAGCATGCACTGTAGAAAGTGTTTTAACATTTGTTGATGATGAACTGATTATTATTTTAGATCCAGTCCAATAATGAGAAAAATGATGACTAACTCTAAAATAATCAGCATAAAATCAATCCTAACTTAACAGTTATGTTAATCTTATTTAATCAAAATACTCGAATTCCGGCTTTGTAGCTTTGAAGTCCTGAGAACATTCAAGTGGTATTGATCTTGTGATTACAGTTAAGCAGTACTATTTGCTAGAGTTGTCTTCTAACGGTAAGGTTTGAGGTCAAAAGCTATTATTAATAGAGCTTACAGTTTTCCAGATTTTATCAGTATTCTCAAAAAAGAATATTATTTATCTAGTAATTAAATCCATAATTTCAGTAATGAGATAACATTAATTATAACAAATGAACATCAGTTTATTATTCAATTATATGATACAAAATTATTTTCTAATTACTCTAGGATAGCTTTTACTGAAGATATAATTAATTTATCTAATTATTGTAGTAACTACTCTCTCTGAAATTAAACTTCAGTACAGCAATATAATTCCTTCGAGATGTATATATTACATTTTCCACCAGCAAAATATGCCGTTAATTAAATACTGACAGGTGCTACAAAAAGTATTACTTACGTAAGAAGCAGATGAATAATATCCTCAACTAGGTCCTGACTGCTCCTCGCTAAGGGGGTCTCGGCAAGCTCACAAATTGTTCGTAAAAGGCACTCTCTTCCATTTGGCCAACCACTTCTGTAAAAAGAAGAAAAAATACATTTTGTCTTACACATCGTTTACTTGAAATCAAATAACGTTTATTTATGTGAAATATCATCATCGAAACGAAGTATCCTATCAAATTATCGTATGAAAGAATTATGTTCTAAATAAGGGTTGCCAAAAAGTTGAACACTTTACTTCCCAGTCATTTTTCCATTTTTTATTTGAATAATACATTTTTTCTTCGTCTAGAAATTATCAAAAAGGACGTAAAATGTCTTGTCACACATCTGTCCTGCCTACAGATTCAAAATTCCTAAATATTATCAACACCATTTTTCAATATTTTAGATTCATATATATCACTTTTATTGAGTTGAAAAAGTTGAAAATCAAAAGTAGTGTTTAATATTTTAGAGAAGTATTTTAAAAATCACTTAAAAACCGGTCTTTCAAGTTTTTTGCCTGTTAACGCTGCAGTTCTATTTTTCAATAGAACTCGAAAATAATTATCCTAACTATTCATAATAATCCGGGATGAAATTGTTAATTTTATACTTACGTAGACTTTAGTATGGTAATTAATCGTGAAAATAGTAATTTTTCCTATATTTTCAAATATTGCTTCCTCATAGAGAAAGCATTTTACTTGTCACAATTTCAAGTATTTTTGAAAGGATCTAAATAAAAGTTTTTCAGATGATAAATTTCTAATACAATATTCTAAGAAATTGTCCTAATATACGTTAGTGTGTATCTGTGCCGCCTTTTCTGTCAGCACGATGACGATTTTAGCTCTTGATAATCATTTAAAAATTGTTTGTTTTTTTATGGTAAAACTTTTTTCGTTATCATAATTCAAAGTTGATGCGAGAGTATAAAAGATTTCTTGACTTAAAGTGATTTAAATTACTTATAATATTAAAACGTTTAATTAAAAATTTAAGAAGTTATATTAATTTATAATAATTATTTATTTCCGAAGTTAGTTCTATAGCGATACTTTTTTCATCGGCATAATTCAAAGTTGACGGTTGCATAAAAAAGATGAACCAATTGACCTCTTTTTTAATTACATTTGATTGAACATTAAAAAAGTTACTGTAATTTTTAATATTAAAGAAGAATAACGGAAAAATCATTAATGCTTCCTCTTGAGGAAGCAAATACTTTCACTATTTAATTATAAGAAGGAAGCAAAGTGATCATGGAATGAACACCATACAATTATAAATACAATCAAAGGGTAACCTCTGAAATTGCATTCACAACTAGTTTTGATCAGATGGTTTGCAGATTTTCATGTTTTCAAAAATTTTATAGTCTAAATGGTCAACTGTTTGTCAACCGCCCATAAGCATTAAAAATTGAACAAATTTTAATTTTCTCTTGGCAATATGTAGAATATGTTGAAATTACACCGGAAGCTTCTAATTATACAATCATTTTTAAAATTTAAGGGCTTAAAATAAGTAAATTTTCAATTTGAGTCAAACAGTAATCAGTTTCAAATATTAGGTATTCATAACAAAGAATTTTGAATTTCAAGCTTTCTCCATTAAAAGTGATAAATTTGGAATAGAAAGTCCTGAAGAATGGATCATTGTCCTTGATATATAATAATATTACGAAATTTTGCATTCTTAATTTTCGAAAGTGAAAAATTTCAAACAAATTATTCATATTGTGTGATGAAGCTTTTAGTATTCAAAAAAATCAAGATACACCTCATTCGGTTCTAAAATTCTGAATGGAAATGATTTAAAAGTGAGATATGCTAAATTGAAATTTTTAAATATTTCAAAATTTTATCTAAAATAGCAGGTGATTTTACGAAAGAAAATATTAAATTTGCATACAAATGTGTTATTAGTGGTTTTTGTGCTCACTGATTACGCATTTTGTAACATAAATCCAAAACTTAAGATGGCAGATCCACAATGTCGGACACTTTTACGAAAAAAAAAAAATTTGTGTGAAAATTTGTTAATAGTGATTTTTGGGGTTGCTGATTACGAATGTTGAAACAAAAATCTAAAATCAAAAAGAGGCGGATGCAAAATGGCGAAGTTTTTTCTAAACAATCACGAAATGCGTACGAAAACTTGTTATACTTTTTGGGGAGTCTAGTTACTATTCTTTTTATTTTCCCAAAAGCAAAAAGCATATTCGTAAGAAAATTAGCTTATATGTTTTCAACAGATTTTTTATACCTTAATTTTAACGAATTTAGAAAACTATATTTAATGACATTTCAAACAGCTGGTATTCCATCAATTATTAAAGAAATTAGAAATTAGTATTTTATAAAAAAAGGGGTTTTCGAGCACCTGCAAGGAAAGTTTTGTAAATTAACACTTCGGAACATAATTTCATTACGAACTCCGGGAACCACGCCCAGAAATTAGCGAGGAATTAATAAAAATGAAAAATATTGCGCAATATGATGGTAAAATTTTATTTGACGGTTTAGCCGCGTTTTCAGGATACTGTCCTGCTGTGAACCTATGTAAATTGCCCTAATTTGAACAATTTCAATTGGAATCCTTGAAAATTGCACACTTTTGCTCAAGATTTAGCTATTTGAAATTGAAACGTTGAAAACTGGATATTATGCAATGAAAAATAGGCTGTTTAATAAATTAAGGAATATCAAAGAGAAAGATATTTAATAATTTCATACTTGATAAAAATCAAATTAAAAGTGCCAAAAGTATCATTATAAATAATGAATTTAATTTTCATCTCATATTATTATCAAGTGTTTCTTGAACCTAACAGCCCTGACCGCAACTCGTGTCCATAGTGGCCGTCAGTAATGGCTTAATAATAATCATACGGGAATTTGGTGCAGAATCAGCATTTGCTCGTTGACGTTGAAGCGTTTCTCAATTGGTCTATTATTACGCAAAGCACTAGCTTAAAAGCCTTTATCCCAATTAATTATCTTTGAAATGCCGTCCTTATCTCAGATCCCTTTGATCCCTTTAAGGCTCATATTTACGTGAGGAAGAGATGCGCTGAGTGGCAGTTGAATTCAAACACTGCTTTCATTAAACTGTTAATAGTTACGAGAAATGTAATTGAAATTAATCATGTAAAATAATATCATTATTATCAATTCCCAATCAGAATCATTATTTGTCAGAATTTTACCCATTTCTCTCCAAGCATATAATGAACTCATGTTCTATGCAAATGTGTGAATTTCAATTGTACTTGATTGCGATTGTTCTATAATTTGTTTGGATTCAGTGGCAATGCGGATGATTGCTTCTCTAATTGTAATTTATATATTGATTGTTGCATATAATCATTGCTTCTAAAATTACTATCATTAAAGTATTATAAGAAAAAGAAGTATGAGGTGGATAGCAAACAGTTTAAGTACTTATATTGATAATTTATCAACGAGTGGGGGGAGCATAAAATTATTATATTAGCTATTTTCAGTATATTTTATACTTTTTAAAACAGTGCAATTTTATTCAGGTAGTTCTTTTCTGGTACCAAGTGAATATTGATATTTGAAGCTACAGATTACAAATAATTTTATTTGGTTATGTGGGTAACAGACATGAACCTAATTAAATATATTTAAATTTGTTTGATGAGTAGAACTTGCTTGTATGTGCTCGTAATCTAAAAGTAGAAACATTACTTTGATACCCAATCCTAATCGAACGTAAAATATATTTTTGATGAAAATTAGGATAATAATCATTTGACAGTTTTGAAGACAAGTGTTCGATAAATCGAAGGAACAAGAGAAAAATTATTGAAAGCAATTCAATTCCTGAAATTAGAACACCCCGGTCAGCGGACAAAAATTCGCATCTCCTTGTTAAAAACACATTTTTCAATTTTTCAATTAAATAATAGCATTGTCAACGAATAGAGGGCTAATAATAATACTCGCTCTCAATATTGCTAGTCATAAAAACTACTACAGAACTTTTATTGTTAACCCTAGACGCTTTTTCCAACCTTCTACTGGTACATTTTACTTATAAGTTTAGATGTGTCATAAATTATTCAGTGTTATATTTTTATTGCAATAAAATATTAGATAAGGAAAATCGAATGGGAATATAATTGAAGATATTTTACTTACTCTTCTAGTAAATTTTCCAAAGTCGAATATATATCTTCTAGCTCTAGACTGCGACTTTGTCTGGCTGAAACCGAAATGGGTTCCAACTGAGAGACATTCCATGGCAGGGCATAATTGAATTGGAATCCAGACGAGAATGCTAAACCGCCTCTTTTGCTCATGTCGATTGGAATGGAAGCACCAAATATTAGCTGAATAAACATAAAATTATGAGCCTAGATTCAAAATTATTCAGTTACTGGCAGTAAATACACGCTCGTCTTCAGTTCTCCGGATTTTTATTTCACAACATTAAAAATATAAGCAATTTGAAAATTCATTATAAAACAAATTTTTCAATTTTAAGTGTAAAAAATGTTTAAAATAATAATAATTGAAAGGTGACAATGAAAAAATAGATAACTAACAAAATGGGAAATTTTCAGGGGAGCGAAAAAGCATTCTGTAAAATCGAAATCACTACCTAAAGATAAAACAAAAGTTTATTTCCAATCGGAAGTGTTGCTCAATTAAGGCCAAGAATGTTTGATTAAAAAAAGTTCTCCAGGTTCGAGAAAATGGATGTCGAAGCTGATAATCTGAAATTTGCACCAACCTAAAATTCGATCAGACTTGGCTTTAGATTGCGATAAAGAATTCAATTTTCAGTTGAAGTAAAAAATAGAGCACACTTGCCAGATATTGAATATTTGAATACGAATGAATAAATTCCAATGTAAAACAGTTAGCCAATTCCAAGAAAATTGATCGAGAATTTTAAGATTAAGATTTCGTGTATTTTCGAAATCAGCTTAGGATAGCGATTGAAGATCGAGTTTTCAACTTTTTGCAAAAATAAAAACATACTTCTGAGATATGGAAATGGTTAAAGAAAATCCAAGAAAATCAAAATTGAACATTACAATATCACAGTACTACACATCTTTTTTGCTAAAAATCTGAAAAATATATATGTATTTCTTTTCAGTTGAATGACAATAATAACAAGAAATGTAAATGATAAAAGTCTAGAAAAAATTAATAACACGTTGAAACTTTGAATGATCTTCAACTAAAATTTTGTTGAAAATTAAAAAGTGAACTATTGTATCAAAAAACGAGATTTTGACAAAATGCTTGTACCATAATATTTATTTGATTTTCTAAGAATTTTTCACGTCCAAAACCCATTTTTGATTAAAATGTTAGTTATCTATTTCTGTAATGCAACCCTTCAGTTAACAATTGCATTACCAAGGAGTTGAAATTGTATCATTTTTTATTCAAAGTTTTCAAGTTTGAACATCTTTATTTTGAACTAAAGAATCTCAAATTTGAATGAAACAAGATTGAAATTTTAAACATAGGACAGTTTCAAAATATTATAAATGTAATATTTTCAAATTATAATTCAGAAAATAGGATAATTTAAAATCCAAAGAAATTGAAATATTATTTCCAAACTGAATGTTTCAAAGTCAACGGATCTGAAATTCGAAAATTTTAAATTAAAATTTTAAATTGCTATCAGGTGAGAGCCAAAAAGTAGACCATTTTAGAAAATAAGATATTCGAAAACCAAAAAATGCCCGAATTGCCTAAAATATATATTTTTCAAACTAGGTAGCCCCTGAAGACAATATGAAAACATAAAACTTCGAGATCAAGGAATGTACCTATTTATGATGGATATGGATTTTACATGTTGCTCATTTTTAAAGCTTGAATTTGAAAAAAGATGGTCTCAATTTTTCATTGTTTTGAATTTATTCTGGAGGGATTTCATTCAAAGTTATTTATTCACAAATGATTTAAGCTGACAACTATGCAACTACGAACTTTTTCAATTTGATATTCTATGATTTCTAAAAAAAATTCTAAACCAGACAATTTTGTGCATTTGAAATTAAAACTAAACAATCAAAAATTATTAAATTAAAAACTGACTATTAAGGCTTTAAATATGAAAATTTGCAATTTTGAAATATTTGATAGTTAAATTATCCTGACATTTTTAGTAGTAGAAATTAAAACTAAACAACTGCTAAATTTATATTTGGAACCGTCCAATGATAATTCATAAATTTTTAAACAAATACTTTCACATTCAAGGTTTTGAAGTAAAAAAAAACTCTACTTTCAAGTCCTCAAAAATTAAGCTGTATTAGAACTGCGCATTAGAAAATACAATTTTCAATTGAAATTATAGAAATTTTAAATATCAAAAATATATTATTATTAAGTATTATATCAGTTATATGGAAAAAATTAGAATTGAATCAAGAAAATGTCGATAGGTACGTTACAATCTTTTCCTGATCCAAGAAAATTTCTCTTGTCTCAAGAAAATGTTCTTAAACAAAGAAAATCAAGTTTCTTCAATCTAGTACATTTGTTCGAGACAAGAAATATTTTCTTAGATCAAGAACATTTTCTATCATCCGAATTCGTAACGACAATTGAAAACTTTCAAAATGATTGAATTAAATCTTGAAGCGTTAAAAATTAAACGATTTCAAACTTCGTTCAAAAAATAGAGTATCACGATTTTTAAACCTAGCTCATTTCAACCTAAAGTTCAGAAATAATAGCTTGAAAATCACCGATAAGGAATTTCGATGTGAAAAAAGTAAGTAAATGAATGCGAAGATTATTATTAATTTTAAGATATAGGTTTTTGCAATTAAATTAAAATTTTCAGATCAGAATATTTCTATGAATTTCTCATAATGCGCTTTTCTAAGAGAAGTACTGATTTTAGAAATTCCTTTTTGGGAAACTAAGTGCACCAGGCAGCAAAGGATTGCTTCTTATTTTTAAGGTAGAAAGTATCCGTGATTTAAAGCAAACGAACTGGCGCACTAATTAAAGAAGTACTACTGAATTCAGTGTTTACAAAAAGGCTTAATAAGATTTAACATACTCTGATTCATTACCAAATATTATTACTGAGTTTTCTCCCAAAGTTAATATGAAGGAAACTAAATTACGAAGCTAGACTTACCAAAGAGGAATAAAATTACTTAAAAATCACTTTTTATTTAAATAGAAACTCCCACTATGGATTTAAGAATATATTCAATTAGTTATAATAAATGAATTAAAATCGTCTATACCAAACCATCTAATTCAAATATTTGAAGATTTCGAAATATCTTTCAAACTATGTTCAAACAAAAATTTCCGAAAATATTGAAAATCAAGCTTTTAATCTCATAACATTGGATAATAAAAATCACTGCTCTGGAAATAATTGTCGTCGTAATACATGTACTGTCAAGCAGAGATATTTATGATCCATAAAATGTCATAAAAACTGCATAAAGTGTCGAAGCATATTCTAGCTTCTTTCAAACATAAAATATAAGCCCTATAGTAGAAGATTTATCATTGAAATATCATGTGTGCAATTTTTTATATTCGACTCTATCTTTTCCATGAATATCTAATAAAAGTCGGTCCGACTAGCGCAAGTACTATTAAACTATCAAACGCTACTGACTTTGAAACGTGAACACTCAAAAGACCCCTAATAGAGGTATTTTTTAACTTCTAAAAACAATATACCAGGAAGAGTTAAAACAAAAAAGAAAGAATTTTACGAATTTTGTACCTTGACTTCAACTTAAGGCATGGCCTAGGAAAAATATAGAAAAAATCTGAAATTTATACAACACGTTCTTTGAAGTTTTATTTTCAAGTGGAGGTGATAAAACTTATGAAGTCTGCACTGGTTTCCGAGATATGGCTAAAAATGTCTAAGTATGTCTGCCGCGAGTTTCCTGACCGACGGCGACGAATGGCGACTGAAACTCGACGCACATACGCACAGCAATTTTTTGTGATATCTTGCGAACCCGTGAAGATTTTTTGAAATACATTCGCTTGAATTGAAGATAAGATTTCAAACATTCAGTCCTGGTAATTTCAGTTATTTTCCGCAATTTTTCTAAGTCACATCACGAATTGAAGTTAAGGCACGGCGGTGATCGCCGACTGAAACTGGACGCAAACAAGCTTGGACATTTATAGTCATATCACTGGAACCCATGACAGATTCGAGAAAATCCTGAATATTTTGTCTAACTTGACACGTGGTGTAGTCTCTTCAGAAGGTAAAAAATATCACTATTAGGAATGATTCGACTTGAAATTTATTAGGCCTTTCAACGGTTTTCAAAAACAGTTTCTGGCTCCTTTCTTGAATGATTAATCACGTTTCAAAATCATCAGTGATTTTTAAGAGTACTCGCGCTAGTCGGAACGACGTTTTCCGAAGATAGTGTATGGTAATTTCGAATTTTATTCCTAAGCTGAAGGCGAAAAGAGATTTAGGAAATGTTTTTATTATGAAAGATTACATCCCGATGCTCATTAAAAGAATTAAAATTAATAAGATGGAATTTTTAATACCTGAAGAACTGTGCCTTCTGGGAATAATAGTACTGGGTCGTTTCCAATTGCTACTGCTGTCGCTATCATAAAAAGAGCCGGTAGAATTATACGTAACATCGTGTCAGAATGGATGGAACTAAAACTCATTTCTCTCGAGATATGTTCCTTCTTTACTGAAACACTTGGAGCCAAATATTAACTCCTTGGTCATTGGCCTGCGACCAGAGCAACTCTGCTTCAGTTATATAGATTGGTAGATTCAACAGAGATTATTTGAGGAAACGAGTGAGTTCACTCCTCGCATTCTATTTGAGAAAAAAATTTACGTATATATATATATATATAGGTATAATGGTCCCGATGTTATTTTTTTTTTGACTACTGGTATGTATCAATACTATTGAAGTATCAATTTTGTGTTTCTGTGACAAAATTCTCTCTAGCTCCACTGGGATATGAACCCAAGTCTTCAGGTTACCGGTCTGGTACTTTTACCAACTAAGCTACGGAGCTACGGAATCTTCTTGAAGAGCAAAAAAATAAATGAGTACTCCCATATCATTCATAGGTACCAGCATACAAAGGAAAATAACGTTGGGAACAATTATATATATTACTGCTAACAAAAATTCTAACACCAAAATTTAATCTCTTTATAGTGTTGGCATCACCTACAATAATAAAAATTGTTAATTTTACCGAAATTCTCGTCCAGGGGTCTGGGATAAATTAATATCGTCCTCTCCATAGCTTAGTTGGTAAGCGCACCAGACCTGTAATCTCAAGATCTTGGTTCGTATCCCAGCGAAGCTGGAGAGAATTTTTACCGACTTAAAAAAATATTCATACTTTCATAGTATCATTACATGACAGTACACCAAAAAAATATTATCGATAAAAAAATAATTCTGTTGAGCGGTTTTTGTCCGTTGTACAAAAATGTGGCTGTGATTACTAAAAAAGTGTTTGGTATAAAGAAACAATATATTAAGATCAAACAAGAAAATTTGGTTAGATACCGTTTGCTACTTATGCCAAAGAATTTTTTTGTCCATACAAAACAATTGGGTTGCTCGTAACAAATACTAGACCGCGGATGTGCAGACGCACCAAACCTAAATTTTCCACACAGCAATTTATGTCATTTTAATCATATTTGCAACAGTTTTACTCGTAATTTACCTAATCAAATTAGTAATACTATTAGCAATAATAAGAATTTTAATATTTATAAATTCATGGAATAATAATAAATTAATGAATAAGTATACAAGGGGTCATCCACAAATTACGCAATGTTCTTTTCCGAAATTTCCAAGCTCTCCTCATTCCATGTAAAATACAGTCGCTCTGATGCGCCCCCCCCCCCCCCCCGCCCCCCCGACAAACGGGGAGAAGATTTTATAAACTTAGGGAGAAAATTATCTCCTATTTTGTTGAAATTTATTTTTAGTTGAAAATTAATTCTTTCAGCTGCAAATGAAACTATCCTTTTTTTAATTTCTCATTTTTGGTTGAAAATTCAACTAATTAGTTGAAAGTACGGCTGCATTGTTAAAAATGTACCTTTCTGGTAGAAAATTGTACGGTCTGGTTCAAAATTGATCTCTTAGGTCAAATTCATTTAGATTTCAAATCTTTCTTGGTTGAAATATCAGCTATTACGTTTTTGGTCGAAAATTCATATTTTTCGTAAAAAAACTAATTTTTTTTCGACTGAATATCCAACTATTTCGATTTCGGTGGAAAATTTATTTTTTTTTAGTTGAAAATTTTGAAAATTTTTCCAGACGAATAAACGCAGCCTTTTTTCAAAATAAATTTTTTGGTTAAAAATGAAACATTTTGCTTCAAAATTGATCTATCCAAGTTGATGTTTTGAATATTTCGTCGAGAACTTGTCTTTTTTGGTTAAATTGAAGTTTTTAATATTAAATTTTTATCTTCCGTGGTTGAATATTTTCTTTTTGAAAATTTAACTGTTTTGTAGACAACTTGCCTTTTTAGCTTGAAAATTATTTTTTAGAAAATTCAAATATTTTGTAGAAATATTTTTTCAATTGAACATTAATTTTTTTGTATTGGAAATTTAGTTATTCGATTTTCGGTCAAAAATTGATCTTTTTAGTTTACAAATTCAGTTAATTGGCTGAAAATGTATATAGTTTCTTAAAAATTTGGCTTTTTTGGTAAAAAATTAATCTTCTTGGTTGAGAATGTACCTATCTATAAAAAATGTTTGCATTTTGTTGAGAGTTAGTCATTTCAACTCACAAATTCAACTATGAAAATTTATCTTTTCGGTTGAAAATTAGACTTTTTGGTTGAAAATTTATTTTATTTTTAGAATGCTCGTCTTTTTGGCCTGAAAATTCAACATTTTGGATGACATTTTTTCCTTTATTGACTGAAAAATCTTCCTTGGTTGAAAATTCAGTTTTTTTTATAATGCGTGCTTTGTTTTAAATATTCATCTCTTTTAGAAATTTTTTTATATTTTTTGGATGAAATTGCAACTGCATGTTTTTCTTAATTCAAATATCAATTATTATATTTTTTCGTCCAAAAAATACATTTGGTTAAGGAAGAGCGTTTCAGTAATTCTAAATTTCGCCTAAATAAGTTTTCTCGCATAAATGCGATACTTTATTATATCTGGAGAATACAATTATTCCTTTCACAAAACCATGTTGTTAGTTACATCAAATAATTCTATTGCTTTCACGAAAGTATGGTTATTTCTACAAAATTGATTTGTTCAGACACCAACACGCTTTTGTTATACCCACAGAAAAAGTTGTTTGGGACAACCAAACATTTTTCTCGGTGTAGATCTATTTTTATTCAGTCAATTAGCTTTCACATTTTTCATAATCACCATTATTAATGTAGAGTAAGTTTAAATCGAGAATTAATTATGATTTAATTTAAAAATCTGTTCAATAAGTAATGCGTAAATTCTGCCGAAAGTTCACAAAATATTTGCTGATCGAACTAAGTTTTTAATTAATCAAAGTATCAAAATCGTCGAGTTTTTAATTAGTTTTAACGTATGAAGTAAATGTACAGAGTTACCTTGATTCATATCGGCGAATGATATTTTTTTAATTTTTATTTCATGAAGTGGTTTAATTTAGCGACGTTGATGTGATCGTGTGTGTTTGAGGAAGTTGACGGTCCAAGTATTTCCCATAATAATGTTTAAGTCGTTCTGAAGTGAATAAAATGATCTAAATATTATTGACATAGGTACATGAAAATCAAATAAATTCACTGTATGATTTGGAAATATTTTTTTCTTCGTGGTTGACAATTTAATAGAAAATCTAATAATGTCCTGTCTATATCTGTTTTAGTGAAAAATTCAGTAATTGTATCAGTAACTGAATGTTTGACTACCGAAATAATAATTCATATTTTATCAACAACTTGAATTAGTTTATATTGTTGGACTTCTTCCATTTTTTCACAGAAAGTACGTTCAGTTATCTTAGGATGATTCCCAATTGCTCCATGACGCTTCCTAATATTTTTCAATGTGTTCCGAAATACTAAGGAAATTTCAAGGCTTTTCTTACATTTCCAAGAATATTTTTCAAATATTAAAAATATTTGGAACGTGCTTCAGATGCGTACCAAGCAATTTTGTTTATTGTAGGCTATTTGAATATTGTCGATATCGTAATTAAATAATCTAAGTTGTTGAGGGTTTCTTTATAAGATTTTCATATAATAGAATCTTTAACAGAAATGAAATGATCACAAAAGCATTTGTCTCGGAATATTCTGTAATCTATTAAAATATTACACCAGCTTCTCGATTCTATACTCTCCAATCTGGGGTTAGCAGTCTAAACTCTTCAATCTCGTTTTGTGCTGACCCGTAGCACCACGTGCGCGTAGCGGCGCGGTATTGGCGAGTTTAGACTGCTAACCCCAGATTGGAAAGTTCAGCATGAAGGTACCGATATACTGTTCCAGAATACCACTGCTATTGCTGCATATTTTTCTGAATCTTATTGAATACTTTTAAGCTTTTTAGAATTTTCAAAAACGTTCGAGAATGTCTCCCATATGATAATAGTACATTATGTAACAAGGAGCGAAAGGAGCAGATTTCTCCCGAGGGTTGGTTTAATGCCCGAGCGAAGGGAGGACGGTAATTGCCCGAGGGAAAAGTCTGCTTTCGCCCCTTGTTACATATGGTATTTTATTCTACTCTCGACCGTGGTCACCTTTTAGCCCTGAAAAGCGGGTCCCATGGATTTTTCTAAAGCTTTTTTCGCGGCTCGAATTTCGATCGACTCGGAGCAACTCAGATTTTCGATATGGCGACCGTTGACCAAAAAAAGAATAAAATATCAATTCTATCTTCGCTCCGCAAATTTTACTTTCGCACCACTAATTTTACTTTCGCCCCGCTAATTTTACTTTCGCTCCGCTAAATTTACTTTCGCCCCGCAAATTTTACTTTCGCCCCGCAAATGCAGTTTACGAGAAATATATGCTACTTTAGCTTCTATTTTCAGGAGCGAAAGGTGGCCATTTCGGTCGAGTGTGGAACAAAATATAGTAGAGAATCCGTATGGTCAAATATATTCTTTGAAATAACCCCATACATTTTTTCGCTCTCATTCTCTAACTAAACTAAATAGGGTATTCAAATTTTGGGAAATCGTTCTGAATGTTTCAAAACACCACTATCTGGTCCGCTCTCGAGTTTGTATTTTATTGAAATAATACATATTTTGTATTTTCGCTTTCCCATAGACGAAGCTTTGTCGTTGTAAAAATTTCAATATTTTTTTTGATAATTTAAACAAACGTTTATCAGTTGGTAAATCACTGATGAAACGTTCTAATAAATTGTCCGGATGTATGTGTCCATTTTTGTTAGCACCATAACTTGGAGATATTTGCAGATAGATTTATAACATTTTAGGGGCTCATTTTGACAACTAAGGTCTCAAAACTAACATAAGGATTTATACAAATATTCACCGCATTGATTTAGCCCTTTCACAATATTCCAACAATCGTTTTTTTAAAGTAAAACTTTTTTCGTGAACATACATAATTAAAAGTTTAGGCAGAAATGGCAAAGCTTCTCTCGTTTGAGACTTATCGGTTTATCTGTGATATTAATATATTTTATCCAAAAGCAGGCAAGTTATGGTCATTAATAATATTTCAAAAATCGGTTGCTTACACAAAAACTGGTGTCTTCAACATAAGCCAAAGTTATTGCATGAATAGAAAAGACTCTTTGGTGCGAGATTCAAAAAATGCTCAATGCTTTCTTTATGAGGGAGCAAATATATATTCACTAATTAATCATAATCTGTAAGCAGAGTGCTCATTAAATGAGCACCATATAATTATAGAGACAAACAAAGTGGTGGCACCCGTGATCGAGTTCACAGCTAATTCAATTTCTAGTGAAGTTGGTGCAAGCGGATTTCGTGTCCTATCTAACTGGAATATTTCAGAATTATTCATAACATTTGGAAGTCTTCTAAAATTTCCTGAAGCAATATCCTGTGATGGATCTTGCATAATTAATGATAAATAAAAGGCTAATACTGAAAGGCTGTACGAGTTGATAAATATATGTAAGGAGATGAGGAAAGTTTCAGATGAGTGTAAAAAGGCGATTGTCGTTCCAATATACAAACAAATGGATGATAAAGATAACCAAAGTAATTACAGAGATATCAGCCAGATTTATGCCAGAAAGATCGTGCGGATCAGATATTTAGTTTGAGACAGAGCACAAAAAAAGTTTGACCTGCAAAAAGCATTTTATAAGGTGTCACAGCTATAATTTGATATTAGATAAGGTGCTAGGCAAGGATGCGTCATGTCCTATTGGCTGTTTAATTAATTCATGAATATATATCTAAGAATGTCCTTCTTCGACGAAGTAGGTGTGGATCTCGGAACAGTGTAGGTGCGTGGGTTAGCGTTTGCAGATGTTTAGATTTTTACGGTAAAAGCGGTCGATGGCTTGCAGAGAATGTTTAATGTTGGCTTGGAAGTTTATTTACCACTGAAGAAAAAATTGATGCAGGGATAACCAAGCGTATAAAAGAGGGTAAGAACGTTTTCAGCAGGGTAGGAGCCATTACGAGATGTAAAAATATAACAAATAAAGCTAAGATTGCAATATATAATTCTGTACTTGCCCCCGCAGTTCTGTACGGTAGCGAGACCTGGACCTACCAATTAAAGGATAAGGGTAAAGTTAACGCGGTTAGCATGCAATTCCTGTGCGATGTATGCAGTAAAACGCTACTGGACAAAGTGAGCAATGAGAGAATTCTCAAATCATTTGGTGTAGAGGAAGTATTGGTTGACGAGAGTGAAAGTAATTTCTTAAGATCTTTTCGTAGTGTTGCGAGTAAAGTGAATAGTAGAGTACCCAGAGGCAAACCGAAGAAAGATGGTAATAGGCCCACGTGTAGAGCTTCACCTAGTGGATATAATAAGAGTGAAACGTATGGGTCTTACTTTGGAATCAACAGTAAGTTTGCATACTTTTGTTTGATTTATAATACATGATGACTTTGTGAAGCTCTTCGCTTGGGCTGATTTCTGAAGAGGTTAATCAGGGACCTCTGTCGGGGCATTATTGCGGAACGAACAAGTTATTTGAATAAAAAACATCGGAATTCCAGATGGAACAGATTATACGATTCCCTTACACCTTCTCTTTCCTCACTTTTCTCATATGAATTCCTTGATCCTCGGCAGAATAACGAGACTAGAACAGAGTGAGTTACCCTTACCCTGAAAGGCATTTAGCACAATGGTATAATAAATAATAATGACGATAAAATATAATCGCCAATACGGCTGTTCAAAAACTACGTCACACTGGAAGTAGCAGGGGGTTAACGGGTTTAGTGATGAACTGTGACATTGGGGAGAAGGGTGAACGCAAAATGTCACATCGCACATTCAAAATATAAATATAAATGACAATTTTTGTTAATTATTGGAAAAATGAAAATTCGTGATTACATTTTACAAGTAAAGTGAGTGCAACCATTTTCGTTAAAAGGTCATTCTTTTTAATTGAAAAGTCTAATATTATATTTTTGGTTGTGAATTCACCGCTTTGGTAAAAAATTCTACTGTTTAGTTGGAGGCTTAACTATTTTGTAATAAATGCATTTTTTGGTTGAATAGTAATATTTTCGACTAAAAATGTAACGATTTTATTTTTGGATAAAAATCTATCGTTTTTAGTTTACATTTAAAATATTGAATTTTTCATTAAGAATCCATCTTTTTGGCTGAGTATTCAACCATTTGGTTGAAACTTGAACGACATTGTTAAACATTCATTTTACATGCTGAAAATTGAGCTATTTGTTTAGAACTTCGTTTCTTTTGTTCAAAATCGATTTTTTCAACAGCTAACTTAGCTATTCTATTTTTAGTTGGAAATTGATAGTTTTCAATATAAAATTCAACTATTTGGTTAAAAATGAATTTTTCGTTGAAAATTCATCTAATTTTGTACAAAATTCGTCTTTTGGGCTCGAAATTTCAACTGTTTTTCTGAAAATGGATCTTCTTGGGTCGTCATTGTATTATTTTTATACAAAATTCAACTAATTGGTTGAAAATTAACTTTTTCGTTCCAGAATTCAACTGTTTTCTGGAAAACTCGCTTCTATTGTTGTAAAGTTGAACAATTTGGTTGATATTTTTTTTTCTGTCTCTTGGCTGAAAAATCTTCCCTGTTTGAAAATTCAACTCTTTTCTGGAAAATTAGTTTTTTTGTTTTGAAACTTCACCTCTTCCGGTAGAAATTGTACTTCTTCCGGTTAAAGATTCAACTATCATATTTCTAATTGAGAACTGATATTTTTAGATTGAAAATGTAAGTAGGTGCTTGAAAGTTGAACCTCCTCGTGAAAAATTCATTTTTTCCTGTTGCACATTTAACGGTTTTCTTGAATATTAGTCTTTTTTTAATAGAAAATCCGTCAAGTATTTTCTTGAAAATGCATCCCTTTTGCTCGAAAGCTCGACTATTTGGTTGAAACTTCAATTACGTGGTCGCGAATTCAACAATTTGGTCAAAATTTCAAATCTTCTTTTGAAATTTTTAGTATTTTTTCCGGATTGAAAATTCATCTTTTTTGCACTGACTGTTTGATTCGACTATTTGGTTAAAAATGCAACTGTTGTTTTGTTTGAAAATTCGATCATTTGGTAGGAAAATCGTCTCTTTTGCTTAAAAATTCAACTATTCAGTTTGATATAAAAGTGTTGGGTCTGAAATTGTTTTGTTATTGTTGCAAATTCAACTCTTTGGTTGAAGATTCACCTTTTCAGGTTTAAAAGTCAACTCATTTTTAGAACATTCGACTTTTTAACTTGAAAAGCCAACATATTCGTTGAAAATTCATCTCTTCTGGTAAGAAAATGAATCATTTATTTGTTAAAAATGCGATATATTTAGACACGGAATCTCAAGCATTTGACATTAATTTCAATATGGTACCTGCACAGTTATTTTATTTAACAAAATTTATTCCTCTATTATACCCATCTCAGAATAACTTGGCGTACAAAACGTTGCAGGTAATCGTTCAAGCATGGTTCACCACGGAAAGTTTACCTCAGTTTGAAATACACACCTTGCATTTACCCTGTTGACCGATCACCTGCAAAACTTCGTACCCTTAATTTTATTATGTGTTGTTGTTTCCTGAATTAAATCGAAGACCAAATTTTGGTTTAAAAGGGGGATGTTCGTTTTCGTATTTTTTGAACTGCCCCAGAGGAACACTGCTCTCTGCGGCTCTACAAAATTTAATTTTTGTGATATCATCTCTTCGAAAAAAATTTGCATCTTGAGCCTCTTACGTGACACATGAAGAGACTAGAACACCTATTTTTCTATTTGACACTAGGAATTTTATGCCGACCATATAGACAGATTGAAGGTATCAGAAGCTTCGTTGATGTGGTAGAGAAAGGGAGATGCAGAACCGAAAGGGCGTCCCTCATTTCCCTCTGAATTTCCGCAAAGCAGTTGAAAGGCGGAAGTGGATCAGGATGCTTGTTATTCGCCACCAATCATCGTCCCCTCGTAGTCATCTTCAAACCCGGAAGCTGCTGTTGGATGAGAGAGCCGAAAATTGGTACATGTCGTGACCACAGAGATTCATAGAAGATCATTTAGTAAATTAATGAACAGAACTTTCCCTCCAGTGTAATAAATTATCCATTTTGATAACAAAATATCCAATAAGGGCAATATGCTATAAGTATGAAAAATATCATTCCTTAAGAGGCAAAAACGTTAAAAGCTTATTAATTTTGTTGTTGGTCGAATCCATTTCAAAGCAGGCCGGTTCTTTCAGGAATAAAATATGTTGTTTTGTTAGAGGAAATGAGGCGAAACGTATTTTTATGATTTGAGACAAAAAATTCCACTGAGTTAAAATAATTTGAATTTTGACGTCTATTTAAAAAAAATTTCCTGTTTCTATAGTTTTTGTCCTAATTCAGACATTCCATGGGAAAATGTCAAAAAAGATAAGAATTGACAAAGTGGTGACGATTTTTTTGAGAATATAGAAAGTCGATTTCCACCCTGTCTCATCTTGTTAAATTTGGTCTTCTATAAGGAAGAAAACCTGCGAGTTTTTTGCGGGCTAAGCCATTTTTGTGTTCAACAGAATGTTTTTTTTTCATAAAATTCGTAATTTGTAAGGTTTCTTGTTTAATACTGAACTTAAATTATGAGATGAAATTTTCTAAAAGAATTTTTATTCTAATTCTTGTAAGAAATTCTACAAATTTCAATTTTCAAAATCCAGAGTAATTAAAAAAAGTTTTAGATCTCAGTCCTAAAAAAATTCAGACTCATGAGAAGAGAAGGATTTGATTGAAGAATATATAATCATCATGAAACGACACTTACTAAACTCTGATTTTTGAGGATTTGAAAATCATTTAATTTTAAGAATAAGAATTAAAAATAGACTCAAAGCTTTCACGATGATTCATTATAACAAATTTAAAATACAAAGCTTTTTCGGGTACCAATAATGTGCAGAACTACGAATCTAGCAGTTCTGCACACGATTATGCACACGAAACCCGAAATAGCATTAAATTTTTTATTTATTATAAGGATTGAAATTACAAAATCAAATTTAAATTGCTTTACAATAAGAAATTATTCAAATTAACAAATGTCCTCCAAACACGATGCAATTCTGAAGTATTTTCAAATCCCATTAATTTCTAGATAATTCAAATTATTTGAAAACAAATCAGCTTCAAAATTCAGAGCCTAATAAGCCATTCCTAATAATCTGAAAATTGAAGGATTCCGTCTTTTAAAAATATTGCTTTCTAAAATTTTGAATGTTTTAACTTTTCGAAATTTTGTTCATTTAACAGTTTTATGAGTTGGAATATTTTTAAAAATTCTAATTTTTTGTAAGTTGAATCTAAAATGCTTGAAAATGTGAAAGAATTTCAATTTTTACCACTCGAAACTCTTTCTTTTGAATTTTTAATAATTAGAGAGGATATATAATTTTAAATTATGAAATAGAAACACATTGTTTTGAGCGTTTTCTTTTTAAATTCTCCAAGTATGAGGATTCAATCTAAAATCACTCAAATTGAAATTATATAAAAAAACTTCTATATTGAAAGAAATCATTGAAAAATATTGCAAAAATTGAACAAGTGGGGTTTTGCAGAAAATATTTTCTATTTTTTTCTATTCGAATTTTGAAAACATGAGAAGATTTCGTGGAAAACCCAACCTTTTTATTTTTGGCATTATTTTTTTTAAGTTCCTGCTCATGTAAGAAAGGCATCGTATCAGCTTCATGCGGGCTAAACTATTTTTGTGGCCAAGAGAATTTTTTATGTTGAAATTTGTCTTTGTCTTTTATTTTTTTCCGAGAAAAACGAGAAAATTCAATTTTATGAAGAAAAAAATGCTCCCGGCTACAAAAATGGTTTATCCTCCATAAAACTCACAGGATGTCTTCCTTGTAGAAGGCCAAAATCAATAAAGGTGTGTTTTTGTGAAAATCTCAGTTTTATGTTTTCAAAGAAATCGTCGCACTTTGTTGATTTTTTTTTCTTTAATTTTCCCATGGATTTCGAAAGATGATGGTAATGATCATCATAATCCGTAAAGAAAATTGATACATCTTAATTATATCAAGAACGGCAGAGTTTCATTAAGCAATTCGTGTTTCTTTTAATAGACTCCAAAACTTTAATACTTGTAACTTTGAGGCAATTTTTTTCCGGAAATCGGATAGATACGTGTCGCCTAAATTCCTCTAATAAACAACATATCTCGTTGCTGAGAGATTTTGCGAATAAAAGTGTAGAACCTGTCTGATTTGAAATGGATTCAATTTGTTCAAAAATTGCATGTAATCAGATGACCTCATTGGACTGTCGTAGAGAGATCAGTTTGATAAAGGTTATGAGTGAAAAAAATTAATAATTGAACATAATATATTGGGTTGCTTTCAAATATTGAATTAACTATCGATAATTAATAAATTATTAATTATTTTTAAAGAAACTGAGACGCTTTTAGAAGACTCAAGTTCCGAATTGTGTCAACTGGTCTTTTGATTTTAATTATGCATACATAAAGCACGTTTTGGTGAATTTTTCAAAGAATAAAAAAAGATTTTATATTTACCTTGAATATACGTTGTTTTTTTTTTGTAAAAATTTCAAATTTTTACTATTATTCAACATCACTGAACCTTCATCCAAATTCAAATTTTATAAAAAATTCAATTTCGTTGATATTCTTATTAATTGAAAAAAATTGAAAGCAAACATACATTACAAGAATCAGTGGATGTTTCATTTATAGGTACGAAAGTACAATATTGTGAAAATTCTGAAATCGACGACACACTACCAAAGAAAGTTGAATGTATTTCTTCAGGATTTTTTTTATTAAAGAAGGGCACTATGACTGGTAGAAAGTCCAAAAATAATTACGGTAAAATTATAAACAAGAGTCTCCTCACACATTTCAAATATCACTGATCAAAGTATAACTTGGTAATTTCCCATCACACTCACCCCTATCAACCTTATCTGTATTTGAGAGGTTCGATTAAAATTATATTCGAACCTCAATATTTCAAGTTATATAAATTGCTCAACTATCCTATTAGGGATTCTGACTTCAAAGAGCTATAACAAAGTTTGCATTGCAATTATGTTTGTGTTTGGCCTCTCGTGGATCCCAGAACTCTGTGAATATCTTACAACCTAGAGACTCTCGTTATAGCCACAACTGGAGACTTCCATCTTATAAAAACATGAACTTGAACATGCTCTCACTCCGCTTTTATTTGCCCTTATCTCTTTTATGACAAGAACTTCAGAAGAGAATACCCAATATATTTTATAACAAGACAAGAATTAGGGTAAAAGCTACCACAGGGTTCGCATCCAGCCCCTTGACAGTGCCGTCCGGCGACCTATTGTTTTGGCCGAGTCGAGCGCTGACCGTACAGTCTTGTTCAAAAAGACGCACGGTTTGCAGTGCGAACCCTCTGTACTACCCATCGTCGAGATACATTAGAGACACTAGAAAAAGGAAAAGAAAGCAAATACAGGGCAGGACTTCATATCATGGGGCCCCGTCTGGATGTATGCTACCTATTTAAAATTATTTTACTGTTTTTTCTATTTTTTATCTAAATGTGTCTAGTTGCCCCTATTAACCAGTCGCCACTAATACTTCTGTATACTCTAATGAGTCTAATGAGTACCCGAGACAAATTAAGTTGAAAATGTCAAAAAGTCCCCTGAGTATATATGAATATCTTGGTTAGATTCTTAAGAACCTTGTTAGTTTTTGTTAAAATAATTTTTTTTCGAGATGAATCTAAAAAAAATGATTCACAATTAAAAATGCATTTTTATCTTCGGAAATAGAATCCAAATAGTTGAATTCTTAAGGAAAAAGATAAATTTTCTACAAGATAGCTACAACGATTATATCAGTAAAGTATCAATTAAATCAGTAAAATATTCGTTAAATCATTAAAGTATTCATTCAGTCATTAAAATAATTTATAAACCCTAATTCTCAGTGATTAAATTCTTATTAATACGCAATATAAAATTGATTGAAATGTGGGATAAATGGTCTTTAATTTAACCAAATAGTTGAAATTTGAACCAAATAGTCAAATTCCCAAGCGAGAAAGACTAATTTTTTTCAAGGCAGTTGCATTTTCAGCAGGAAAGTTTATTTTTAAGCAAAAAAGATGATTTTTCCTTTAAGAAGATTTATTTTAAAACAAAATTCATGAATTTTCGATTAAATTGATTGATTTTGAAATAAAAGAGACGAATTTTTTACTAAAAATTTGCATTTTCAACACACAAATATGAATAGTCGCAGGTCCGGCGGAACGTGGGTTATCTGTCTTTCTCGCTCCTCAATGAGCGTGAATGTAAAGGAATTAGAGTAAGCGAGACACTCACATGTGGAAAACCTTCATTTGTTTTCCACATGCAAGTGTCTCGCTTATTCTAATTCCTTTAAATTCACGCTTCTTAAGGAGCGAGAAAGACAGATAACCTACCTTCCGCCGGGCCTGAATAGTCGAAAAGAAAATTAATTTATTGATTAATGATTTACAATAAGTAGCATACATCAAGACGGTTCCCCATGATATGAAGTGCTGCCCTGTATTTGCATTCTTTTCCTTTTTCCAGTGTCTCTAATGTATCTCGACGATGGGTAGTACAGAGGGTTCGCACTGCAAAACGTGCGTCTTTTTGAACAAGACTGTACGGCCAACGCTCGACTCGGCCGAAACAATAGGTCGCCCGACGGCGCGGTCAAGGGGCTAGATGCGAACCCTGTGGTAGCTTTTACCCAAGAATTATAATAACTAAAATTGTGAATTTAAAAAATTGACCAAAAATAATTAATGTTCCACAAAAGAGTTTAATATCCAACCAAGTAGTTGAAACTTTAACCAAAAAGATGATTCTTTCACCCAAAAGATCAACTTTCTACCAAAAGAAACGAATATTCAGCAAGACAGTTCAATTTTCAACCTAAGAGATGAATTTTAAACTCAGATTGGGAATACGCGACAGAAACAATTATTTTTTAACAAAAGAGTTTAGAATTCAACCAAAAAGAATATTGTGTAAGCAGTAAGATTTTTTTTCTAGGAAAATACGAATATTTAACAAAGTGTTCAAATTTTGAACATAACATATAAATTTTCAACTAAGTCTATGAGGAATACTAAGAAAACATTTCAGTATGAGAAATCAACACTCAAACATATAGTAGACCAAAAATAGAAGAGTAATTTTCTACCGGAGAAGAGGAATTTTTAACAAAATATATGAATTTATAATTTCTGTCAAAAATGAAATAGTTGAATATTCTGTTAAAAGGTTAATTTTCAGTCAAGATTTGAAAAAATTTCAACGAAATAGTTGAATTTGCAACTAACTGGTTTAATCTTTTCCCAAAAAAGTTGAATGTTTAGTCCGAAAAGATAAACTTTCTACAAAATAGTTGAATTGCTAATAAAATATGAATTTTCAATTAAAAAGTAGCATATTTAACTAAGCAGGATAAATTTTCAAACAAAAGGTTAATTTTCTATCAAAAAGGCGAATTTTCAAAAACATAAAAGAATTTTTGATAAGAAAAGATCAAGTTCCAATGAGAAATATCAATTTTCATCCAACGATTTTACATTTAAATACATAAAAAGTTAAATTTTAGAACCAAATATTTCAATTTTAAGCTTCAGAGACGCATTTTCAACTGCAATAATGAACGCTAATAAAAAATTAATTCTTAATCGAAAAGATAATTCTGTAACCAAGAAGGTCAATTTTCTATGGATTTTCAATACAGTTCATGAATTTTCTATCAAAAACAGTTAAATTTTTATCCGATGAGATCCGTCTTCAAACAAGGAAATGAGTTTCAACAAAGTGAATCAACTTTCAACCAAGGAGGTTGATTTTAAGCAAAATAAAATTATATTTTCACCAAATAGTTGTATGCTTAAACAAAAAGTTCAATTTTTGCGTCAAAGAGACGAATTTTCTACAAAACAGTTAAATGCTCAACACGAAAATAGACATTTTCAACAAAAACGATGAATTGTAACAAAAAATTCAATTGTAAACCAAACAGATGCGTTTTTACATAAACAAGATGAATTTTAAAACAAGAAGAATAATTGTCTACTGAACAAGGCGAATTTAAACAAAAAAAAATACATGAGTTTTCAAGCAAATAGTTGAATTTTTAATAGAAAATATCAATTTGTAATGAAAAATATCAACTTTCAACCAAAAATGTTACATGTAAGTAGATAAAACGTTACACAAACGCTTACATTTTCGGTTAGGAAAATTAATTTTCAACCAAAAAAAAAAAAAAGAATTTTCAACCTAAGAGATGAATTTTTAACTACAATCATGAATATTACATAACTTAGAAAAATAAGTTTTCAACAAAAGAGTTCAACATTCAACCAAATAGTTGAATTTTCAATCAAAAATAATATTTTTTAACCAAGAAGATCAATATTCTGCCAAAAGGCGAGTCTTCAACAAAGTAATTAAACTTAAATTAAATTAATTTGAAATAAGAAATCATTTAACGACAAATTTCTTTTTCTGACAAAATAATTACATTTTTAACCAAATAGTCGAATTTTTAACCAGAGGAATCGAATTCCAACCAAGAGAAGGTGGAAAAGAGAGTAAATTTCTTAGAGGCCAGGGGAAAAAAATTCCTGAAAAAAGGGAAAAGAGGAGAATATGGGGAATGGTGTGAAATCTGAAATATGAAAGTGATTTTCAAACTCATGAAGTTATTATTTAACTGTATCTTCAGAGGACCATTTTCCCCCAAATTCGCAAAATTTGTAAGAATTTATCATCAGGGGACTTATTAAACGTCACCTAAGTTTTTAACCCACCATGTTACCATGTAACCCATATTACCAATCGTAGTTTTTGTCCCTCTCTTAAATTGGTAACGTAATTTATGGACGCCCCCTCATCTAATCTAGGAAAAGAATAACGTAACATAACAAAAGTAATTTTGTTATGCAGTTTTTGTTCGTTGTCCAAAAATTAGATTGTGATTACCAAGACTTTGATTTTGACTTCTAAAAAACATTGACTGGTGTAGCAAAAAAAATTATTTGTTTCAAATCAATCTTTTTATAATATAACGTTTGTTACTTGTACCAAAGAATATATAGCTGATGTCAGCTGGTATGCCAGAGAAAGCAACGTATCGTCATTTTCATCTGTGAGGGTTTAAAAATTAGTTTTTATTAAAATGAACTTTTAATTTTATGAACATAGCTTCTTCATTTCCTTCTACAAAATAAAATAAAATAAACCTTGTTTAAAGAAAAAGCTAGAAGAGAAAATTTCTTTGAAACAACTTTGTTGCTTCTACAGCAAACAAAAAGTTTGGTTGGTTCAAACAAACTTTGGTTCGGCCAACCAAACAAATTTCTCAGCGTATGGATAAATACTCATCAAGAACGTACACTTGTTTCCCAAAGTACATGCTCTTATGGTCGCAAAGTTTCTTTGGAAAATAATAATTAATTTAAAATTGATCACCTCGTTGGCTGATGTAATTCAACTCTGGCTTAGAAGTCACATATAAGCTTTGGAGATAAGTTTCTCATACGACATAATTACTGAAAAGCTATTGTTAACTTACCTCAAAGGCCAGACCACATTCTGTTTAACTAGTAGGGAGAAATTAATCCTGGTTCTAGTTACATTCAAACTTTGGATGCTAATTCGGATTTCACCTTTGCTATATTTTAAACACGTCGCATCTGTTTTAGAATCTTGGTTATTAATAACTAGCACGGAATACACAGATTTTTATTCGCTAAAATTGCAAATATAAAAAATTTAAAAAGCCATCATTAAACAAATTTTTAGATGTTATATTTTTAAAATTTTCCGAGTAATAATTTCAAACTTAGAGCGGTTAAGATTTATACAAATATATTGAACGATTTTAAATTGAAAATGTTCCAAATCAGACAAGTTTAGAATAGAGGAAATTTTGAAAAAAGATTAATATTGCAAATTTCATGAGAAAGAGTTGTAATTGTATCATTTCTAACTCAAAGCGTTCAAACTTGAATATTGTATTCGAAATTGAAGAATCTCAAAATTAAATGATTTCAGACTGGAATTCCGAAAATAGGACAATTCCGAAATGTTAAAATTAGTCATTTTCAAATAAGAGTTTTTGAATTTGAATCATTTAAAATTCGAAAGAATTAAAACAGTCTTTTGAAAACTTTTGAATTCAAGTAATGTGTGATTTGAAGCGATTATAATTTCACAATTTAAAATTAAAAACTAAACTTCATTTTTCAAAGTCAAAGCTTCTAAAATTGTAGAATTTCAATTTAAAAAATTATAATTTGATGTTGAAATTAATTATCCTAATTTTTCTAATATCAACAAATAAATCACGGTCATTTTAAGCTTCCAAAATGAATACACTTTCAATTAGAAACCTTTAAAATTGAATTACTATTTTTTAAAAAGCATTCAATATAAAAGAAATTTCCAATAGTGAACATTGAAAATGAAAAATTGGTCCACTTCGGAACGTTGAAAATTAAACTAATCCATAGTTCATTTTAAACTAAAAACAATTTGTTGTCAACAAGAATTATTGATACTGTCCTAAATTCAACTATTTTAATTTTATTTGAGAAATTGAAACTAATGAGAGGAAAAAATGTTTGATTGAGCAATTTTTTGAAATATTCAACTTAAAAGTGGATGATTTTGAGATATTACATTGAAATTGAACAACTAAAATTGAAGAATACAAATCATGGTCGCTATGATTCCAATGTTCAAAATAACATAATTTTAAGCCTTTGAATGGAAACTCTTTTTATATTCCAAGTTGAGTCTTTTGAAAAATTATTGTTATAATTTTGCATTGTTCTGAATTTCTGACCCTCGATTTTTGACCTTCTTGCTTTTGCAGCAAACAAGCTTTTGTTTCAGAGGCCACATAAATTAAACTGTTCAACAATTCCGCATTCAAAACTACCAATCCTAAATTGAATGATAGAATTCTCGAATATTGTGAATTTGATTAATAACTATTATATAATGTAGTATCAAGTGTCAAAAATCACTTATTTTCAACGTCAAATGTGGAAGAATTTGGAATATTGTGAACCCTTTAAAGTTAAAGTTAAAATTCAAAAAAATTCAAGCACTTTTAAATTAGGATCTTGAAACTAAACAAAATATTACGAATGCAAACAAAATTAATAGAAATTGTATCATTTCTTGAAAAAGCGTTCAAAATCGAATAATTTGGAATCAAAAATTTAAAAATCAGAATCTCTAAAAATAGAACAATTTCAGACTGAAATTTTTAAAATTGAGAATTTGGAAATTGAATGATTTCAGATTAAAATTTCGAAAATATGTAGGAAAATTTTGAAATGTTCACAATTGACTAATTTCCGATTCAAATTTTGAAAACGGGATCATTCGAAATTTGAAGTAATTTTGAAATTGTATTATTTCTGATTGAAAGCGACTGCTGGATCTCGCGCTCAGTTCTTTGCATTTCACCCACACTTTTGTACATAATTTTCAAATTTAAAGGTCAAAGCATCGATAAATGTAATTTGGTGATTGTGCATTCTCTCTTGTTAAAGCACCTTTGGCTTTACCGAACACATTTTCATCACGTATCTAGTGCTTCGCACTCGATTTTGTCCAAAATGTGAACTTTTCTCCATTATGTTCAACACTTTTATATCAAATGTACATTACATTTATTTATATACCTTGGTCTGGGATTGCTTATTCAGATATTGCATTATAAAGCACAAATTTTGTTTATCACGATTACAATATTACATTATAATAATATAATATATATAAAATACAAAAAATATATATAAAATGATATATATAAAAATAATAATTACAATACAAATACAATACTTTAATATTTTTTTCTTATTTTTCATCAAATTTTATTCTCAACTACCCTGAAGAATGTATGATTTCAATAAATTCATATCATCACAATTCATAACATACAAAAAAAGGGCGCGTTCTATGAGAAAAAAAAATTTGTTATTAAACATTTCATTGCATTTTGTTTCATTTTTTCATAAATTCAATTTCTTTAGTTTCAATGTTATTTTTTAAGGTTCAAACTGAAAATACGTATCCTAGCGTAACGTGGTTTTAAGCAAATTTGTATATTTAATTTAGGCAACAATTTTTGTAAAATAAAATGTATTGCAGCTTGTGTCCTCTTCCCAGAGAGGTAATTTTTTATGTTTATAATCTTGTTTTTCACAACCAACAGAAAATCTACGAATCCTATCAAAGAATTATTGACGACAAATTTGTAGCACTTTCCTGCATGAGCAACTTTTGTCACTTTCTTTTGCTCATAGATTGTGTCGTTTGTCCAAAAGTTAAATTTTTTAATTTTCAATGTTTCTTACGAATAAAACAAAAACAACGCATTCTATCCAAAAATAGTTGATGACAAATTTGTAGCTCTTTTTTTGGGAATAACTTTTGTCTCGTTATTATTTTTTTTCCATAGCTTGTGTCGTTTGTTCAAAAATTTAATTTCTTTTTATTTCTATTGATGTTTTTTACTAATTTAAACAAAAGCTACGCTCCCTATCAAAAAGTGATTGTTGACAAATTTGTAGATCTTTTTTGTATGCACAATTTTTTCGATTCATCTTTTTTCGTATCTTGTATATTTTCACAAAAAAATGGAATTTTCTATTTTTCATTTTTTTTTGTGCGATCAGAATTTGAATTTCCGATTTGTCAACATAATTCTATAAGTTGTTATAACAATCTTGTAAAGCGTTCATTAGGCAACGTTCTTCTCATTCTGAGTTTTTTCCGATATCGTGCGTTGTTTGGCTTTAAATTTTCATTTTAGTTTGTATTTTTAGAGTTCTAACTCTGTAAATTCTGTAACTCTGTAACTCTGGTAATTTGTTTTTCATCGAAAGAGGAAATTGAGATAAATTAATCGCCTTCTTGAATACTATGAACAACCGTACATGGTATTTCTAAATTATAAAAAAGTGGTCTCAAAAATTTTTGAAAGTTCTCTAACTTTCTGAATTTTCATCCAAAATGGCTAACTAAAAAACTTGACCTTCATTTTAGGACAGTAATAGAAAGGGAATCCAAAAGCCAAACCAATTTGTGAATTCTCCCAAAAGTTGTCGTGCTCATAAATAGACATAAATACAGACACATTCGTAAAAACCTGTCTTTCGTGTTCAGGGGGTTTCAAAACGTGGACATTGAACAAAAAGGGGGGGGGGGGTTCAAATTTTACACGAATGTAATACCTTCTCTAATGAGAATATAAAAACTTGTATTACAAAAAAATGTATAATTTAATATTAAAATTGATCACGCCAATTTTTTAAAGACCAAAAACAAATTCAACGTTATGATTACAGTTCGAAATGGAAAAATTTGGATTCATTATTATTATACCATTAGGCCATTTCCCGTTCGGGGTAGGCGTGACTCGCTTGGTTGGAAAATAGTAATGTGGGGAAGGAGGTATAGATTTTTTAGATTGATCTAGAATTTTAATGTTATTTATCTAAATAACACGTTCGTTCCGCAACACTGCTCCGACCCAGGTTGCTGATCAATCTCTCTAGAGATCACCCCAAGTGAAGAGCCTCACAAGGTTGTTATGTGAGGTTCCTCACTCGGGCCCATTAGTATCCAAGGTCTTGTCTTTTGTTTCAGGCGTCATTCACTCTACTTACATTTTTTACATAAACTATTTGTCGCCACACTTTTCTGTCCTAGCATACTTCTTTAGCTTCCTTCACGTCCATGCATATTTTCATGCAAGCTCTCCTGTTTCTATGGCCTCTTATATCTTTGGATTAAAGTCTCATTCGCACATCCTAACCATTCTTTCCGCGGTCTGCCTCTGGGCATACTGCCATTTACCTCACCTTTATATACTTGTTTAGTCAGTCGTTCACCTTTTCTTCCTTCAAGATGTCCAAACCATCTCGTTTCGGACTTTGTCCTTCAGTGTTTTCCCGCAAATTGGGCGCAGAGGTTTCAAGCCAATCAAGTTAATTACTTAAAAATAGAATTGTTCTGGAAAATCTTTTTGAATAAAGTAATTTTAAATGGAAAACATTAAAAATGAAAAAGCGTGTACGATGAAACGTTGCTATTTCAACGAATCAGGATTTCAGTTGAAGCTAAACAAAATTTTCATCATCAAAAATAATGATATTACAATTTTTTCTTTAATGAACCCTTGAGAATTTAAATGACACTTTTCAAAATTCATTCATTTCAATTCTGTTTGTAAAATTCATGGAACGGAAGAATGGAAAATTCAGTATTCAACATGAAAATTCACAACTCTGAAATTGTAAGCTTTTAAAATTAAACTGATTATTCAATTAGTGACAAATCAATGTCAGATAGTTAAATTCTTCAAAGAATTTCAAAGAATTAAAAAAATCAGACAATTTTGTAGGGGAGATCAGGGCTAAGCCGACAGTGAGACTAAGCTGACACTTGATTTTTTGAAGAAAAATATAAACCGTGTGAGTTTGGTTGTTTTAATAAAATTAGGCCCTGTTGACTCAACTTCATTGACAGAGTTTCGCGACATTGTACATGACATGGTACATTTTACGACATGAGCAGTGTTTTCGGAGGTGAAAAGTTTTTTCCGACACTCGGGGAAAATTGTGTTTTTCTTTTGTATATCATCGTCCACTATAATCAAGCTATATTTACCTTACGTAAGAAAGGCGCTGAACATGAATTTGTTGCTTACTTTTATTTTTTCGATCATTTCCAATATTTTTCGGATACCAATATACAAAATCGTCGCATGCGGCTAAGTCGATTTTACGTAAAACTAATTATAGGAGAAGAATGAAAAAAAATTGTTTGAATACGTATTAGGTATTGTTGAATCGAGAATTTAGTTGGCTGCAATAATAAAAATTTTGAAAATGTGTTCTTCTTTGGTTGGAACATTATAGTCAAGTGTCGACTTAAGCCCTGGGGGGTGTCGGCTCAGCCCCATAGTAACATTTTATAGCCAACTAAATTTTCTGTCTAACCATACCTAACACGTTGTCTAATGAATTATTCTTTAAAATTAAAAAACGGCTTCAAACTAAAGTGTCGGCTTATCCTCACTCTCCCTTACGTTTAAATAAAAAAAAAACAATTTAAAATGTTTCAATCTTGAATTCCTTGATTTAAAACTTATTATCAAAGCTTTCAATATGAAATTTATCTAGCAATTTTGAATAAAATTAAACT
>CAKNXH010000619.1:93883-139215 GCA_932178445.1 Andricus quercusramuli | reverse complement strand
AACATTAAAAATGAACAAGCGTGTACGATGAAACGTTGCGATTTCAACGAATCAGGACTTCAGTTGAAACTAAACAAAATTTTCATTATCAAAAATAATGATATTAAAATTTTTTCGTTAATAAACTCTTGAAAATTTCAATTACACTCTTTAAACTTCATTCATTTCAATTCTGATTGTAAAATTCATGGAACGGAAGAATGGAAAATTCAGTATTCAACCTGAAAATTCAGAACTCTGAAATTGTAAGCTTTTAAAATTAAACAGATTATTCAATTACTGACAAATCAATATCAGATAGTTAAATTCTTCAAAGAATTTTAAAGAATTAAAAAAATCAGACAATTTTGTAGGGGAGAACAGGGCTAAGTCGACAGTGGGACTAAGCGGACACTTGCTTTTTTGAAGAAAAATATAAACCGTGTGAGTTTGGTTGTTTTAATAAAATTAGGCCCTGTTGCCTCAACTTCATTGACAGAGTTTCGCGACATTGTACATGACATGGTACATTTTACGACATGAGAAATGTTTTCGGAGGAGAAAAGTTTTTTCCGTCACTCGGGGAAAATTGTGTTTTTCTTTTGTATATCATCGTCCACTATAATCAAGGAAATATTCACCTTACGTAAAAAAGGCGCTGAACATCAATTTGTTGCTCAATTTTATTTTTCCGATGATTTTCAATATTTTTCGGATACCAATATACAAAATTGTCGCATGCGGCTAAGTCGATTTTACGTAAAACTAATTAAAGGAGAAGAATGACAAAAAATTGTTTGAATACGTATTAGGTATTGTTGAATCGAGAATTTAGTTGGCTGCAATATTAAAAATTTTGAAAATGTGTTCTTTTTTGGTTCAAACATTATAGTCAAGTGTCGACTTAGGCCCTGGGGGGTGTTAGCTCAGCCTCATAGTAACATTTTGTAGCCAAATAAATTTTCCGTCTAACCATACCTAACACGTTGTCTAATGAATTATTCTTTAGAATTAAAAAACGGCTTCAAACTAAAGTGTCGGCTTATCCTCACTCTCCCTTACGTTTAAATCAAAAAAAAAAAAGAAAACAATTTAAAATGTTTCAATCTTCAATTCCTTGATTTCAAACTTATTATTGAAGCTTTTAATATGAAATTTACTTAGCAATTTTGAATAAAATTAAACTTTTTTCGAATTACCCATTCAAAACTATTGTTTTGAATTGACATTATAGAAACTTCACAAATATATATATTATCAATAAGTATTGCATTGTGTTGTATTTAGTCACATTCAAAGCGTTTGGATTTTTTTTTAATTTTATTAAGAAATGTCATTTCAGTCCAAGAACAAATCTCTGTCATTTTCACTGTTCAAAATTAAAGAATTTTAAATATTGTAACGAATTCAGCAATACATCAGTCTGATGAGGAAAAAAAATAATTTTGTCTTAAAATCTTTTTAATTTATTATTAGAATGGTATGAGTAACAAAAAATTCTCATAACTTGAAAACGTCTAAGCAATTCATAAAGTTATAAACAATTCTTCAACCTATCAAGTTACATTCATCTATTAGGCAACATTCGGTTCGACGGAAAAAAAACCATATAGTGTCCACGTGTTAGACAGTTCCTTTCTCAATCCTATTTCTTATGAAGCATATCGAAACATTATGATGTATTTCTTTTTGAACCTTCTGTTGAGAACCTTCTGTTCTAGACCTTAATTTCATAGAATTTGATGTACTATTGGAATATTCTCATAGAACTAGACCTTTTAAAAGTTATCATCTGCTTATCTTCAGTTCATTGAAATCGAGTCATTCTGTTGATAATTTAATATATTTTATGGATGTTGCCTTATTACTTAAATTGAAGGTAAAAGGAATTTATGATGAAAGACTAGTGCTCTTATCGTTACCATGCACTTAATCTTATTCCGTGTTGCCAACGGCTACGTTGAATCTGGTTTATTACAGTAGATATAAGTGCCGACACTCTAACACAGCTTATAAAACGCAGGGAGGTCGAAATATCCATCTTTCTTGTACACAACAAAGTACAAATATCCTTTTTGAATTTATTCTTGAAAGAGATTCTATAGAAATTTGTTTTGAGAGGTTCACAAGATAGAAAGTCTTCATTTATTATTTTATTCATATAATAATAACAATAAATAAAATAATAAAAGCAATGAGGAAGCATTTCTTATTTTATTTCAAAAAATGTATTTCACTTTTGTCAAACATTGTTTTCTCTACACCACAATCTTTTAGAATCCTCTCATCACCTAACTTCTCCATTAGCGTTTTACCGCATACATTGCGCATCAAATGCATGCCAACCGCGTTTATTTTACTTCCATCATTTTCTTTCTATGCCCAGGTTTTGTTACCCTGCATCACAGTGGGTATAAGTACAGAAATATATTTACTGCAATTTTAGTTTTATTTGTGATATTTTTACTTCTAGTTATAACTCTACCCTACCGATAACCTTTCTACCCTTGTTCATACGCCTGGTTATTTCTCCATCGATCTTTCCGTCGGTGGTGAATGAACTACCAAGATACACTACTTAGCAGCTTGTTTTATCCTCTCATCGTCTAAGACAATGTTGCATACTATTTTCTTACCATTTCCTTCAAATGCCATACTTTTTGTATCATTCAGATTGATTTTTAGGCACATATTCTTCATGCTGGCATTTAGTTTGCTTCATCGAATAGGGCCATTTTCAGACAGTTATATATAAATATGATAAGCAGCCAAGCGAAAATAACGCATCCTTGCCTGACACCTTGCCTGCAATCGAACCTAGAAATATTACTTTTATTATTTGCTGGAGCCATCCATTGTCTCTATTTAGGTCAAAAAATGCACAGAAAACGTTTTTTTTTACCCTTAAAACTTTTTCAGTGATCTGTCTCAAACTAAATATTTGACCCGTGCACGATCTTCCTAGCATAAATCCACATTGGACCTTCTAGCTCTTTTCTTCTGTTATTTATATTACCCTATTAATGAGTATCTGTGAAAATATTTTGCCTATGATACTCAGTAAGCTGATACCTCTGTAATTATTACAGTTTCTTTTATCTTCCTTGGCTTTGTATATTGGGACAATAATCATCTTTTTCCAGTTGCCTTGAACTTTATCAACTCGCACAGACTGTGTGGTATATATATATTCACCACTGTATTTACGCATCTCAGCGTAAATTCCATCCACACCAGGAGCCTTACTATTTTTCAAGTTCTAAATGATATCCCTAATCTCATAGACACAAATTCTTCCAACCGGATTTTTCGACGTACCCTCTTCTAAGTCACAGTTATGCTGCTCCATAGCTTCATCTCCCAATAATTTCTTGTAATGGTCCCTATAACCGTTTTTTCCGTCCGTATCCCATACCATTTCAACCCTCTCAATTCCTAATTCCGACAAACTCTGTACTACAACTTCCCTTTCTTTTGTCCTTGCGCAATTGCACACAAAATAATTTCTTATTTCCTTCGGAAGCGTTTTGCATTTTCTTCTCTCCTCCTGGTTTGATTTTATTTTTGTTTTCTCTAACTAGTATTTTTACTTTACTTTTCATGTTCCTATGATCATTTTATATTCTAGCACTATCGTCATCGCCATGACCTGTGATATTAAATTTTTTAAGATACGCTTGTTTCTTTTCGTTAACGGTTTCGCGGATTTCATCATTCCACCAAGCAGCATCAGTCATTCTTCCTACAACCGCAATAATACACACTTTAGTTAAACTCCTAACAAAGATTTCCTGTCGGATTCCCTGAAACATTATACATTCTCCCTCTATATCTGTACTGTGTAGTAGCGTCGCCTAAGTTGTTCTCTCTAGGCGTTTGTTTATCTTATCTGTAAATACTACTTGCTTTCCTCATTTCTGTAAATTCTCTACCTTGATCCGCGTCTGTTTCGTCCTTTTATTTCTCTTTCTTCTCCATTCTTGACTTAACTCGATTTTTGAAACTAAGAGGTAATGATCCGTTTCACATTCAGAACATCTCATTACCCTTGTATATCTCACCAACTCTCTCAGTCTCTCATCTGCAATAACAAAGTCAATCATATTGTGGCAATTGCCTCTGCACCAGAAGTAAAAGTGGATTACTTTGAGCGTTAACCAAATATTTTTGATTAAAAAGCCCTTTTCCAATTATAAGCTGACCAATCTGGCCCAATTACCATTTGCTATTAGATCTTGAAAATTACCTAGCACTCCTTCCGTACCATCGCGTTGGACTACAACCTATCCATTCATATCTCCTAGTAGAATATATATATATATAGTAGAATATTTCATTGTACCTCATTTATTTTTTTCAAGAATTAAATATTTTTTATGTGATGTCATTTTTCATGATCAAAACAAAAAATACGCTTCTTAATAAAATGATTCATAAGAAAGTGGTTCTTTTTTGTGTGATCAACTTTTGTTCATTCATTTGTTCCATAGCTTGTGTCGTTTATCCGAAAATTCAATTTAAAAATGTTTAATGTTGTTTTTTTTACGACTAAAACAAAAACTACGCGTCCTATCAAAAACTGATCGGAAACGAGTTTGTATATCTTAAATGGATGCAAAATTTTGGCTAGTTCATCTTTTTTCGAATCCTGCATATTTTTACCGCAAAATGGAATTTTTTATTCATTTTTCATTATTTTTGTGCGATAAAAATCAGAAGTTTCGATTCTTCTGAAAAATTCTGATAGCTGTTTTGGTAATCTTGTAGGGCTTGCAAAAAGCAACGTTTTTCTCTTTTGACTTCTCTTCATATCGTGCGTTTTTTGGCTTAAAATTTTCATTTTCGATTGATTTTTAAAATTTTGTAACCCGTGCAGAAATCGTCAAGTTTCTGCCCGGTTCCAATCTTGAGCCAGACTGAGGGCCCCTGGATTGGGTCTAGCTTGAATTTTGAAATAGCTCGAGCCAGTTTCAAGTGTAAAACTTTACAAAGTGGCAAATTTTGTTGAAATTAAAATTCTTCAAGTCTCTTGAAAGGAAATTTGAGTGATAGTTTGAGCCAATCTCAGTTTACAAATTTTGTCCAAGTGTGTGATTGATAGTAGTGGTGATGGTGATGGTTGAGATTGTACGTGCCTTCTAACCTCAAACTGAGAAAACTTTTTCGTCAAATTATAAAGGGTAAATAAGTTGTTAATACATGTGATGTTGATCAAAACTTTAACTTATAAAAAAAAATATGACGGACGTAAATAAAAAAAAATGTTGCACATAGATGATGATAATGCAGATGATGAGGAAGAATCAGAACCCGGTGAGATAATCAATGAAATACAACAATTTTGAAATTTGAACCACTATTTGAAAAACTAATAAATAACTTAATTCATTTGTCAACTTTATATTTAAAAAAAATATTATTAATATATTATTATAATATTATTATTATTAAATATATTCATTTTTACTTCAAATTGAGAAAATATAAAATGGCTAGAAATCGATAATAAACTAGGGCCAAGCATGGATCAAGCCTGGGTCAAGCCTGGCAATATAACAGGGCCCTGGCCAGATTTGGCTTTTCATTCGAGTTGGGCCCAGGCTAGATTGCCAGGCCAGGGCCTAGATTTTCCAAGGCTGGGCCTTTTTTGGGTCAAGACCACATTTCTGCACGGGAAATGCTATAACTCAGATAATTTTTGTTATCGAAAAAAGTCACGGGAATGATTTGTTCAACTTCCTAAGTACTACGAAGAGCCATACATACAATTTTCAAGTCTTAAAAAGGTGGTCTCAAAAATTTTGAGAATGCTCTAAATTTTTGAATTCCTATCCCAAATGGCTGGTTAACGAACATGTTCTTTTTTTTAAGACCTGAAAAAAGTGTGCCAAAGCGCGATTTGATCCGTTAATTTTTTTAGATTTATCGTGTTTACGGATTTCAAGACAGACGGATGGATGGACATACAGACAAACACCATCACCAAAACTTGATTTTCAACTCAAGGAGGTCCCAAAACGTAAACATCCTTTGAAAAACTGAGCTGCAAAATTTCGGACAATTCTAATTACTTCCTCAATCATAAATGATGAGAATGTAAAAATCTTTTGCAACTGACAATAGAGTTGTAGATTTAAGATAGTAGCTATATCATGCACTGATATATAGCCATGACTTTATTTCTTGAATATCACGTGATTTTCTGATGTCACAGTGTTAACGAATGATAAAACGAATGTTTGGCAAAGTTGCTTTTATTTCCTGCTCTGGCCTTAAAAGTGACGTAACAATCAAACTAGATTTGATTTCTTCTGTAAGATTCATCAGCAATATAAGGCTTAGTAATCTGATAGAGGTTATCCTATATAACAGTGGATATTTCTCAATCGCCGCTCGGAAAATATATCTAGCAGAAATGGAAATCGTCAGCTGCATTCTTACTCTTACTTTTGCGGTTTATCTGGATTCTGTTGGTAAGTGTATAATTAAGGTGATTATACGAACTTTTCGAGGCTTGTGCCTTTGGTCCTATGGAGTTTTTTACTTTCGCCGTGTTTATGGAAGCAGATTTTGTTAGTTTATTAATAGGAAAAATATATTAAATCTGAGCAAAAGCGAATGGTTTCTAAAATTTGTTTCCAAATGAAATAAACTGTTTGAACCAGAATTTTGAATCTGTCTCAGTGTAAGGATAGAAGTGTTTAATTATGCCTTTATTAGTGAAGTAATGAATGAGTGAGATAATCTTCTAGTAACAATAGTTGAGCTTGGTTTATGGGTACCTTCTCTTTGGGATTAAATTTGTGAGAAAAAATAATTTTTTTTGCATTGTGCTCATATCTTCATTGTTGGTAGATCAGTAAGATACATGGGACTAGACTCAATAATAACGTCGATTGGAACTCAATGGTAAAGAGGTATTTCTCATGACGAATATAATCCCAAATTAAAGAAAGAATTATATTATTTCGTATGCACGAAAACGTTAAAGAACACTATTTTCGCTTTACATAATTTAATGATTTGTGAAATTGTGTAGGCTGTTCATCATGGGGTGCAAGTTCGTCGGGTGCAGACTTATCGGGTGCAGGATCATCTAAGGTTGGTCCAAGGCCACAAAGTCATCAGGAATGGAGACTTTTGGAATCAAATGGCTACCCCATACTAGTGAAAAGAAATCCTGCGACTGGAGACTTGCTCGATATAAAGCTTAGAGGTCAAATGGATTTAAACCAATTCATAAATACAAGAACGAAAATGGTCCATGTGATTGATTATAATCATGATTTGGAATATCTCGCCCAAGAAGTTGTTGCTGTTAAACGCTGGGTCGCAATTTTTCCTATGGATGAAAATCTCCGTAAAATTTTAGTAGCTCGTGGTAAGCCAATATTTTTTATTGGAACGAAACCACAAATCATGAAGAAACGAAGAAAAAATATGTAAATAACCACTATCGTTGTAATCACTGATACATAGCCCTGCTGATTCTGAAACATGGTTTAGATGGCACTACATCGGCACTGATTTAGTAGCACACGATTTTCTCTACAGAAGGTTTACCTGCGAGGACTGTACTTCCTACCCCATTCTTACCTTGACGACATTTTTGAGTTGAAAATTAAAGATTATTTGAGAAAAAATATCTGTAAGATGGAAATCGGGTAAGTATTACTTGCTCAATCTATTTAAATGCGATGTACTCGTACTGCATCGGTACCACATGTGTATAATTAAATATTTCAGTAATTTTAAATATTATGTATTTTATGAATGTTCCCTAAAATAAACAACAAATAATGTTTACATAAAAATTGTGTCACATTACTGAATAAAAACGTATTTAACTGAGCAATACTCTTATTTCATATATAATTTAAGTAATAGTAGGTTATTTGGAAAGCGAAAGTGAATTTTCACCGAAGTTTTAAATTTTGATGTCCTAAGTGTTCACATTATTCCAAGAACAGAAGCTTACACTTTTTGACACCTTCGAAGTTGAATGATGAGATAGTGATTTATGCTGAATAGTAAATTTTTTCTAACAGTGTCTCTATTGAAAATTTTCCTTTCAATTTCAAATAAAATTTTTTATTTTTTTCAAAGATACAATTCAAAAATATTGAATTGTTCTCGCTACTAGTTCGAAATTGTCCAACTAAGATGTAGCGTTTTGATCATATTGTATTCTGGTTACGTATACTTGATGAAGTCAGAAGTTATTTGAAGAGCAAATTTTTTTTCTCATGAAACACACACGACTGGAAAGCCTCCACCATTCAAATGAATTTACGCAATATATTGGTATTTTTTTATTCAAGATAAAGCAAACCAAAGTTAATAAAGCTGAATACAGGTGGAAGGATTTTGGTACATATCAGTAGTTCGTCATAGGAATATTTGATAAAATTGATAAATTTCCTTATAACATGTACATTATCAAGTGAACGTAATAAATCGCAATTCTTTTTTTTTTTAATTAATTTCGTTGATAACGGAAAGGAAAAATTTTTTTCAAATGTTACTTTCAAGTTTCTAATCAATTAGAACATTTTGCTATTTAAAAATACTTTAAAGTTGTATCTATTACGTATATCTATTTAAATATATTACATAGTTATAATTGTTGATATTTCAATGAAAAAGTATTTTTATTTCAAATAGAAAACGTGTGATTCATGCGAAAAGGACAAATTTCCCACAAAATAGATGAATCGTCAAAGAAAAAGATGAATTTTCAACCAGTTGTATTTTTAATAAAAAAAATAAACATTTTCCAAAAGAGACGATTTTCCTACAAAACAGTTTCATTTTTTAACCTGAAAATAAGAATTTTCAACAAAAATGTTAATTTTCAACAAAGTGGTTGGATTTTCAGCCAATTTCATGAATTTGTGACACACGAAATTAATTTTCTACGAAAAAAGAGGAGTTTTAAAATAAATTCATCAATCTTTAACCATTTTTTTTTAAACAAAGTAGTTCGAATTTTAACCAAGTAGTTAAATTTTGAACAAAAAAAACTCTTGACGAAAAATATAATAGTCGATATTTAAATTCAAGAGGACTTTAATTTTATGTCAGAAACCGTGGAAATAATAATTAAGAAAAAAAGAATCTTCAACAGAATAGTTGAATTCTGAACCAAAAAATGATTTTAATTTTGAACCAAACAGTTGAATTTTTGATAAAGAAGATGAAATTTGAACTGAATGAGATAAGCTTCCAATTTGAAAAGATGAATTTGAATAAAGTTGTTGAATTTTCTACAAAAAAGATTTTCCAAGGTTTTTCGAAGAAATTTGAACAGATTTTTAAAAATTTCAGATATGTTTAAAAGTATTTAGAACATTTTTAAGCAATTTTTTATTATTTTGAAGGATTCAAGCAAATTTTAGGAAGAACTTAAGTAAGTTTGAAACATATTCAGGACTTTTTAACTCCTTGAAAAAATTAAAAATATTTTATAAATTTTCACAAATCTCTCAATGCTTCGAAACTCTCGAAAACTTCTGAAATTCCTAAATATCTTTTTAAGTAACTCAAATTATTCCGAAAAATTGTCATAAAATCTTTCTGATTTATTTTTGACAATTTTGAAAATCTTTTGTAATATTTTTAATTTTTTCAAATATTTCTTCAAAATCAACTTCAAAGAATGAAGAATCACTGGTATGGAAATATCGATCACTCTCCATATTTAGTTGGAAATTTTTTTTCTCATTGCGGGTTAATAATAAAACTCCACAATTATTAAATATAAAGTTAAAAAAGAATTCAACTAGCCTGCGATTAAAATTGACGTTTACACGTCGTCTGTGAGGTGAGGACCGAAACTGGCTTATCACGTACGAAAATAAATTACGTAAGAAGGAATCATGATTTTAGATGGAGAATTACTGGATTGTACACGTGACTCAAATTGTAAATATCCTCTTTCTTGTTAATACCATTATTATTGCTCTTAATATATATTATTACGACAAAACGTCAGAAAATAATTGTAAAGTTTTATTTTTAACCCCAGTGATTACCAAAAAAAAATCTTCAAACTAAATATGGAGGGTGACAGATTTTTCCATACCAATAATACAAGTATTGTATCTAACGTGGACTTTACACGGTGGAACACACCAAGTTTTCTCCATCATATCGAACAAGTTTATGGAATGAACAACAAATCATTCTCGAAATGATTTACTACTACTAATCGCCGCTTAGTTGAGACGTCTTCCCTACGAATATTTCTCCTAAGGTGCAGGTATGTACAATGATTTGATTCCCCATCACATTCAAAATTTGTCTACACATTATTCAAACAGTTTCTCCTTCAATTCATGTAAAAAAAGTTTTGCTGCATACAATAACTATGGATCTAAAAAAAATATCAAAAATTAGACACTTGAGATATTAACCATCATATCCAATATTCAAATGAATCGCTAGTAAACATAAAAAAATAGATTATGAAGGCAGGAAGAGAATATTATACTTGAATTTTTTTTTTAATTCTCTAGTGCTAAATATAATACCATCATACCCAATTGTAATGTCCATCATAAAAGAAAGTTTGGTACTTCGCTATTAGCAAATGATCGTGAAAAAAATATAAACAGAGACTCTTGGTTCAAGATCCTGTCTGAAAAAGAAATTCCAGTAGAGATTATTGATACTGTGTCACTGGGTCCGAATCATTGTGAACCGCCGAAATCTTCTACTGAAGATGCGATTGTTTCTATTGAAAATTTAAAAACATCACTACAATCATTAAACATAAATGATTCCATTAAAAACAAAATAAGAAATAATGTGACGAATAATATTTCTAATATCATGAATCACGACACATCTCCGTCGAAGAAAGGCCTTTTGCCAAAAAATTGAAAGCAACAAAATCCTTTATCAAATACCATTCTGACATCTTTTTTACAATTGCAGAAAAAGGAAATCTAACAGTTTGCATGAACAAAACAGATTATTCTTAAAAATGCACTGCCTTTCACTAGATTCTAATACTTATGAAAAATTGAATTACAATCATCTTAAGAAATTACAAGAGAATAACTCAAAAATAATAAAAAAATGTGAACGATAATAACATTTTACAATAACAATGAGTTTACTTTGACCAACACTGCACTAGCTAAAGATTATGGTTTACCTAAAATCGACAAGGAAGATATACCACTTTGTCCTATAATTTCATTGATTGAAAGTCCACCTTATGTCTTAGCCAATGTGGCGATGAGGCAGGTGTGGGGGTTGGGAAAGAAGTTATTCGCAGATGATTTTGGAAGGAGGATGAAATTGTTTGATTCACTAGTGATGAGTGTGCTATTGTATGGGGTAGAGGTGTGGGGGTGGAAGGAAAGTGAAGAGGTATATAGAACGCAGGAGAGGTATGTAAAGTGGACCCTGGGGTTGGCAAGGAACATGCCTAATTATATTGTCAGGAGGGAGACGGGGAGAACGAGTGTAGGAATTCTAGCAGGGAGCCGGGCGTGTAAATATCAGGAGAAATATTTGGAAGAGGGGGGAAGTAGGCTGATTAGGGAGTGTTGGTGGGAGAAGGAGAACAGGGCAGGGGGTGGGAAGATGGAGGCTGAGACAGAAAGGTACTTTAGAATGAATGGACTGCGGATGGATGAAGTGAGAAGGATGCCCGAGGAAGGAAGGAAGGTTTATCACTTGGTTAAGCAAAATGGCATGGTGAGAGAAGACAGAAGGGGAAGAGAGAATAAGAGAGTCAAGATTTAACGGGAACTATGTGTGGATTATGCCAAGGGCAAGAGCGCAATATTTATGTGAGAAAGGAGAGAAAGGAAGTCAGGAGCTTATAGCGAGGATGAGGTGTGGGTGTATGAAGGGTTTCAATAGGTTCTGGCTCTCTCGGGAGAAGAGGATGTGTGAACTGTGTGGAAAGGGGGATGCAAGAGTGGAGCACTGGTTGGAGGAGTGCGTGGAGGTGGAAAGAAGTGAGATAAGCATGGAGGCATTGTTGCATGAAAAGGGGGAAAAAAGGGCAGTAGCATGGGTGAAGGGAGTATTGGGTAAGACGGAGATGAAGAGAAGGAAGGAAGAAGAGAAGTGGAGGAGGAAAGATTGTAAATAGGAGAGAAAGTAGATATAAGTAAGATGTAAATATTGTAAATAGTAGATGAGTAATAGGTATTAGCTGCGAAAACAGAGGTTGGCAAGCGAGGCAATGCAAAAAAGTAGGGACATGCGAGCGAGGCGAAGCGAGGAAGGCAAGGCGATAAGAGCGTGCGGATTAGAAATAAGGAATGGATGGATGTTAGTTTTTAAGGGTTAGTTTTAAGAAAATTCTGTAAAAAATGGATGTGTAAGCAAGTCAATTTTTTAAGGCCAGCAGGCTGAAAAATAAACGTTTATCTACTATATAATTATCTAAAAAAGGGTATAAAAACTCCTAATTCTAACATTAAAAATAGCGTTGGCTTGAATGAAGAATTGAATGATATAACAACAGATAGTGATCACATATTTATTTCCTTAGATATCAGTTCATTATTTACTAATGTTCCTTGCATTCTGGTGTTGGAGAGCCTTGATAGAAGATTTCATTATATCCAGATTAATTTCAAAATTCCTCTCGAAGAGATAAGAGAATGTATAAAATTCCTTTACGACAATACTCATTTTGTTTTTAATTATAATACATACCAACAAATTCATGGTACTCCCATGGGTTCACCCATTTCACCTTTACTTGCAGATATGGTCATGGATGATCTGGAAAATAGTTATCCGAAAATACTACAAGAAAAATATAATATCCAGCTCCCCTTTTTTTACAGATACGTGGACGATACGATCTTATGTGTCAAGAAGGATCCTATTCAGCTAATTACCCATATTTTCAATTCTTATCATGATGAGTGGCAGTTTACTTTTGATCCAGAAGAAAATATTATTATTAATTTTTTAGAGATTTCTCTTTTAAGAAATAAGAATAACATTACTAACTGGTACCAAAAACATTCTTTATCAGGCAAAACTATTAACTATTCCTCACGTCATCCAAATCAAGTAAAAAATAACATTGTTGTCAACCTTTTTGACAGGGCAATGATGTTATAGCACAGAAAATTTCATACCAGAAACTTAAAAATTATCACCTAACTATTATTGAATAATGATTACCCAATACGATTTATCAACCAACTATAGTTGGATTCTTTTTCAAATTTATATTTTTTATGACCAACGTGATTTTTCTGATTCAAACTTATAAGGTAATTTGTTTTTAATATTTTAAGATGAATTTCAAAAAAAAATTTTTTACTGTTTTCATATCTTGGTGGTGTTTAGTAAAATTTTAGCCTGAAGAGGTCAGCAAACCAAGCTAGCGAAGCGGCGCAAAATCATTCTGGAGTTTTATTATTAACCTCAGTGGTCAACAAAAAAAAATCTATAAAATGAAGAATCACTTCAAATATTCCCAGGAATCTTAGGGAATTTTTTTCCTTTATTTTGAAACTGTTCCAAATCTTTAAAAAACTTTACAATTTTATTTCGAAATCTTCAAGAATGTACATTTTGTTTTAAGTTTTTCGAAATTCTTTCAAATTTTGAATTATTTTTGTAACTTCCAAACATATTCTTAAATGATTCGAATTTTCCTAAAATCTTGACAAAAATTCAGCAAAATTAAATAAATTGTTTTAAAACCTTTCAGATTCTTCTTCCGAAGATTTAGAAAATCTTTCAGAATGTTCAGAAGAGCCAAAATATGGAATGTTTTCTATGGAAATGGTAAATTAAACCAGTTTTTAAAAATTAGAATATAGGAATTTAAGACTATGCATTTAAGGTCAGATTAAAACAGCTAAAATCAATTTCTAATGCTTCCTTTTATTTCGTTTAGTCTGTCATGAAGGTTCCAATCAAGTCGAAGAGTCCCAAGGGACAGAGTAGATTGTATTTCAAACAGGATCCATTTCGCCCGACTAGCTCAGCGTCAACAATGTCCTGGGGCAGATCCTCTCGTTCTGAAGTTGAAGGTCTACAACAGAGAAAATCCACATACATTCATATAATGAAAATACTAATATGCCCCCTCAGTCCTTTTTGTTGATACTATTATAAACCATGGCACCCTCAAGCAGTAGCTCGTTGAAAGGGTCTTTCACTAACTTTTAGGAAGCACTTTTGAATTCTTCCCCTTTCTTGAATTTTTCTTTATTTTCCAAGAAACTGTAAGAGGAAGAAGTACACACCAGGATGTCCAAAAAAAAACTTAATGTATTTTTCATCAGCCACGGCCTAAACTTGTTCCATTTGCAGAAAAAATAAATGCATATTGTTGTTTCATAAAAAAAATTTAATAGTTGTTCTGTGGCCTTAGACAGCCCGAAAATGATTGAAACTATTAATTAATGCTAATTTCCGTAAAAATGATAAGCAGGGTCGGCTTAGGCATCCAGACCAATACAGATGGGGTGGCTATTACGTGAGTCGGTTTGATGGAGAAATCAAAATATATTAAAAAATTATTTCTCAATGGATTGATTTTTTTCAGGGCCAATATAAATCTCAAGTCGCTCTGGTTTTTTTGTGTTCAATTATTAGAAATCAGTTCAAAGTTTGGATCGGGAAAAGGAGTGTCTTGTTTTTAATTAGTATTAAATTCAAGATTTGAATGTGGAAAAACCTAAATTGTATTTGATTATCAAGAAATTATCTATTTGAAATGAAAAGGCTTATTTTGTCCCCAATTACAAATAAGTTCAAGAGTTTAAACGCGATTCATGTTTTTTTTATATTTAGTTATTATCAAATTTAAGAGTTATATCAGGGAAAGGATTTATTTTGAGTTTAATTATCAAGAAATTATCTAGTTCGATCAAGAAAAGGGTTTATTCAGTCTTTCTTATGTTTATTTTTTGTAAGATTCAAGAGCTGAATCGGAAAAGGGTTTATGTAGGGTTCAATTATCCAGAAAATATCAAGTTGGGTCGAGAAAGGGCTTATTCTGTCTCATCTATTTGGATCGGGAAAGATCTTATTTTGTGTTTATGTAAATAGAAACAAATTCAAAGGTTAGATCGGGAATAACGCTTTCTATATTTATTGGTTAAATTCAAGAATTGAATCGGGAAAGGGTTTATTTTGAGTTTGATTATTAGGAAAATATCAAGTTGGATCGAGAAATGGCTTAATTTGTCTTTAATTATCAAGAAATTATCTGGTTGGATCGGGAAAAGGCTTATTTTGTGTTTAGTTACAAAACAGATTTATAGATTGGATTGTGAAAGACGTTCATTAAGTTTATTCACTGACAGGTACAACAATTGAAGGAGAAAAGGGTTATCTTGAATTTTATTATAAAGAAATTTGCTATTTTAAATCTGGAAAGTGCTTATTTCGTATATACATAATTAACAAGACATTATACAGTTAGATCGGAAAATGCATTTTTTATACTTATTGATCAACAAATTCAAGAGTTTGTTCGGGAAAGAGCTTATTTTGTGTTTAATTGAAAAAAATCAGTTAATTTATTGATGGGTACAAAAATTGAACGAGAAAAGAGTTTATCTTGAATTTTATTACAAAGAAATTTGCTATTTGGATCGGAAAATGGCAAAGGCTTGTTTTGTGTTAATCCAGAAATAAATTCAAGATTTGGATTGAAAAAGTGGTTTGCCATGTTTATTTATTAAAAAATTTAAGAGCTGAATTGGGAAAGCTTAATTACGAGTTTATTACGTGCTTAATTATCAAGAAATTATCAAACTTACATCGTGAAAGGGCTGGCGTTTTTTTGCATGGGTTTTAGGGTGAAGTAATCAAAAAATTGTGTTTTTCAGTCAGACGTTCCGACTCATGTGGAAGTCCTCTTCAGTAATTTATTTCTTATCAATCGTGTAAGAAAATCATCATATCCCGATTACACTAAAAAATTCGTTGGGAAAGAGGACTCTCACATGAGTCGAAACGTCTGATTAAAAAACACAGTTCTTTATTACTGGGCCCTAAAGCCCATACAAAGGAACACCAACTCATTAAAAAATTATCTAATTGAATTGGGAAAAGGCTTATTTTTTGTTTAATTATTATCCAAAAATTATCTAGTTTGATCAGGAAAGGGCATTTTTTGTGTTTAATTAATATGAAATTATCTAGTTGGATCAGAAAAAGGCTTTTTTGTGTTTAACTGGGAATAAGTTTAACGGTTGAATCAAAACAGGTGGTTTTCATATTTATTTATTGACAAATTCAAGAGCTTGATCGGAATAGGGCTTATTTTGTGTTCAATTTGATGAAATCAATTCAAGTTTTGCGTTGGAAAAGCGGTTCGTTATGTTCATTTATGAAAAAATTCAAGTTTAATATGAATTTAATTATCAAGAAATTATCTAGTTGGATCGGGAAAAGGCTTATTTTGTGTTTGTCATTAAACGAAGGGAAGGGCTTATTTTGTGTTTGATTTTAAAAAATCAATTCAAGGTTTGCGCCGGAAAAGCGGTTTGTTATGTTTATTTATTAGAAAATTCAAGAGCTGAATCTGGAAAGTGCTTGTTTTGTACTTAGAGATTAATTTGAGGGCTGAATCGGGAAAGGGCTTATTTTGTGTTTACATAATTGGAAATAAATTCAAGGCTTCAATCGGAAAATAAGTTTTCTATGATTATTTCTCAACAAATTCAAGAGATGATTCAATGAAAGGTTTTTTATTTTTTTAGAGATTTCTGATTACCTAAATTTTGAAATATAATTTTTTGACATATTTCGATATAATGTGGCCAATGATCATGAAATTTGGAAGAATTGTAGCTCTGACTGATATCCAGGTCTGATTGGATATTGTGCTGAATCGGCCATTTAGAATTATTTTATTTTGCATTTAGATATTCGAAAAAAAATTTACCTTATTTATATAAGATAAACTTTTTTGATAACCAAAATGCAACAATACAATATCCAGCATATTTGTCCGTGTCTTCGAGACGCATTGATCAATCTATTGTTGAAACTTTTATGAGCTACCAGTACGAATTTATAAAGTTTCGAAAAAATAGTTTATTCTGTTTACATGAGAAATTTTGTTTATATTCAAAATACATTAATACCATATGTATAGTGTAGGTGTTTCCGTCCTTGAGACGAATCGATTGACTTTATGTTGAACATTGTATAGCCCAAAAGTAATGATTTATGAAATTTAAAAAAATTTATGGACTGTATCTGGCATATTTGTTCGCGTCATCGAAACACGCTAAATGACCTAGCGTCAAACCTTCTATGACCTTTTATGATCTAACAACACCAATTTATAAATTTAAACAAATATATTGTTCATCTCCTTAATATGAGGACAATTTCTGTCAGTAATATATGTAATAAATTTGTTCGCGTCTTCGAGACAAATCGATTCCCCGAATTAAGAACCTTCCATGACCTATAATAGACTACTAATATCATTTGGAATTTTCTTAATATTGGGAATATAACAGTACTGCATGTGATATCATTGTTCGCGTCTTCGAGACGCTTGCATTGGTCAATTGACGATCTTTCGATGACCATTCTTGATCACTCAATAGTTACTTAGATAGTTTATAAAAGGGTAGTGTCTATACGTCCGGACACCAGCCCTTTCCTTTTCCAGCTCCTCTTACCCCTTCAAGTTCTGTTTCGTTTAGACTCGACCGGAAAATTGTTTTCTATAATAATTCTTTAACAATTTCAAGATTTGTATCGGGAAAGGGCTTATTTTGTGTTAATTTCGAGATAAATTGAAGGTTTACATTGAAAAATATTTTTTTATGTTTATTCTTTAACAAATTCAATCATCAAAAAATGATTTAGTTTGATCCGGAAAATTATGTTTTTAGGTTTATACACTTAAGAAATCAAGAAGTGGATCAGATGAGTACTTTTTTATGTTTATTTGGATGGGAAAAGGGGCGTATTTCAGGTTGATTAGAGATAAATTCAAGTTTTAAATCGGAAAAAGCGTTTTTTCATATTCATTTAACAGTAAATTGAATCGGGAATGGGCTAATTTCAAGGTTGAATTGGACATCTAGAAATTTGCAAAAATCCAGATGTAGGCTGATCTGAGAGAGAAATCGAAATATATTAAAATCTATTTCTTAGTGGATTGATTAGCCATATTTTCAGGGACAAACTTCAGTTTCGATTCAGAATTGATAATAAGTGTTCAGAAAGAAATAAAACGAATCATATCGGAAGTTGAGGAAAAAAAACATGTTCCATTTAGACCAAAAATACTATGTTTTTGATCTATGTTTGATCTATTTACGGTCCCGAAACCATGGTTTGACATTTTTTTTCAATTTCGCTTTTTATTTTTCATTAAATGGAACATGCTTAGAGAGTGTGTGATACAAAAAAAATCATTGGATCTTTTTGGACACCCCAGTATACAGACTTGCAAACTTATGCCAAAATATTCACTCCCATTCGTTTTAATTGTATCCTTTTCCCTAGTGTCTTCTACCTGAAATTTAAGCCCCCCCCCCCCCAGGCTTTTAAAATTGCTAGTTTTATTTTACATGTTGTGTATCCAACATCAGAATCTACCACAGACTTCATCTAAAAGAGAATACCCATTACCCATTGTGCTACTGCAGCCATGAGAAAAACAAAAAGTCGACGGATCTGAGGAAAGATAACAATGTGTAGTTCTGGAGATGATAGGTACGAAGGTGAAATTGGAATAATATTTCATTGTGAATCTTGAAATTGGTTTCTATTTTTATTAAAATTCTGGAAACGTATTGCGGAACAAAATAATGCTAGGATAAAGAAGAAATTTTCTACGGTAGTTTACATATTAACATTTCAAAACAAATTTCATTACTAAAGGGTAACGATCTCCCCAATTCGGTTTCATATCCAAGAAAAGAAATTGCATATTTGTGTTTTTTCAAATTTTTTTATTTTAACGGTGCATCATTGTTCTTTTTCTTGTATATCCGGCTTTTCATGAATATTTCATGAATATAAAAAATACAAATCATGTTTGCAACTATCACTTGTTATGATATTGATAGCAGACAAGAGATTCAATTTCGAAATTTGTTAGGAAAATATTGTTTAAATAATTTTAATTTGTTCAATAATAACGCGCAAGTATAAAAAATGTATCAAATATATAGAAAGGCAACTTTGATTTTGAATTTGTTAAAGAAAATCCGACTTTTTAAGAAAAATAAATTATTAAAATAAATTGAATTTGCTCAAATACTTTGAAATTATCTGAAAATATTCATAATAATGCCACTAGATCAAGAATAATAATTTTTGGCAATAAAAGACCTTGAACAAAGGGCTTAGAGGTGTAGATTCCTTCCGAAATAGACATTCTCTATTGTATGCCTGTGAATAAATGGTCGAATTATGTATTTATTTGTAACATTGACAAAGATGCTGGCAGGACAAAGCTTTTCAATAGAACATTATTGAATCAATCTAAAATCGCTTCAATGAAAGCAGAATGTATTTCAGTGAATAAGTATCCAAATAAAGCATTTGTTCTTTGAATTTGTTCATACGTTAATGAATGTTATCGAACAATGAAGTTACCTAATTTGTCAACCCTTTGAGGACAATTTCAAACCATTGTTATGGAAACACGACTTATGTCTTGCCTTAAACACTACTGACGGTGGAATACAAAGTAAATTTTCTGAAAACAACAGTTCCAATCGTAGAACCACCAACTTTGAAATTTTATTACAAAATTTGTTTGCAAAAATGATTTGAACCATGTGATAAATTTATTTTATGTATTAGATGCTACTTCACTCATTCAAATTTAACCAGTATTCATTACGATGATTTACGAAAAGATAAAAAATAAAGTTGCAAAAATTGCAATTCTTTGTACTTTACTTATTAACATAGAAGTGGAATGAAAAAATCAGCTTTTATATTTCTATTTATTGTAGAATTCAGTTAAAAGCATTTAAAAACAAAAATAATCATAATCGACTAAGAATTGTCGGCTTTAGGCTCTGACGTAATTACATTTTCTTAAAAAATCATACTCCCTCGTTTTTACATTCTCATCTTAATGAGAAGGTATTGGTTATATGTGAAAAATGACTCGTGGATTTCATCAAATTTCGACGTTTTGAGGCACCCTCAGTCAGAAAAAATAGTTTTTACGTCAGTGTCTGTCTGTCATTGTTGTCTTCGTCTGTATACCGCATAAATTTTGAAAGACTCGTAGGATTGGATTGTGCTCTGGCTTTGAGGGATCAAAAAGAAAAATCGAGTTCGTGAACTAGATATTTTGAATAGAAATTTAAAAAGTTGTAGTATTTTCCAAATTTCTTAGCACCATTTTTTCCGGAGTTTAAAAATTCTATGTACGGCTGCCCGTAGAACTTAGAAATTCAAAAAATTTATCCTCACGACTTTTTTCGATGAAAAGAACATTGTAAAAGTTATAGCATTTTCAAGATCTAAGAAAAAACAAATGAAAATTAACATTTAAAGCATAAAAATGCATGATATGAAAAAGCCAAGGAAACAAAAGCGTTGCTTTTTGGAAGCACTGCAAGATTATCATGACAACTTTCTAAAGTTTCTTGAAAAATCAAGAATTCAAATTTAAATCGCACAAAAAATATTGAAAAATAAAAAATTCCATTTCGTGATCAAAGTGTGCAAGATACGAAAAATAATGAATTTAAAAAAAAATTTCACCAAAAAAAGATCTACGAAGGTATGAATCACTTTTTGTTAGAATGTGTAGTTTTCCTTTTATTCGTAAAAAACTATATTAGAAATAAAAAATTAAATTTTTGCACAAACGACATAAGCTATAAAAAAATGTATACAAAAAAGTTGCTCTTCCAAAAAGTTGCTCTTCCAGGAATAATTTCTTGATAGGACGCGTAGTTTTTGTTTCAATCCGAAAAGGATCTACAAATTTCATATCATTAATTTTTAGATGGAAAAATGACCAGACAAAAGTTGTTCTACTAAAAAATATCTACATATTTCTAAGAAAGTATTTTTGTAAAAATATATTGAAAATAAAAAAATTAACTTCTTTGGAAAAGGACACAAGCTTCAATTTCTTCAAAAAATTCTAGATAATATAGTCAAACTTTCTCTCAAAGTAATTTATTTGAATACATCCGTTTAAAGAAATATTAGAAAAAAAAATAACTAAGAGCACTATGAGAAACCCTATTCAATTATAAGATTATTCAACCTCATTTTGAAAGAGCGAAACTGATTGTTTGCGTGGGTGTAAAAATGAGATTTAATATAAGCTCACAAGATTTGCATTTTAAACTACAAGGGGAGCGAAAAATGTGAAAAGAGCTTATGGCTAAAGAGGAAGAAAAATATGAACATCAGAATAAGGAATCTCTCACTTTGATAATTTCGCAGTAGAAAATTACTCAGATATTCATCTATGAAACAAAAATTTTTCATCCAAAAAAATTATCCTTTTCTGTAAAAATCAAAATTGAAGATCGCAATATCAAAATATGACAAACATTTTTGCTAAAAATTCGAGAAAATAGGAAAATACTTTTTTTCATTTGATTATAATAATTTCAAACCATACCAATGCTAAAAGGTAGAAAACGTTATTACTATGGTGAAATTTAAACTACATAAATTTTCAATAGAATTTCATTAAAATTTTTTTATTCATCGTACTAAAAAATAAGGTTTTAAAAAAATACTTTTACCACACTGCGTATTTGATTTTTCAAGATTTTTTTTCATGCAATGAAAGCATTTTCGATAGAAATTTTGGTTATCCAGTTCTGTACTGTAAATCTTCATTTTTATTTATTTGTAGGAAAAAGGTGGACGACATTAATTATTGCTCCATTGACTTATTTAAAAAGGAACTAAGGTGGTTTTAGAAAACGCCAATTACTAATTTTGTTATCTGGAATTTGAATTATTTCTACATAAAGCACCTTTTGTTGCATTTTTAAGGAATGAAAGAAGACAGCATGCTTTTCTGGAATATTCTTTGTTTTCCTGAAAATATTAGATTTTCAATTGTTAACGATAGGCAATGTTAGTGCAATTAAAAAGCTGACTCTGCTAAGTGTGAGAACTGTTTTTTGTTTTTACCTTTCTTATTATTAAATAGGAATATCCATCAACAGTTCGAAGTTAGTTAAAGAGGTTAATGGATAATGTAATTTGAAATCAGTATTTTTTGTAATATCACTGGAACTTTTCATTAATATTGTTCTAAATTAAAGAAAATTTGAAGCAAACATATAATTTAAGAACCAGTTTAAGTTCTTAACAGAAACGAAAGTAAGATCTTCTGTAAAATTGATTTTAGTGTTTTGTTTTACACATATGAAAAATATTTCTTCATATATATGTTCGCTGATTAAAAAGGAGAAGATTGAATACATTAGGTTCAAAGATAATTTTGGAAAAATTTGAAACAAGGTTCACTTGAAATATTTGAAATATCATTATTCAAAGTATTCTTTCATACCGAAGACAAAATGAAAAATGTATCAGCATTAAAAAAAATTAAAACATATATATGGTTAGGAAAATAAGGATTTGAAATTCGTCTTAAAGAATATAGTTGAAAAAGTGCCTTTTATCTTAACTTGACTAATTGGATTCTTTGTTAAATTTCTTGTACTGAACACCTCTCATCTGTTATTTTGAAGTGCTGAAAACATTTTTCCATTGATTATTGTTGATCATAATTATTTAGTAACCTTAGATTTCTCAAAACCCTAGATTTTGCAGACTTAAAAAAAATCGGAACAGAATGACACTTATAACCTATCCTTGAACACGGGTTTCCCGACAACAATAGTTTCGAGAGAGTGTCAAGATATTAATCGAAAATGGTGCCATTGGGCATTTTAATAAATGGATGGATGCATCTTACCAAGGGATCAGTTTTCCATTTATTAATTCTTTAAATTGGAGACTCGAATCAAATAACAAGTTATAACATTATTTTTATCATATAGCAGAACTATTTTATAACTGGTTATTTGATCCGTGCCATAAATCGTGAAAGTCTCATAAAAAGAATGTACATAAAAAGAAAATGTCGAATTACTCCTAACTAAATTATAAATAAAATAAACTCTTACTTCTCTTGTAAGAGGAAATTCCTTTGGTCGATTCTAGTAACAACCTAAATTATATAAAAACATTTGAGAAAAAGATAATGATAATCCTATTTGGAAAAGGGAGGAATCGAGCCTTAAACTGGATTTTCCACAACCATTAATTTCTTTGAAAGATAATCTTCAAAGAGAGAGGATTTAAAAGATAATTCTTCGTGGAAACTCACGTGAAAAGAACATGAAATACGTCTCCCAAGACTCCGTTGTGTCGCAGGGGCTGCTCGGACGTTTCACAGATCGACCTTAACAAGCATTCTCTTCCAGAAAATCCAGCACTGAAAAAAAAGTCGGCACTGAAAAAATAATCCAGCACTTCTTGTCGGCTCCGTGGTTTATTGCACGAGTTTACGGCAAGTTTATGATGCACTAAATAGGTGGTTAAATAGTTGGACAACTCGTTAGGGCGCGGTATAGTCGATTTCCGGTTTTAACGCATTTACCATATTCTATTCTCTGCTGCACTTATATTGACTGTTTATTGAATTTCGATGCAATTACATGAGCGGTGAACATGCAATTTCAAATTTATGCCCACTTTCGTTTATTACATGCAAGCATTTTGTTTGGCGCATTGCAGCCTATTCTCTAAATGCAAATTAGTAAAACCTAACAATCTGAGAAAATTTGAAAAGATTTAAACGAATTTCGGGTATGACAAATCATAATTTCAACAAAATAGGCCACCTCCAAACAATGAGTTGAATTTTCAACCAAAAAAGAATTTAATTTTAAATCTAAAAAGTTGAGTTCATCCAAAAAAGATGAATTTTTCCAGAAATAGTTGAATCCCCAACCAAAACATAATTATTTCCATTTTTATCATCATTTTCCACAAAACTAGTTCTATCAAGAAGATTAATTTTCTACCGAAAAGACGAATTCTCAACTAAACTGATGAATCCTAGATAAGAAAAAAATTATCTCCAACAAAGAAGTTCAACTGTTAAGGGATCGTGGATGAATTACGCGAAGATTTGTTTGAAATTTTAACCAAGCACATCCATTTTTGAAGGTCTGTAATTTTGCCCCCCCCCCCCCCCTCTCCCTATCTCACGTAATTTTTAATGACTACATTTTTTCGTCAGTTCATTTAGAGATCAGCCAAAAAGAGCATTTTCTACAAAACATTTAAATTTTTAACAAAAAATTTTATTTTCAACCGAACAATGCAATTTTCAACAGTATAATTGAATTTTCACTTGAAAAACTGTATTTGAACCCATAAGAAAAATGAATTCATGCCAGAAAAGGTTTTAATTTTGGATCAGAAACATTTGAAATTAACCAAAAAATACGAGGTTTCAACAAAATAGTTGAATCCCTAACTAAAACAGATTAATTTTCAACCGAACAGTTAAATTTTAAAAAAAATTGATTTTCTTCCAAGAAAACGTACGTTTAACAAAATAGATCAATTTTTAACCAAATAGTTCAATTTCTAATCAAGTGGGATAGTTTTCTTCCAGAAAAGTAGAGTTTTCAACAAAATTTATGAGTTGTTAACCAAATAGTTAAATTGTCAACTAAAAGAAAAGAGAGGAAAAAATTGAGAAAAACCTCAGAAAAAAATAAATGTTGGACTTTGATTTTTTTCTGAATTGCAAGAGGGGCCAGTACACATCAGAAATATCAGGATATTATATATGTATGTATGTATATATATATATATAATTAAAAACAAAGTTAAACAACCACCGCAGGGTACCACTAAGAGCAACTGCCATCTTGAAAAAATGTCAATGGCCCCCAGTAGAACCGCGGGAAAATACACCTATGGCCACGTCTCACATCCGTGAGTGGGTGGTATATATACATATATACATACATACATATACATATATATATATATATATATATATAAAAATTTTTAATCCTGATCACTTGAGATTCAAACATTTTCATGACTTGTTAAATGCGAACAAAGTGTAAACGTCCGAGATCGAATTTCTCTTTCTCTGTTGCTTTGTTCACATTAGTAAATATAATGGTCAGACTGCTCTGTGTGAGTATCATAACATTTTATTTAATTGATAACGTTTGCTGTTTAAAAAAAGTGACCCTATATTCACAGCAATATGATAACACGGAATTTTATTTTATTTCACGATTTTTCTTACAAGTGCGTAAAGTTACAAAAAATAATACAATCAGTCTATTTTTAAACGCAGGCGGAGAATCTTTTCCCCCTTAAGTTATGAACTTAGAAGAAATGTTTTAGCAAAAGGACTTTTTTCTGTTTCATCAATGAAAACAAAAATTCAAATTCTAGGTCCAAAAACTGACCATACTGGCTTCTCCTTTCTCGTAGACTACATTATGTATTTTTTCGGAGTTTATCTACTAAGATTGTTAATTTCTTGATGAATTTTTTATTTATCTAATTTTTCCCACTTAGAATTCTTCTCTTCGAATATTGTATCGAAGTCTTTCGGATCCGAACTTTTAAAGGAATAGAATACTAAATGTTACGTTAAATTAAGATTAACATAACATAATGTACTTTGACCTTTTAGTAAAAAACGTCAAAAGTCCAACTTTTAAAGCAACAAAAATGTGATTGTTGAAAGTTGTAACTACATAAATTTCGGCTGTTGTCAATAGTTTTGAAATTAAAATTTGGAATATCATTGGTTTTCGTATTTCGCTTCTGCGTCTTAGAAGTGCAACTTTTGACAACAGATTTACAGGTTAATCAAAATTTAAAAATCAGAATAATATACATTATTCACTCTTCCAATTTTTCTCTCTATTTAAATAGTAAACAAAGTAATGTAAAATGAAAAGGAATTGAGTGAGGAAATAATTCTATTTCTTCCATTTCCGGGAAATAACTTGCAAATGCGTTGTTGGAGGTGAGGTAGCCTATATTCAAAAGTTTTACAATATTGCCTGTCCATTGTTTCAATGAAACTGAAAATTTTCCACAATCATGTTAATTTATTAAGCTTTTCTGTCTTCACGTTTTTCATTTCAATAATCTTCTTTTACTTACTATATGCAGCTCTAAATAAATAGAAATATTTCCACTGTACGAAATTATTAGGCTTCCATGATCGAATTAGTGAATATTTCGACTTATCAAATTAATAATTTGATACTAATTGTCACTTGCTCACTTTTCTCTAATTAAAATCAGTGATTGATCAATAATATTTTTCTTGCTTGTTGATTATTTTAGATAAAAGTCCCTATTAGTAACAAAAATTAAGTGTTGATAATAAATTTATTTTTTAATTTAACGATTGCGTGGGACAACAAAAAATAATCGCCAGCCTGGCACGCGTGCATGGAAAACCCGTAGCGTGTTCATCCTTCATGCGCTTGGAAAATCTTTTGATAAAAGTTAATTATTTCTAATTAAAAAGTCTACTATCATATTTTTGGTTGAGAAATAATCTTCTTTGTTTGAAAATTATTTTTCTTAACTGAAAATTCAACTATTCACGTTTTTCTGTTGTAAATTTGTATTTTCTGGTAGAAAATGAATATCCTAGATCGAAAATTTAACTGCTTGGCTGAAAGTTGAATTGCTTTGTTGAAAATTCATTTTATTAGTTAAAGATCCATCTTTCAGGTTACTAATTAAACTGTATTGTTGAGCATTTGTTCTTTTGTTGGTAATAAATTATTTTTCTTCTATATCCAACTATTTCGCTTTTGGTTGAAATTTTTGAAAATTAACTTTTTGCTTAAAAATTTGTTCGTTTCTTTTTCGGGTCGAAAAATCAACTATACTCTAGAGAATTTGTCTCAATGGTTGAAAAACTCAACACTTTGGTTGACATTTTTTTTTAACTAAAAAATGTTTCCTGGGTGAAAAATACACTCTCTTTTGTTAAAAATCCGTCTTTTCGGTGCGAAAATTCACCTGTTTTGGTAGAAATTTTATCTTTTTTGGTCAAAATTGCTACCTTTTGTTACAAATTATTTTTCATCATACCTCAATCGAAAATTCGACTTTCGACGCCTGTGGAGCGGGTCGAAAATCGAATTTTCAACCCTAGGGAAGAAAGTGACAGATAATTGCAAATGGCGGCGCCATTTGCATTGATATATAAACTATTATATATATACGCAATATACTATTATTTTGGTTGGCAAGTATATAAATATGTGAATATTAAGTTTCACATTTTTCTTTGAAAATTCATCTATTTGGATGCATTCGACTGCGTTTGATTTAAAATTAATATTTCTTTTAGTTGAAATATCAACTATTATATTCTGTGTTAAGATTTATTCTTTTTTGCCTGAAAATTCAACTACCCTTTTCAAACTTAAACTACTTGTTTATAAATGCAACTATTTGGTTAATAAACGGCTCCAAACCGCGCCAAGAAACGAATAACCATACTCGTATTACATAAAGTATTTAGTTAAATATGTCATTATTTTGTTGAAAATTCGTCTTTTTGTCTTCAATATTTGATTATATAGTTGAAAATTGAACTGCTTGTGGTTAAATTCCAATCATTTTTGTTTGAAAAGTCAACCATTCGAGTAAAAATTCACCTCCGAAGGTGACAAATGCAATTATTTGATAAAAAATTCGTCTCATTTGCTCTAAATTCCAATTATTTGGTTGTAAATGCAACTGTCTGTTCTAAAATTAACTTGTTTGTTTTTTGAAAATTCAACAAATCGGTTGAAGAATTATCCTTCATGGTTGAAAATTCTTTTTCTCGGGTTTGAGAAGCAACTGTTTTCTAAAAAAATCGACTTTTGATCTTGGAAACTCAACTCTCTCGTCAAAAATTAAACTCTTTCCGCAGAAAATTATTCTTATTTGTTCGATAATTCAACTTGTTTATATTGAAAATGCGATATTTTTTTGCTTTAAATTTTAGCCGTTTCATATTGCATTCAATTTGGTACCTATTAATTCAAGTTATACTAAAGAATTTATTCCTCTACTTTCATAAAAAGAATATTTTGGCCTTAAAAAAGTATGTTTGTATGTTTGGAGTTTCATTTTGGGCGTTTATCAAATGAAATTAAAGAAGTGGTGTAGTTTTTGAACGGTCCCAAATGCATATTTATTTTTGTTAGAAAATTGTTTCAAATGTTATAAAAAAACATTACCGAAGGTTTTGGGTTACCTTTTTTATAATTACCATCCCTTTTTACTGAATGGATTCAAAGTATATAAAATGTTACCTTTCGAATTTATTTTCCACAGCATTATAAATAGTTTTTCTATCGATGTTTCTTTTCTTCCTGTCTATTGATGGAACAAAATCAGATGTGTAGTTCGTCGGTAGAGGATAAGTGCCTTCAAAAAAGTACGACAAAAAAATTGACTGGTCCGGGGCTTCTAATGGCACAGCTATTGCAAAAAATAACTGTAGATCATAAATTATTTATTTATTCCACTCGAAAATAATATATTATATTGATAGTATTATATAAAATTGTTGGCTAGTAATACAAAATTGAAGATTTCTCACTACTTTTATCTTTACAAAAAAATTTCAAACATTTTTCATTACCGCAGCACAAGAAATTGTTGGAGAAGGAAAAATGTTCATTATACTTACACCCATTGTACTGGAGGGTGGAAAACCCAAGGCTCTGATTGGTCGATGGAGAATGCTAGCCATTTCTGAGTTCTGATTTTTGCTGCATACTTTTGAAATGCTCAATATTGCACTAATTGTAAAAAACCTGCAATTACAAATCATAAATTTGTTTTCTTCAATGTGAAGAAACAATATTGTCCAAAATAAAATTGAAAAAAACACAATAATGAGCAGTTACTTTTATTTAAAAAAAAAATATATATCAGGTACAATTTATTCTAGATTTATATAATTGATACAAACGATTTCCATCAGCGACTTATCATGAATTTGTTTCTTTGAAAAAACTCACGTAATTCTTCGATGGTACATTTTTAAGAGAAGAAGGTTTGTAATCTGAAGACTCGAAATTCTTAAACTGAACTTGTCTGAATGAAACAGCTCGACCAGTGTTGGCTTCTCAGTGGTACGGTTACAAGAACCTTGCGCTAATTGAAGTGTACATAATATCTTTTGGTAATAATTGACTGTTTAACTTTTACTTCACAAGTCTACGTCTTGTCGTCAGTTATGTAGAAACGCATCAATGCGACAGAGAAAGAAAAATCAGTTTTACTCGCCACTATGAAAAGTTATTCGATCTTGCTTTTCTTTATGGCTATAACTTTGTGGAATTTGTGTTCAGGATCCAAAACGATTAAGAAATATAATATTGGCGATCTTCTCAGGAAAAAAAGGCATTTACTATTTCCAGACCCAGAAGAGAGTGAGACCAAAGTGCAGGTATACTTTTCTTATCTTATGTTTCCTATAATGAACATTAAAAAATAAATTAACAAAAAAAACAGTCTGGTTGTTTTGACCAAAATGTAAAATAAAATGAAAAAGGAATACTAGTTGTAACCTGAATGTTGAATATAGGGGAAGCCACCCTACAGTAGATAAAAGAAAATTGTCAGCATTAGATTGCAAAAATAGCGAAATATTTTTGTATTTAAATAGATGTGAAATGTGCAATTGAATATTCTTATAGAAAAAAATATGATTTTGACAATTAAAATCAGAGTATTTAGTAAATTATGGTTGAAACTGTCATTATTTCACGAAATTTTGACATTTTTTCATCTCTGATATTCCATGAGATTCATATGATCGGTGTATTTTCATCTTTTATACCATTTGATCTGACATGTGATGACCAAAATGAACAAAACTTTGAGCTATCTTACTACTCGAACTGATACCTTTTCCGAGTGACTCCACTTTGTTTTACTTTCTTATTTACAAATATTCTAATTTTAAAACAATTTTTTGATTGTCTACTTTTGGGAAATGTAATGTCAAATATAAAGTCCTCCGATATTTATAAACAATAAAGGAAGAATACGTTGTGTCAGAATATATTGTTTATTAAAATTCGAATTTAGATTCCAATGTATAAACATGCAACAAAAGTATTTCACTTGGGTGAAAACTAATCAAGAAAAAATTTGCCTGCTTCAACAAATTTTCTGGTAAAATTAAGAATAGTAGAAAAGAAAAATGATTTAATTTGATTCAATGTGAAGGAATCATGGAATTGTTTTCTCACGTGGTTTCTCAATTTACTGAATCGAAATTTTCCAGAATATTTAAATAAAACCAATTTGAATAGTTTCTGTAGTAAACATTTAAGACTAAATATAATTGAATCTTACAACTCAAAAGTGGACTATTGTTTTCAAATTAGGGGTGTCTAAGATTGTAAAATTTTGAATCATTCAAAAATTGTTTGATACCAAGTTTATCACCTCAGAAAAATTGTATTTGGCAGATTCAAAATGAAGCTCGAACAAAAACATGTCAAACAATCTGAAAAATATTGAAAATTTGTTTATTAACTGTTGATTGCGTTGAAAAAAAAATCTGCCCGCTTAGCGGGCACATTCTCATCGCGCGCAGCTCGCTTCGCTCGCAAGTTTGAGCGCGCCTAGGGTGCGCGACTGTTGGATCTCGCGCTTCGCGCTCGATTATGTATTCACCTCGCGCTACGCGCTCGGGCGTATTTACATCGCGCTTTACGCTCAATTCCTCTAGATCTTTGAACTTCGTGTTCGACTTCGATGAAAAGAAAAAGTTTATTTCCAAATATTAGAAAATTATCAAAACCTCTACATATGAAGTGATTCTTAAATTTGTTTTTATTTTAGACTGAAAAGGAAATTTATTTACTCAAGGTTCTATCGACCTTAAGGAACACATTCTCATCCAGATACTCGCGCTTCGCGCTCGATATTTGATTTCAAATTCATTTGAACCTTGCGTTCCACGCTCGGTTCTGTGCACCGTATAATAGAAACAAAAAAGTTTGAGCGCACTTACGGCGCGCGATTTGGGCGTCGCGCTTCGCGATTTGTATTTGATTTCAAATCAAGAATAATTATATAAATTAGGCGACAAATTTTGTTAGTTAAAATGTTATTTTAGATTTTCCGTTTTTCAAAAAAGTTATTTTTTTCATTTTGAATATATTCTTACAACGAAAATTGATTTTTCCAAAGTTTTCCAAAAATTTGATTTCTTTTACTGTCAATGTTATTTTCACGAATAAAATAAAAACTACGCATCCTATCGAAACATGATGGATAACAAATTTGTACCTCTTCTTTGAATGAACAAATGTTGTGTCCGTCATGTTTTTCGTAGCTTGTGTTATTCGTCTAAAAATTTATTTTTTCTATTTTCAATGCTGTTTTTTATGAATAAAACAAAAACTACGCGTCATATCAAAAAGTGAATAATAACAAATTTGTAGATCTTTTTTAGGTGCATAATTTTGGTCCAGTCATCTTTTGTCGTATCTTGCATAGTTTCACAGAAAAATGGAATTTTTGATTTCTCATTATTTTGTTGTGCGATCAGAATTTAAATTTTTTATTTTTTGAAAAATTCAAAAAGTTGTTATGAAAATATTGTAAAGTGTTCAAAAATCAACGTTTTTCTTCTCTTGACTTTTTTTCATAACGTGCGTTTTTCGGCTTAAAATGTTCATTTTCGTTTGTTTTTTGGAATTTTGAAAATGCTATAACTCTGGTAATTTTTTTTTTATCTGAAAAAGTCATTAGGATATTTTTTTCCTCTTTTTGCTTACTACTAATAACCGTCCATAGAATTTCCAAATCTTCAAAAAAAGTGTTCTCAAAAATTTTCAAAATGTGCTCACTTTTTGAATTTTCATCCGAAATAGCTGGTTAACGAACTTGTTCTTTCTTTTTAGGCCCTAAAAAAGTGTGCCAAAGCACAACCCAATCTGATTATTTTTTCGAAAGTTATCGTGCCTACAGACAGATAGACAGACAGACAGACAGCCAGACAGACAGACAGACAGACACCTTGGTAAAAGCCTTTTTTTCTAGCTCAGGGGGTCTCAAAACGTGGAGATTTGATGAAAACCGACCAAGTCAAATTTTACATAAAACCAATACCTTCTCATCAGAATGAGAATGTAACAAGGTACTAATGCTTGAAAATAACCAAGCAATGCATTTATCAATTGAGTTGGTTTAAACATTTATTAAGTGTTATCGATTCGTAGCGAGAAGTAATTGCTAAATAATTTGCTGGTAATTTCTTAAAAGAAGCGGAACTGTATTTATAAATACATTAAATAATGAAAATTGGTTTGAACAACAAATATTCTTAAAAATTTAGAAGTTATTTACAGTTGACTGCGTCCAATGAGCCGAGTTTGAATGCCCCAAAAAAAAAAAAAAAAGATTCATTAACTTTCATTATTTCAACTAAAAAAACTATTTTTGTCCATGAATTGTTCAAATTTAGTATGAATTAAGTAACGAATCACTGCTATCAAACATCTTTTTTCATCGTTGCTTTATGTTTGCTAGGTAATTTCGAATGAATCCAAGTATTTGTCAAAAAAGGTATACTTGAGAAAAATTTGATTCCATTTTTTTAATCCTTGGACAAATAATTTTGACAGTTTTTGAAAATCGCCTGCAACAAATACATGTCTTCATTGAAAAATACATAGAAAACATGAAGCATGTGTCCAAAAAAGATATTCATGATTTGTTTTAAAACGTTTCATATTCGAAGAATTATTGGTTTCTCATTCTTCTTGTTAAATGAAACAATAGTTGAAGCTTTTTTCAAGAATCAGTCACGACAGTTTGCTTGAAATGAAATCTTATTTTTTTATAAATGAAAAATTCTTTCTTATGAACCATTTTATGTACCAAAATCCGAACTCAACAAAATCTCATTAATAACAATTATATTTCCAACAACCATCTTCTCTGTTCATCACATACAAATGTGTAATGAAAGAAAAAAGTGGTAGAAAAATGAAAGACATGTTCCAAAGCCAATTCAGACTTCTTCGTTGGCGATTATTTATAGCAAAACTATCAAAAATTAAAAAAATTATACCATATATTAATCGAAATTCATACGAAATTAAAAAAAAAAGCATAGAAAATTAATATCAAAAGTTATTTGGGTACATTATCCCAATCTTTGTTATATCTCAAGAGATCCTTATTTAAATGAAAACCTTTATTACCCTCTATTTTCATAAATAAAATCTCAATGAATTCTCTTTTTTTAATTCTTTCTTGAAGAAGGATCTTAACATCATCCCAATTAAAATAATGGCTGCATGATATCTAGGTCTTCTATGAAAATTATTTTAATGTTCATCTCTCCTTAGTTTGAGTACACTACGTGCTTGGCCTCCAAAACCTGCATCACAGTCATTAGAATTTTTAAAGTACACCTTGCTTATCTAGTTTCTTATAGCCATTTTCTTCCAGTTTCACAATAATCTCACGTTTGAACGGATACGTTAATGGTCCTGCACTGTATATACATAGAAACTATGATTAACCATGACTTTAATCAAAGTTGGTGATGGCTGTATTATTACAGCTTGGCATGGAAAAACTATTTTTTTCATGAACAGCATTTAGTTTTCTCGCTAATCATTATATTCAAAGCAAAATAGTAGTTGTAAAAAATGTTATCGGTAGAGCTCTTAAATAATTGTTGCATCCAGTTTTTTATTGGAAAAATATTGAATTGTATGAATAAAATCTTTTTCTCAACTATTATCCATTTTTCTCGAGTTAAAAACATTTACAAAAAAAGTTATTCATATTAAAAGTGAAAATAATAATCGGAACAAAAATAACATCGAGGAGTATAATAAATTTCACACGGTAGTCTTACCTTTATTTGGGAAAATTTCAAATATTCAGAAAACAATTTGAGGAAATTAAGGGTTACATACGATGTTTAGAGTTGCATTCCAAAGTGATGATACGATTTGTAAAATTGGAAAAGGAGAGGTAAGAGAAACTAGATGAACAAGGTATAATTTTCAAATTCAAACGTATAGACTGTGATCCAGTTTAAATAGGGTAAACACGTAGGGAACTCTGGCATAGGAGAGATGAACATCAAAATAATTCTCATAGAAATCCTCATATAGAACCAGCCATAGTAAGGATCTCAATACGGATTACTTTAAAATCCTTTAGCATAAGAGGATTAAGAAAAGAGAAAATTCATGTAGATGTTACTAATGTAGAGAAAGGTTAATAAAGCTATCAATTTGAAAAAGGTTATCTCCAGATATAAGAGAATATATATATTGATTCTTTCTTTCCTTTAATAAAGTCTTTTGTATGCAAATCAGTTTACAACAAGCAATGCAAAATTTAACAAAATAAGTTATGATATTATTTTATTTCACACTTGACCGAAATAGCCAACTGTGGTCCCTGAAAATAGGGGTGAAAGTAGCATATATTTCCCGTGCACCACATTTGCTGGACAGAAGTAAGATTTTCGGGGCGAAAGTAAAATTTACGGGGCGAAAGTAAAATTTGCGGGACGAAAGTAATATTAGCGGGACAGAAGTAAAAGTAGCGGGGCGAAAGTAACATTTAAAAGGCATATCGAAAATCTGAGTAGCTCCGACTCGATCAGAATTCGAGCCGCGAACAAAGCTATAGAAAAATGCGCTGGACCCGCTTTTCAGGACGAAAAGGTGGCCACGGTTGAGAGTGGAATAAAATATGATATGCAACACGGACGAAAGTAGGTTTTTTCCTTTCGCCCCTTGTTACATAATCTACTATTCTATACTCCAACTTTCAGGTATTATGTGGATTTTAATTAATATAAAGTAATTTTGTTTATAGTGGTTTATAGTGGTTTTGTTTGTCTCTTTTCTTTTTCTCCCTCTTTTTTCTTACATTTTATATTTATCTATAATAAGCCTGGAAGGAGGTAATTGAAAATCTTATTTTGATTTGTAAACTTTTTTGTGTTCTCATTTTTGTATACATGAAATAGTTCATAAGAAAGTAAATTTCATTTCGAACCTAAACAAATTTTTTAAAAGATAAACACTAAGCTCAAGAGATTAGCAATTTGTAGAAATGTGTGCATTTTTAAATTAATAATTTTTCTACTTGGAAGATGTAATAATCTGAATAGTATGCTTCAGAACCAACGTCATTTTTGCACTACTGTGCGCTGTGGTACACGTATAATATCACTAGGTTATTTTATTCAAGGTACTTTTTGGTCTCGGGCTTCCTATGGAGGGTGAGATATCCATGACTCTGGGTTATGTGTTGAAGTGCAACTACAATCTCCCTTACAATTCATCCGGCTACAAACAGGAAGAATTTCGATACGGGAGGTCGGCAGATATTGCGTTATCAGAGCAAAGGAAAAAGGAAGCTGCACAAGGTACAACACATATGAAAACTTTGCATACACATATTTTTAAACTTGGAACGTAAAAGTTGCCCTGTTTTCATAGATCCTGAAGCAAATCCCTTTCGTCTTCCTTTGAACGCAAGTTGCATAAAGTATAAGCATACATATTTGTGATTTAACTCTCGTGACCATTGTAAACCACAAAAATATACATATGTGAGCAGGATAATATTTTTAGGTGCCAGCGAAAGCTCATACCCGGAAAAAGCTATTGTTTTATTTTCAGAAAAGTACGTTTTTATATGGAACTATGAATTTTTTAGAAATAATTTATTCTTATTTCAACTTTTTAGGAAGCTTGACCATTAGGGAGGTCCGAAATTTCAATTTTTTTATTCTCATGCACTCTATTCCGAATGTTATTGATTTAAAAAGAAGGTACCTTGACAACAATTTTCTTGCTTTCAATCCAATTTTAATTAATTGAAATTTTATTTGATGCTATACAATGCTAAAAATAAATGGGATTCATCATTAACTGTTCCTTCTGAAATATTTTTTGAATTTTGTCGCCATAAGCGTGTTTTATGGAGTACCAAAAAACCACATCAGCAAAAATCGAGTTTTGCGAGTTTTTGGTGCTGATACTTATTTTTTAGGAGATTTTTTAGTACAAATTGTTTGTCATACATAAAAGATTACTATCTACTGATAATCGCATGACTGTAAAAATTGTTTACAGCAATTCTCTCTCCGAATAGAGGTAGAAAGTCGCCGTATTTCTTAAATTTTGAACCTTTTGTCAAGCTTTCAGTAAGACTGAGGTTATAATTAATGAATATCGATAAAATATTTATTAACACAATTTTTCATTGTTTATAATTATCTACTTTCAGAAAAATGCTGAAAAGTTGCGGTTTTAGCCCAAAAATTCAACTTTTCTTTGATTTTCCAGTTATAAGAAAATAATAAAGATACTTTAAAAATAACTATTTTGTCAAAGAATCTCTCTTGTGGATATTTTTTTCTGAAACAAAAGCTTCAAAATTATCAATTTAATTATTATTTTACACGTAGCCCAGTGGGCACAAACCCATAAAAATCCCAAGAACGTCCTTAGGACGTCCAATGTCAGTCCAATCAACGTCTCTAAGACGTCCAATGTCCTAAAGATGACCTAATGACATAATAGGACGTTCTCGAGACATATTATGTACTGACATTAGACGTCTTAAGAGCATCCTTAGGGTGACCAAAATACATGTACCAAGAGACATCTTAGGGATGTGCCGAAGACGGCTTTAGGACATCCTTAATTTTTTGGCCCACTGGCAGCCGTTTATACGACAGGACGACTGGACAGGGAATGCGCATGTGTGGCGTGGTGCGGAGTGGAATAATAATAGTTCTCCGCGTATGCACCTTCGCTGTCGCCCCTGGCCCCCGTACAATTATTTATGGAACGCGTCAACCTAATCTCAAATGTCAGACGTGATAAACTTGTAAATCATACCTTTTTTACATAAAGTATTATATGTACCAAGGAGTGAAACGTCTTTTTATCCTCGCGCGTTTGCAAAACTCATGCTCGGATAAAAATACTGTTTCACTCCTAGGTACATAATATACTATTATACATATTATGTATATACAGTATCATCGATGACAAACTCTTTTCTCCAGGGAATGGTGAAGGAGAGGGGGAAGGGGCTGATAATATAAATTGAGCTGTTCCAAATTTTATTTAAGCCTCTGCGAAACTCTCCTCCAACCTACTCCTGATTATTTAATCCTTTGTTCTTATCTCTGAATTAAAATACCCTTATTCCATAAATTAATATTTTAAGAATATTAGCAAAAGATTAATAATACTGCATCCAGAAAAAAATGTAATACATTTAAAAATGATTTTCTTCGATATTTATTTATTGTTTGTACATCACTCAATAGCTAAGGACAAGTTGAAAATTTCAGAAAAAACCAAAACTTTCTAGCGTTAATCTTAGCACTTTCAAACAAAAATCAGAATCAAGATTGCAAATGTTCAACGTTCTTCAGATTATGTTGACTTTGGCACAGAAAGTGGACATTTTTTATAAAAAATTGTTACATTTTTTACCTTCAAGTTTTACGGTTTGTTTAGCGTTTTTCTTAACCCAAAACTGATCTTTCCAAACAAAAATCAGTAGATTTTAAATGCGCGTATTTTTCAACAATTTTAGGTTACGTTAGCGTCTTAAAAAAACAATTGAAATTTCAAAACAGGAGTCATTATAGTTCAAAACAAGATTTGAAATTGTTGAACATTTTTTGGTTACATTACCGGTTTGTTTTTACAGGAAATCTGTTATTTTCAACCAAAATCATTAGATTTCTAAGAAGATTTACGATCCTGAACAATTTTCTGGCATGTTATGTTAGCGTTTTTGTCAGGAATCATTTTTATGTTTGAAAAAAAATTAATAGATTACAAAGAATACTTATAATTTTTGAATAACTTTAGGTAATGTTGGCGCTTTAAATGATTAAAAATTGATATTTTGAAATGAAAATAATTATCCCTACTGAAAAGAAAGCCAGGAATCGTAATTGAAAATTGAAAATAATTTTTTTGTTCAATGTTGCATATACAGATTCAAAAGTGAGAAATTCAGAATCGACGGGTTTCGAAGATTTCAGATATCTGAAAATTCTCATAAAAATTCAAAATTAGGATAAATATAATATATCTTGTAAAGAGAAAGAGATACGTCAAAATGGACAAAATTATCAGATTCATCTTCAGTCATTTAGTAAATAAATATTTAGAACTAAATATATGTGAACAAATAATATGCATGAATTGCATGAAATAGATAAATGAATAATGTAAATTAATAATAATAATGAAATAATATAAAATAATGTAAACCTGGGAGATATGAAAGGGATTAGGTTTTATGGCATTCTATTCTTGGACCCCTAATAAAAGGATTATTCTTCCAACCCAAGCTCTGATGATTTTCGACCATGTTTTCATTAATTCTGACTTTTCTTGACGATTTCTGTAGAGAAACGTAACAAAAGTGGTCAGAAATGGTCGGAACTCCTAACTTTTGGGTGACGATTTCTGACCTTTTTTCACTGGGGATAATTTGAACAAGACGTAGAATCTTTTAACATATCTGAATTATGTTAATGTTTTTCGTCGAAAATTGGTATTTGACTGTCACCATTATTATTTTATTATTATAAATTCCTTTAATTACAAACAATATTTAGAATAAATTTAAATGAGATTTTTCGGGTTTTAAAATTTAGAATTTTCGACAACTTTAGGTTAACTTGGTGGTATTTTCCTGAAATAGGTAATTTAAAATAAAATCATTAATTTAAATCCAATAGTTTTTTTTTATTCAAAACAATGAAATTCACAATCTTGAACAATTTCGTATTGTGCTGGTGTTTTTCATCGGAAATTGATATTTTTATTCACGTTTTTTTACATCGAAAATTAGCTTCTCAAACGGAAATCATTAAAATTCAAACAAGATTTATAATCTTTCAACAATTTTGGATTATGTTCTTATTTTGTTGCCAAGAAGAGAGATTTTCAATATTTTTCAAATTATATTTCAAAGTTTGCAAAAAAGATTTACAACTTTTCAACAATGTTAGGTTATGCTGACGTTTCAAACCGCAAATCGGTATGTTTAGTAGAAAATTATCAACCATTAATTGATCAAATTTGATAATTTAAAATAGAAAACTACATTGAATTTCTCAAAGTCAAACCTTCTGAAATTTCAAAATTTAAAATCGTTATAATATATAACAGTATAATTAAACGTTTTTGAACGAAAATCTGTTATTTTAAACAAAATTCATTTGACTTCAAAAAGCAAGCTCACATTTTTTGCACAACTGTAGGTTACGTTAGAGTTTCTCGACGGAGATTGGTATTCTTTGTATGATATCGTACAAAAACATTATATGGATATTAGTTCTTTAGTTAGAATATCAATTTTCATCAATTATACAAAATATTGTACTTGATTCATTTTCTATTATTTCATCTAATAGATACTATGAAATACAAAGAATTTGTAATCATACTAACTTTATTTTTTAATTTAAAAATTTCGCGACACAAAAGAAAATAATAATCACGCGCGTAGCACGCGTATTTATTTTCTAGTTTAAAAAAAGCTTCTCATGTCATATATCCTCTTCAAAACATCAGAAATATCTTTACAAAAGGCTAGTCAATGTGGACTTGTATAAGATTCGCAAAAAAATTCCCTTAAAGGAAACAGGCTAAATTCCATTGAATCATATATATATATATTGATTTAATTTATCATTTTATAAGGTGGAACATTGGCCAGGTGGAGTTTATACCGGATATTAGAGAAGATGTTGGAGGCTCTGGGATCAGGGAAGGCTTGTCTGCTACGTGTGGTTTGTGAAGCCGCGGAAACACCTTTCAAAGAGGGCCATGGCCTCTTAGGGGAACTCCTGCACGTCGTCTTTACGCCCTCGACAACTTTCGAGGAATACGAAATGTATGCGGATCGCGAATACCACGCAGCGGAACTCATAGGCCAGAAGGCGAATGGAATGTGTAAATCACTCTACCCCGAGTGTCTCTACAGCCCTCTGGATTATTTTACCAAGAAAAACTACTTTTGAAAATTGAAAGAAGCTCAACTCAAAAACTTCTATGGAAAACTTTTAACTTGTTCACATATTGCAAAAAAGACTCTCCCAGTGCAAATTGATTATTAAAAAACGGAAAAGTAGTTATAATTAATTGTATGCGTACATAATGAAACTTATCGCAAACGATCATTGCTGCTTTTCTGTATGCCCTGACGGAAAAATGATTGAGTGGAAAAAATTGTATATGCAGTACCGTCCAGGAGTATGAGGATATCTAAAAAAATTGCTAAAAATAGGTGCTGTGCGCCGACGGAAAAGGGTTTCGTAGCCTAAGACGTTAATTGAGTCGTTCAAACCACCCCTACCAACACTGTTCCTAACATACTCGCCCCACTTTCCCTTCCCACACTTTAAACTTCGTTTCCACTTCCTTCTCCAACTTCTACCTCCTTCACTTTCCCCTCTCCATACTTCGTTAACCAACCATCTCCTTTCCTCACTTCCCTTTCCCATGATTTCCATGTTTCCTCAACCCCCCCTCCCCTTTTTACCTCTATTTTTCATAATTCACTCTAATCCCCTCCCCTAATTGGCCACAACTTTCACTGTTTCATCTTTCCTAATTTTTCGTCACTTCCCCTAATACCCCTCCCCTTATTTCTCCCCACTTTCCCTACTCACCCTTTCCCACTTATCATACTTCCCCTCGCCTCATTTTGGCTACTTCCTCAACCATCAGCTCGCCTTATTTCCCTTACTTTCCCTCCCCTATTTTTTTCCACTTCCGGTCCCCTTATTTTCCCACCACTTCCACTAACCCTCCTCACTTGCCCTAGTTCGCCCCCCCCCCAAACTTCTGCTACTTCATCTCGCCTTATTTTCCCGGCTACACCACCCATGACCTTGCCTCTTTTTCCCTACTTCCCTCGCCTTATCACCATCACTGCCCTTTCTGTAACTCACCTTATTTTCCCATCATTTCCCCTACTTCCCTCCCATTATTTCCTCTCACTTTCCATACTTCCCCTCCCAACATTTCTCCAAACTTCCTCCCTTGGAAAAAAATATAATGAATGGACGAACACCCAACCGAAATTGTAAGGGTTTCTGCCCGGGGCGGGGCTACGAAACCCTAACTATTGATTGAAAACATGCACTCTCATCTCGTAACATGTCTCCAAAAGAAAATATGATACAATAATTGATCAAAAAGCATTGGAAAATGTATTGAATTCCGCGTCCAATGAACCCCATCCATGATTCTACTTTAACTCCTGACAAAATTTAGGAAAATAATAGCAAAAATTTTAATGTCACAAAAAATGAAACTCATAATCTCTTCTTTAAAATTAGCACGGGAAACTGAAAAAAAGGTATTGGTTCTCAGCTTATCATTAAGAATATGCAAGTCTGTCCTTGGTCAATGCACGGGACATAGAAAACATTGCAGTCGCTGCTCGACCAAGTGATTTTCGTCTTTCACATACCTCTATATTTTTGATAATAGTTCGTGAACCATTATGTTTCTAGATTTTTCCAGGAGTTGGAGTTGAATCTTGAAAATTTGCGAAAATTAGAAGTTATAACGGTATTTTTAACTCACCATCTCTGTCTCTATTAATCAAAAATACTTCAAATAAGGCTCATTTTGCGTGGTATTGAATAACCTTTCCAAACCTTTTTATATAAATGATTCTATCTTTTTTTTCTGAAGATATCCTGCGAGAAGTGAGTGCATGTTCTTAATCGCTAGCTTTCTAAGTGTCCACAATCCTTATACACCTGGACGGAACTGTGATATTTCACACTGTGTATTATTCTTTCACCTAGGATGTATTTATCAGGGTGGTTCAAAAAAAAAAGGAAGTTTGAATTTCGTTTACGATAATGGCTCATTTTTTTAGGTTCCCAAAAAAACTGAATACTTACTTTTTGCTGATCCGACAACTTTAAAGGGCCTATCCTCTCAATTTTGCTATTGAAAATACATAGGAAAAAACCCTATTTTCACGAATATGAGGCTGGAAGGCCTCAATGAAGCGAGTACAAATTGCATGGAATTTTTAAAACACTTCCCCGAATGTGACATATACATTGATTTTTTACTTTGACCCCCCTTCCCCACCCCTTTCAGGATGCCTCAAAAACCACTCTCTGAATGAGGACCAAGTAGTTTGTGATATATTGGTCGTAGATATTACTTTTATGCATTTTTGTATTAGAGATCATTTTTAATGGTCAAATTAAGCTTTGTCAAATTATCGGTACACTGACAACAAGAAAACACTTTTTTGCCTTAATTCAGTCAAAAGTCACATTTCAACCAAGAAAAATTATTTAAACAATCAAGAACAAATTAAGTCGGCCGTAGTGATATTTTTCTATTGCCTAATTAGTTTATATCGATGTAACAATTAAAAATGATCTGTGATAAAAAAATAAATAAAAGTCATATTGAATGTATGCCTTCGAGTCTCAAATTCGAAAAAATGGGGGGTTTCCCCATGTATTTTTAATGGGAAAAGAGACGGGATAGAAGGGAACCCCTAAACGTTGCCTGATAAAAAAATACGTATTTACTTTCTTTGGGAAAGTATTTTTTACCACTATAGTGTTCATGTTAAGGGAAGCACTGGGATGCTTATTAGAAATTAATATTGTTGAATTTTTCAAAAGCTACATTCCGATTTTGTTACTTTTCTTGAAAGATAATATTTTAATTTTTCGTTCAATTTTAGATCCCCCAGAAATGACTTATTATTTATTGAAGAATGAGTCCTCAATTTTACAGAGCAAAAAAATATTCTGGATATTCTTGTATGTACTGAAACTTTTAGATTTTTTTCATCATTAAAAAAATATATTATCTTGAAATTCATGCAACAACCCCATCATAAAAAAACTAACTCTCATATTACTATAAATGTTTATTTGGTGTATATCGCGTTCCGATATTTTTTTTCGGTAGGTATACTTTCATTTTTAAATAGGGAGTTTCTATATGTACCAAAAAAGGGCTCTTATTTCTACTGTAACTTCGGTACAAATAGCCCATTTTCAAGGTCCCACTATTCTTACCAAAATTTTGCTACGGGTAGCAACGGCCTTTAAAATCTTATGGAGTAAATCGAAAACTTAGAGAATGTGCTTCATACCTAAAACAATATGGGAACCTGTAAAAAATTGTATAGAAATAAAAGACAACGTAATAAATAAAAATTTGTTCGTTTTGAATGTTTAGTACTCAAACTGTTCATATTTAATGGGTTTTTTATTTGCATATTCAGATTGTTCAATTTTGTAGGCTTTATATTTAAATTGAATCAAAATTCGATACTAATGAATTCCACAAATTTGAGAGATTTATTTATTTTCTGGAAATACCATCCAGTTTAAAGCCCTTCAACCTAAATTTATTCAATGTAGAACGATCTGATTTAAAAATTGTACAGAATAGAAAGTTTGAATAAAAGAAGTTTCATTTTGTACCTTTAATTTTCAATTTCAAACACCTTGAATGCGACTGTATCCTACATTAAATGCTTTAATTTAAAAATTCTTTTTAAATACTTTACACTTTATTTTTCAATTCTGAAAGATTGAAGTTGTATTTGATGACCGCGAAATGATCGCGAAAAATTTTCGCAAACGGGGAATTTTTCCTGAGACTCGAGTGACCATACTCTATGTACAATTATTGACCCCTACAAAATCTTTTTTACACCTAATAAAAGCTGTTTGCTTGTCATCGTATTTTAAGAAAAATAATGTTATAAGAATATTTGTACGTTATGAATTACTGAAATAATAATGTAAGTCTTTTGCTTCTTGCCATAAATAAAAATAGTATAGATTGAATTGTAGGCGATTCAAAATCCAGGTTTGATTTCGTATTCCACTCTGTTGAAATGAAACATTGCATTTAGTTTTTGATCTAAAGTTTTGTTCCTCATGCTTGAAATATTCCATAGCTCAACACGGGACATGACTTTACAGGAAGATACAGAGTTTGCCTACGCCTTAACTCGTGAACTATTTCTCATCAAAGTTTTCTACCTTGTTAAAGTTGTCGCGAAATTTTAAGAATTTCATCCTTCGAAGAATCGATGTTGACTCACGAAAGAGTTCGGAAAACGTAACTAAAGCTTGATGGATAAATTCCATCTTACGTATTCTGTAAGTTCCCATATATGGGAACTTAGGTGTGAACTAATAAAACACCATCAGAAGGAAAACTAATAGTAGGTACCTTTTTTATACGAAATTTGAAAAATTGATCGAGAAATTATATCTTTTAAATACTATATATACTTTAAGAGCTTTGCTGTGAAGATAATTATATATTACTAAAATTATTGATCTAATGAATGAAAAAAAATGTATTCAGATATTTTCAGTCTTTCATCTTTTGTGCAATAAAAACGTATCTATAGCATCTTATTGGGACCGTCCAAGAAGTATGGTATTTGCGAGAGTGAAGGGGGGTGAAAGAGGAAGTAACGTTACGATCTTAGATAACGTTTAGTGCGTGTCTCAATAATAATTTTCAACAAAGTCTGTGAAAGATTGCCCTGGAACAATAATAACTTTATATTTTTCTGTCGATGGAATGACGGTTTTTGATCTACTAGTCTAAACCAAACTGGTTATAGTCTTCAGCTGTAAAAAAATTTACTCTCTAGCTCGGCTGGAATGCGAACGCAGGTCTAAAGATTGCCGATGCAGCACAGTGTGTTTTTTCACAATTTTTTTTTTCAAAATTCTGCTGACTGCTCAATTTTTGACCGATTCTAATAATTTTTTTCTAAATACTCGTAACGAATTACAATTTCATGTGGGACTGCTACTTTTTTAGTTTTCTGCAACAAACTAACCTAAAAAAATATGAACTTGCCAAGGTAGCTGAATAATGAAATTTCGAAACTTTTAAAACCATGAAATCGATAATATCTTTACACACGAACCTCAAACTCATAAACCTCAAACCCCCAAACCCGTAAACCCACAAATCTTAAGCGCACAAACCTCAAACCTTGAACCCACACAAAATATACCTCACACCCACAAACCTAAAACCCACAAAATTCCAAACCCGTAAACCCACAAACCTCGAACGCACAAACCTCAAATACACAAACATAAATCCCTCAAGCCCACAAACCTACAATCCTCAAACTTACAAATCCATAAACCTAAAATCCCAAACCCACAAACACATGAACCTAAAACCAAAACTCCACAAGCCCACAAATCTCCAATCCACAAACTTCAAACCCACAAACCTCAAACGCACAAACCTCAAACCTTGAACCCATAA
>CAKNXH010000619.1:82049-93873 GCA_932178445.1 Andricus quercusramuli | reverse complement strand
AAATCCACAAACATAAATCCCTCAAGCCCACAAACCTACAATCCTTAAACTCACAAATTTATAAACCTAAAATCCCAAACCCACAAACATCAAACACATGAACCTAAAACCAAAACTCCACAAGCCCACAAACCTCCAACCCACAAACCTAAAAACTTTAAACCCACAAACCTCAAACCTTGAACCCATAAACAATATACCTCAAACCCACAAACATAAATCCCACAAATCCATAAACCTAAAATCCCAAACACCCACAAACTGCAAACACATAAACCTAAAACCACAAACCTCAAACCCACAAACCTCAAAGCCACAAACCTCAAAGCCACAAACCCGTAAACCAACAAACCTCAAACCCAAAAACCTCAAAAGCACAAACCTCAATTCCGGGAACTTTAAACCCCCAAGCCCATAAACCTACAAACCTCAAACTCACAAATCCATAAACCTTAAACCCCAAACCCACAAACTTCAAACGCATAAACCTAAAACCACAAATCCACAAACCCACAAGTAGCAAACCCACAAACCTGAAACCCTACCTTGGCAAGTTCATATTTCTTTAGGTTAGTTTGTTGCAGAAAACTAAAAAAGTAGCAGTCCTACATAAAATTATAATTCGTTACGAGTATTAAAAAAAAAAATTATTAGAATCGGTCAAAAATTGAGCAGTCAGCAGAATTTTGAAAAAAAAATTGTAAAAAAACTCACTGTGTGCCGGCGTGGTGCCCTAACCCACTAAAAGGTCGTTTATAAACTACGTTACCAATTTTATTTATTTGTTTGTCAAATATTTATACAAATAGTCTCATTTTAACCAAATATTTGAATTTTCAATCAAAAATACGAATTTTCATTATGCAAGTTAATTTTCAATGAAGCTGTTGAACTTTCAAGCCAAAGAAATTGATTATTCTAGAAAACAGTTCAATTTTCAACCCAAAAATATGAATTCAAATTTTAACCAGGTAGTTGAATGTTTAACGAATAAAGATTAATTCTTGACAAAAAACGTAATAGTCAATATTTGTACCAAAAATGATTCCAATTTGAGGTGAAAAACAGTGTTATTCAATCAAGGAAGTAGAATTTCCAACAAAACATTTGAACCTTGAACTAGAATGGATTAATTTTTAACGAAACGGTTGCATTTTTAAACGAAACAGATTAATTTTCTGAAAATGCCATGGTTAAATTATTAATCAAACAGATGAATTTTCGAACAAAGCGAAAAATGAATTTTTAACAATGTTGATCTAATTTCAATGAAGTAGTTGAATTTTCCACCAACAAAAAGATGACTTATTGACAAACAGTTGCTTCTTTAACAAGATAAATTAATTTCAAACCAAATTGTAGAATGTTTAACAAAATGAGATTAATTCCGGACCAAAAATATAATAGTAGACTTCTCAACCAATGATAGTTAGATTTTCTTAATGGTTTTCATTAATTTAATTTATATTTAAGCAAAAAAAAACAAGAAGAAGCTGATCCTTGTTCAAAACTGCATCTACATTTTTTTATTTATATACCTATGAATAATGCATGATTATTCTTATTACATGTTTTTGACCGGAGGAATTTCGGATTTAAGCCAACGATTTTCCGTTTTCACTTTAATTTCACCGAATGACAACTAAAACCTGCGGATTAATTTCGGATACAATCGTAACTATTCATTTATATAAGAATAATTGTTTTTTTTTTCAATTCTTAAACTTTTCATTTTAAAATTAAATGAAAATTTCACAAGGTTGTGAAATATTCACTGAAATGATTCTATCGTAAATGAAAATAAGAAAAAAACGTATAAATATTACTGTAAAAATACAAAAAGTAAATCTTTCAATTGCTATTTTGCAATGCTATTCATTCAGTCAAATTTATATTATTGAAAATTAGAATTACATCTTGCAACGTTTCGACCTAAATCTGTTGTTCATCCTCAGGCAAATTATACCTCATAAACATTTTTATAAAAAATTAGCTAACTTAAGAAATTACATGTAATAGAATAAATTATGATTCGAGAATAATTTACATTAATAAACACAATTTTGAAGTCTAAATTGTGGTTTGATAAAAAAATTAAAACAGTTCTAACAATAACTACCAGATACATTTTTATTTGGCAAAACCTAAAGAAAAGTAGGTTCCCAATGATTAAAAAGGTTACATTTTTTGAAATTGGAGAGCGAAGTTATGTTCGAATTATAGTACAAAGTTTGTCATATAGAGAGTGCATTTGACTATGTATAATACACTGAAAATAGCGCGCCAAGGCATTAGGAATTTACAAATTCAATTTATTATGTTGTGGTAATATTGATTTATATGAAGTATTTCTATTTTCAGAATTATGAAATAATTCTTGTTCTTCTTTATGAAAATTAAATCTCAAATTGTTCATTTACAAGTGTTGTTTTCTCTAGCTGAAATCTTTTTATAATAAAAATGAAAAAATTAATCAAAATTTCACGAGTGTTATGACAAACCGGTTTTCAAATTGCCAATTTTGCAATCTCTTCTATGTTCAGCTATTCTTGTTTCCAAACTTGTGCCAGTTTTAACAATAGTAATTTTATTATAACCCTTGCATTTTATTAAGTAAACTATATTTGATAAATTTTTTCATATTTATTACACAATTCTACAATTCATGATTATTTTTAAAATATACAATAATGTCAAATTTTTTTAAAGCAGTTTTTAATCTTTCTGGTAAACCTTGTACGTATGATAACGAAACACGTAGATCGGGTTCTTTTAAATTGCCTAAACATTTATTATGCTTACTGGAACTATTGGAAATTCCAAATATTCTTTCTCTGATAACACTTTCTGTTTAAAGGTAATGGATAATTTATTTCGCTATTATGTAATTTTTAGTTGCTTCATATTTTCTTTCCTAAATTTGAATTCACTTGATTTCATACATCTGTTTATTTATCCTCTAATCAATCCAACTTTTTGATTAAATTGATGGTATGAGTTATAATTTACATATTACCCTGACCATGAAGATTTTTCGTACTAATTGGCAATCAAATTTCCTTCCTCTGTTTTTACAATTCACATATCTAAATAATTTAGGGTGTTATTATTATTTTCTGATTCAAAAGTAAATTGTATAGATTTTTTTTATAGTGTTGAATATATTAATTATTGAATTTCATCAGTGGGAACTATTGGAAAAATATGTTTCACATACCTTCGGTATAAAAGTGGTTTAAAACATATTTCAGATAATGCTCTATTTTTTAAATCCTCTGGAACAAGATTGGAAGCAATCGAAGATAAGGGAGATCCCATCGGACAACCTGATATCTGTTTATAAAATTTGTGGTTGGAGGAGAAAACAGTATTATTAAATACTGTGCTAACAGATATTAGGATTTCAAAGTTAGATATTTGTGTTAAATCTTTGTAAACTTGTAATTTTTCTTCTATGCGATCAGAAAGTGAGTCTAACGGAATATTATCAAACATAGAAATCACATCTAAAGATAATAATGAGTTGGTCTAGGTACATGTATATTCTTAATTTTCTCTTTCCCCAACTGTCTTTCAAAAAAGAGTGAGTTGTACCAGGTAATATAATGGAAGACACTATTAATCTCCATTTTATGTCAGGTTTTTGAACTTTAGGGAGGGCATGAGCTTTGGCCACAACACTCCTGTAATTTTTTCTTATTTATCATTCCTATTAGCTGCTACTGAAATATTACCTTTGTTTGCTTTAAAAAGTATCAAGCCTTTGTGGTCATTTTGAAATTTTTTAACTGTTTCAGGGACTTCATTAGAATTAATAAGTTTAGTGATTTTAGTGTGAATTGAAATCAAATCTGTGACAACTTTTCTAACATTTTCTGTTTTATTTTTTTCTTTAATATGTGTTATGCATTCTTCAGAGTTTGCAATGATATTATTAGATGAAATTTAATCTGAGTCATAAGGAATACCAAAAATTCCTAAAGCCAAGGTTTCAGCTATCTCATCGAGAATTGTTACGGTGGATAAATTCTTAAACTACTTACTCAATCCTAATTCTCTATATTTGTTTTCAGTCTTCGGAAAAATCCTTCTTCATTCCTTCAATTTGATCGTAAGAACAAAAAAATAGAACTTTCGTTCCAATCGAGGTAAGTTATTTATTAAGTTAGTATTTTTTCAGTTAAAAAAATTTAAATGTGAACGTTGGGTCTTAGAATTTGAAAATTTCATGCAATTTAAATAGTATATTGCAAAACAAGTTGGGGTTCAGGAGATTTACCAGGAGCATGAAGTTGACGGCGCAAGGTCGTATAAATCGGGCTTTAGAATACTTTTGAAATACTCGATCCCCAATTAGTTTTGCATACTTTTTTCCACAACGAGTATCGGGAAAATTCTATACATATTTGGCGTCCTTAGAACCTGAGCGAAATCCCAAAAATGTTGTGGTAGTTGCGGTCGATTCGTTTTTTCTCCCGTATTATATCCGAAGGTGACGCCATTTTTCAATGAGAATTGAATTTGGCCGTAGATCTCCAAGCACACCCGAGCAGATGACACGAAATCGAGACTATCGAAAATATCGAGAGAGATAACATTATTCTCTATCTCTTTCACTCTTGTGGACTTTCTGCAGGCAACCATTGAGAATACCGCATTTTCTTCACAAGTGAAGAAAAAAAGTCGCTTGAAATTGGCTACATTCACCATGCTCTACGGACGTGGGATACCGAATTTTTCGAACATGAGTTGTGAAAAATATTTTTCGGACAAAGTTGAAACCAATGAAAAAAGTAATATTTTAAACAATTGAAATAATTTCTTTTTCAACTAATTTTTTCTTTAGAATTGGAATTTGTGAAATGAACAATACCCATAAAAACCATTTTAACATTTCATTATACGTCAAAAATGTTGAGTTAAATACAGTACATTCTGTAAATAAAATTCCCATATTGAATATCTCCTCCTTTATTCAATATTTTTTGGTGTTGGAATTTTATGTTACGCCTGAAAATGAAAAGGTGTGTTAAGGATTCTGATGAGCGGAATTAGATGATTCTAATGAGCAATTATCAATTCGACCAAAGTCTGTACACTGTTTTATTTCATTTTATACTTATACAGAGATTTTAATTACTGATATATTAAATTGATTAGTTTTGTACTTATGACACATTTTGTATTAACAAAACTAAAGAATTAATTGTAATTCAATTATAAACGATTTTATTCATCATAATTTCATTATTTGATAATTGTGGGAAAGTTTTGAATGTTAAGTTTCTTCTGCAGAAAAGTCGGAATTCTTGGAGATTCATTCCTGGCCCAGCAGCACGTCTGCGCAGATGTGTTTTTTGATAAGGATTCTCGGCGAATTTATGTATCAATATCTAGCATATCTACGGTTTTGCATACAAATAATTGAAATTAACGATGTTTTTTGTTTCTCCATTAGGGCGGCAGCATTCTATTCCAAGAAGGTGTGTCTAGCTTCAAAGAAGCTCTTCCTTTGAAGTGAGTGCTAAACGTGATGGCCAATCACGGAGGTAGTTGTTTTCGATGTAGCCTCAGCGGGGCTTTTATTACATCCCGTACCTTCAAAATGAACTTTGTGAGGTCTTACACGAGAGTTGACAATTGAATTAAAATAGAAATTCCAACTGGAAATTGTGTTCCACAATTTTCTCAAAGAAAGCCGTTCCAGACTTTTATGAAATAAATTGAAAATTAGTTCAACTATATATTCGAGATTAAATCGATTTAATCCATAGAAAGAGTGGCTGATTGAGAGTAGAATTAATTATAATCATGAGATTTCCTGACATTAAAAAAGTCATTTCTCTAGACCTGATCTATTCTAATCGATTTTGTACATTTTTCTAAACGACTGTGTTTCCATTGTATTTTAATTTGTTAGCTACAAGATTTTCAAAGCTATTTGTCCGAATTTGTAGAAAAATTGAAAGCATATGTGCTTTGATTCAAATAAATCACCTAGCTCATGCGACCTCGATTCATTTTTCAATTAACTTTGTACTGAGCGTTGAATTCAATGCATATTATCAATTAGTTCCGTCAAACATTTTTGGAAATCAAGGAACCCTTCAGTTTATACACGCAGTGCGCTTTAACCAATACCTATGATTGAAATGTCAACAAAATCAGATTACGGTACTTTACTTGCACGCATTTATGGCTTCTTGAAATATCTGCGAATCAAATTTTTCAGTTTTTCAATTATATTTAATACGATGTCCAATTGATCATGCAAATAAAATGATCATTATTCAATTCCAAATGGCAAATAATTAAAAAAAAAAGAGTTAAACAACCACCGCAGGGTCCCACTAAGAGCAACTGCCATCTAAAAAATGTCAATAGCCCCCCAGTAGAACCGCGGTAAAACACACCTATGGCCACGTCTTACAACCGTGAGATGGGTGGTCGGTCACACACACACACACACACACTGATAGAAATAAACAGGTGGTACAACAATATTTATGATTAGATGAACCCTATTTTATTGCTGGTATAGATACAGCCATACAGGATGTCTGGTTTGGCCATTCGATTCTTCTTGCTTAGGAAGGCAGACGCGCAGGCGCGAGCGAGATGCGCCCGTTGTAAACAAAACAAACCGAGTCGGTTAAATCATTCATACAAAGGATATTGCTAAACGTAAACATTTTGAAGATAGTTGATTCAAGTAAATGTTTATAGAATTACACATTTCATATAATAGCAACACATATATTGGAATTTTGTACCACAAATATAAATAAGTTGTATTTACCATATTTCAGCAAGTGCATTCCATACTCTTTTTGATTGAATTACACGTATTATATTATAAATATACACGTAATTTTTTAGCCTACGATCGTATGGTTAAATCAGCGTCACCATTTCTATCAGTGCACACACACACACACATATATATATATATATATATCGGTTCGGTTTCGATTCCTTTGGAATAGAACCGAAGGGCTTATGACAAAGCCACCGAACGCGTCCTCGGGTTGCGGATAGAGGGTCCCTGTACCAAGGGTTTCTGCTGAATATGGTTACAATAATTAATAAGCAGTCGCAGACAATTGTCCAGGGATGGTCCCAAAGGATTAGCCCCCAAGCGAAGGCGTCAGAACCGTGCCGAAAGCTGGATGTCACCTGGGTGAGGTGTCTCTGATGGTGATTCTGGGAAATCGGCGAATCTCAGAGTATACAGCCTTATCCTTGCATGCGGGGCTCTACAAGGATGGACGAACCCTTTCCCTAGCTGCTCGTGGGAACAACAATGACAACACCAAACATAATTGTAGTAAGTGCGGTTCGAAACAATCGAACGCGCAGGGCTCCCGACAATGGGTCGGACAACAATGCCGACTACCCTACAGTTGGCGGAATCTTGTTACTTTTAAGTGGACGGATCAACTCGATGACGGCCTGCTAGAGTGCTACGATGCCAGTATGGTCCCTGAACGAGAAGGTTACATGGCACGACTGCATGCTCTGTGGTGCGAGAAACACCCAGAGCTCTCAGACTTTTCGCAACAACGTCTGCGAAACCATGCCGAGAACCTCCGGAAAAGAGGTTATATAAGCGGAGTGCCTACTCAACCGCATCCAGAACAAGCCGGCAACAGAGAAAGAGAGGCGACACTGAGACCAACCGCGAACAGGCATCCAATAGCGGAAGAACGATGCTTCAGGACCCGGAGAAACATCAACATTCAGGTTTCTCCCAAGCCCAAAGATCTGTCTGAATTGGATGATGAACTTCGTGGAGATTTTTCCGAAGAATCCGACCTCTGGACTATCAGTTGTGGTGTGTACAATGCAGCGAGAACTTTGGCAGATGCAAGCCGTAAAACAAAACCAACGGTTGATCATAAGACCAAAAGAAGAATGCATCAACTCAGCACAAAGATAGGCTGGGCTAGACAGTACGCGTCCCGCATTCAGTGTGTGATTGACTACATAACATCTGGCAAGAATTTCACTGCCAAGGTTCGACAGTTCGCGCGCGAACTGCGGATCCGTCATCACACAATCAACAAATCCATGCTAATGACCATCAGACAGCATATTGTTGACAGAATACGAATACTATCTAACGCTAGGAGAAGTCTAGAGCGGAGAGAGAGGTGGGTCAGAGAAAATCAACAATTTTCATCTGATCCATCTAAACTCTTCCGAGACCCTCCAATTACTGTCGACCATCCGCCCAAACCAGAGGAGGTCGAAGCATTTTGGAGAGAAGTCTACGAGGTCCAGCATCCACTTCAAGAAGACTCAAAGAATATAAATAGCTTCAAGGAGCTGTGCAATGCCCTCATAACACCTGAGGAAGAATGCCCACCTATCACTACCGAGGAGGTGAAAAATGTATTAAGAGGCATGAAGAACTTTCCCGCTTCGGGACCAGATGGTATCAAGACCTTCTGGTGGAAGAAGTTTCCTTCTACCCACCAGCATCTGGCCCGAATTTTCACCTCATATCTAAAGTCGGAAGAGCCTATTCCGGAGTGGTTGGTGGAAGGGCGCACAGTGCTCCTGCCTAAGACGGGCAACTTAGCTGACCCTAAGAATTAAAGGCCAATAACTTGTTTGAACATACTGTATAAGATCTTTACAGCTATCCTAAATGATAGGATTCTTAGGACAATTGGACCTGTATGGCGAGAGATGTATGAACAATGCGGCTCAAAGAAAGGTGTATCAGTATGTCGGGAGAACCTGCTCATCGATAGATGTGTTTGTAAAGACGCAGCATCCTATCAGCGATTCCTATCGATGGCCTGAATTGATTACCGGAAAGCTTTCGATACAACCTCCCATAGACTTATCATCTGTCTGTTGGAAAGCTTGAAGGTTCATCCACACATCGTGAGGTGCATAGAGTGATTAATGCCGCTTTGGAAAACCAGATTTACTATCTCATCTGGAAAACATCGTGTGATCACTAACAGTCTCACCTTCCAGAGAGGTGTGTTTCAGGACGACACCATGAGCCCTCTTCTCTTTTGCCTCACATTATTGCCACTGTCTCTCGCACTTCGTCATTCCGAAGGTTACCTCTGTGGCAGACCTGGAGATCAAAAGCATAAGGTCACTCATGTATTTCACATGGACGATCTCAAGATCTATGCTAGAAATAAAGAGAAACTACATCAAGCTCTAAAAATTATCAAAGTGTATGCTCAAGAGATTGGAATAGAGTTCGGGTTAGAGAAATGCGCCACGGTTAATTTGAAGAAAGGAAAACTTAATGACATCCCCGAAGACCCTGAGCTCGTCGACAGAAGCGCTATATGACACCTTAGCGCTGGAGAGACCTATACATACCTGGGCGTGCCACAGAGGAAGAGCCGCATTGTGGATGTGACATCTATAAAGGATACTCTCTGAAGCAGATACAAACGTCTCATCCAGCAGATTTGGTCTTCCGAACTGTCGGCTAAGAACAAAGTATCTGCAACGAACATGCTTGCCGTTCCGGTAGTACTTTATTCATTTGGAGCGGTTCCATGGACGAAGGACGAGCTCTGATCCCTTGATATCGGGGCGCGAAAGTTGTTTCACATGAACAAAAGCATGCACCTTAAGCCTTCTGTTCCGCGACTTTACATCTCACACCGCCTAGGTGGTCGCAGAATACTGAATCTTGAATGTCTTCACAACAGAATTATTCTGGGTACAGCACATATAGTTGCAAATGGACAAGACCCTCTTCTTAAAATGGTCAGGAAACATGAAGAAGCGGGCAAATGCACGTTTCTGTACAAAGCAGTGGAGGAGGCTGCTGAGACACTCCGCCTTGACTGAAATACCGGGGTTGAACAAAATGCATCAAATCTTATCCATCTTGAATACTCTCTCCTGAAGGTCCGGATCAAGAAAGCACAGGAGAAAAACTCCTCCTCGACAAGAAGATGCACGGCATCTTCCACAGAAATGTGGAGGATCAGTCGATGTCGTATGAGCTAACGTATACTTTCCTTAAATCATCCGGATTGATGTCGGGCACGGAGGGTTTCATTTTGGCTGGTAAAGCGGTGTCATTTCCACTCTAGCATACAGTCGCCACATTTTGAGCCAAGATATTCCCGATGATAGCTGCGGAGCGTGTCATGCACACCCTGAGCACCTAGGACACATACTATCTACTTGTGCAACTCATGCGGGAACGACCTATATCCAAAGGCACAATGCGGCACTAAGAGTGCTTTATTACCATCTCTGTCACTCTCACGGAATTAGCCCAAATACCGCTCCGCTAAACGCTCCTAGGGAAATAGAGTCAATTCTCGAAAATGAGAGGTGCCGTATATACTGGAACTTTATATTCTCGACAATTGTTTCTGTTGCGCACTCGAGGCATTGCTATATCATCTGGCAGTCAAAATATATTTTTTCAAACTATGCTCATATAGTGATAATTCTGTAACCTTTGCTGGTAGTGAAACCTATCAGGGATGAATTTTATCAGTGAAAAACGAATACAAGTCATATTTCCCTCATTGCGGGAGGCTAGCTAATAATAAACCGGGTACATACATTTTTCCAAGAAGAGTAGCATCTGAATAAAACTGCAACGTGTTAAAAAGTGAAATTTAAGAATTTTTAATTAGATTAATATTATTATGCCTTTTGACCCACACTTAGATCTCAGGTATCGAGGAAATAGCGTCGTTGTTTCGTCGCAGATCCCACCTGCTCTAATTTTTCTTACCTTGATAAGGGTGCTGTATGAGCACCGAAACTTTGGTCAATATTATGAATGCTTTTATATTGTGATTTGATAATAATAAAAATAAAAAAACACGAAAGACATAAAAAAAGAGAAGGAAGGGAATTTATTTGGTTGCCTTCTCATTTTTCTTTTCTCTTTTTTATTATTATCCAAAGAAACAAACTTTTTTTGTTTTTAGGAATTGCAGTAGGAGCATGTTGTGGTGGTTCTCCAAATTTGACCTTTGGATTCTTGTTTTATTTTCAGGAATTCTATACATTAACTTGAGTATTGGACGGTAAATAGGATTTTAATCTAATTTATAATTGTTGAATTTCATTTAGCTGATTTGTATTGGAATATGGTCCCGAAGCCTTCAGAAAGTGTTAAAAAGTATAAGATATAGGACCAATGCCTAATACAATTCATGCGATGGCATTGCGATCTTTAACACTAATATGATTCCAGCTTTAATTTGGTAAGTAATAATTTACCCACTTGGTCATCATTTATGAATTTTATGACTTCATAAGTTTTTCTATCCACCTCGTACATATTTTCCTTACATTATCATTTGTTTATAAACAAATAGCGTAATCATGAATACCGTCATCTGAGTACACAATCCAAGTAAACAATTTTACTCGAATCGTTTATTTATTAAGTCTTACGTTTATTACGTTCTTCATTTTAAAAAATTGACTCACCGTATATGTCTGCAATTGCTAATAAACGCAACTCGGCATTCACCTTGTAAACATTTTTCATGATTTTGCTGAAACAACTGTTAAATTGGTAGAAAGTGTTCTAATTTGATGATTCTAATATACTAAATTATAATTCCCACATTTCACACTCTTCATAGACTTTTTTTAAGTATAAAATTTTGCATATGGCTGGGCGCGGATTATGCAGGGCAACGCGTATGTAACAGTGATGCTGATTGTGTTTGTGCTTGCGTTTCTGTTTGTATTTTTGTTTTGTGTTTGTGCTTGCGTTTATGTTTGTTTTTCTGTTTGTATTTGCGTTTGTGTTGGTGTTTGTGTTTGTGTTTGTGTTTGTGTTTGTGTTTGTGTTTGTGTT
>CAKNXH010000619.1:49983-82039 GCA_932178445.1 Andricus quercusramuli | reverse complement strand
TTTGTGTTTGTGTTTGTGTTTGTGTTTGTGTTTGTGTTTGTGTTTGTTTGTGCTTGTGTTTGCATGCGTTTTTGTTTTTCAAACATTTGGCAAGCCAAGAACATACTAAATTTGATCAGGAACATTCGTTCCAGAAAATACATAAATAAGTAGAAATAAGTTCCATTACATTCAATATCAGTATTTTGAACTATTATTTCACATAATATGCTCAAATAGTGATAATCATCTTTTAATGTATCAAAAGTGTCTCTATTCTAGCGAAATATATTTTAATTTCCGAAAAAATTAGTTAAGAAAATTTTGTAATTGTAGTCATGATAATTATTTCAATATATAAATATAATTATAACAATCATTTTTGACTGAGAGCACTAAGAATTTAGAAAAAATTAGGAGAAGGCTATGAATTCCAGGCGTCATATTTTCCTCATTTAGGGAGACTATCCTAAAAAAGCAAGGAAAGATCGGAGAAATATGGATTGATTAAACTTGCATCAATTTTGCATTAAAAAAATTATTTTCAAATCAAAATTCAAGTCAATAAATCGCTGTCAAGTTCGCCTACTGAATTACCCTTCGATCTTAAATAATTATTCAAACTTTCTAATGTTGTTCAGAAATATACTAAAAACCCTGTAATTACCGTGTCTAATAAGACTTTCTAACATAAAATAATAATCTCCACTGAGACGACATATAATCCTATGATATCCCTAAAAGTTCCTTAAAATTTCATTAAATTACATTCACTCCCTAAAGTTGTGTGGAAATTTTTTGAAATTCCCAAGAACCCCTTCAAATTTTTGAAAAATCTTGGAATCTTGTCAAATACCCTCAAGTCTTTCAAATCCTTTGAAACCGATTACAATTTGTCAAAAATTTTAAAGTCCTTGAAGATCCTATTAATTCACGTAGGTCTATTTGAAGCCCTACATATTAATTGAAATACTTTGAAATTTCATCAAATATCTTGAAATTTGTAATAACTCTTAGAATTTCTCAACAAATTTTGTAAACTTTGAAATCATCCAAAATCAGAATAAAATTCCTGCAATCCTTAAAATTCTCTAAACGACTTGGATTCCTTTAGAATACACGAAAAACTGTAAAACCCCATGGCATCATTTAAAACGCCTTGGGATCTGTTAAAATCTCTGAAATCTTGTGAAATTTTTAGAAACCCCTTGAAATTTTTCGGAATGTTTTAAAATCCTTTACAATGTCTCAAAATCCTTAAAATCCTGATATCTTTTCAAATTGACTGCGGAAATTGTTCAACCGTTCAAAATTAACAAAGTGGCGAGGATTTGTTAAAAAGTATAAAAAGTGGATTTTCACAAAAAACCTACACTTATATTTTTCCCATTTTCTCTTTAATTTGGAGTTATATGCGGGCTGTCATTTTCATATTCAGGAGAATTTTTCTTCATGAAATCAAAGTATCGCATTTTTCGGAAACAACGAAACATACACACAAATAAATATGAGCAAAAAAAGTTTTCACATTTGAAAAAGTTCTACAAAAAATGCCTCCTGTTCTGTTGTGATATCTATCATCGTTTAAGAGAAAAATTATAAGATTAGATTTTTAGTAAAAATCCCCTGGCTAAAATGGTTTAGCCTGCATAAAGCTGATAAAATGCCTTCCTTAAGCAATTTTTTTTTTATTGCAAAAAATAAAAAATTGGGCTTTTCAGAATACCCCTTTTTGGCATTTTCAAATTTTGAAGACAAAAATACAGAAGATTTCCTGCGAAACCTCTCCTATTTTATTTTTTTGCAATTTGTAAAAAAAATTTCTGCAAATATGAGAAATGCTTTCTATCAGTGAAACTCACAATAATCTACAAATAAAATGTAAATCTCTGAATTAGGTCAAAAACTATAGAATTTGATGCAAAAAATTTGTGATTTTTCAAAAAATGGATGTCAAGATTCCAATTTTCGCATCCTTGCAGAAATTTTTGTTATTAAATCAGAAATGTACGTGTGGCCTAATTTCCTCTAAGGAACAACATATTCAGTCACTGAGAAAATCTGCGACTAAAATTGCAGGACCAGAATTATTGTTCGGAATAGCATAATCTATTCTTATCGTTAAAATATTTCCTTTGAGTTAAGAAGTTAAAAAAAAAACTAGTTTTATTGGAAAAAAAATCTATCCAATTTTTATGAATAAAAATTAATAATAGTATAAAATAAAAGCACTTTACGTATTATTAATGTAACATCCTCCAATAAACTACATGAACTAAAACACAATTTTTAAGTTTGAAAACACCTTTAAATAAACGAATAAAAAGCTATTTAGCCGTTGGTAATTTAAAACTACGTATTGAAAATTGAATAAGGAAAAAAGTAACGCTCAGGTAAAGCTGTACTTTTTGAAAAAAGTAATGGTAACGTATTACAATTAAATTTAAGGTAGTAATGGTAATGCTTACGCGTTACGTTTGACCGGCAACGTGTCAAATACTAAAACTCTGATTCTACCATTTATTTAAATCCATTTATCACCCTGAGTAAAATTTTTTTTCTGGCAATCTTATACTAATGAACTTGTTAGCAGTACCCCAGACGGTAACTAGAATTTACAATTAGTTTTGCTCTGCACACTTCAAAAAATTTTCAAGACAAACTCAAGAGAACCTTTCATCTGCTTTCACCTCGAAATGCAATTCTTCAACAAGATTGGCGTAGTAAAAGTGATCTTAATAGTATTGTTCTCACTTTGCTATAATAGTAGCCTTAATCACGGATTATCGCACAACAATGCAACCCTTGCGAGAACAAAGCGATACTTAGTTTTTTCGCCAACTAGTGATTTAGCCGTAACGAAAGTGCAGGTAAGCGTGCTTAATGCTCTCATTTGTTTTATGAGCGTTAAGGATTTACTCATTACTTTTAATTAGACTCGATGAACACAGCTTATAAAATGGTTCACTAAATTCAGCTAGGTGAGTTTATACAAAAGTTTGGCATAGAAAATCAGAAAAAAAAACATGAGAATATAATTATGATGTTGTAATTTTTATCCCATATAAAAAGAGCCAGCGAAACGGGAAATACATTCATTTATGCAAATTTTTCGGAAATATTTGATACTTATCCCCTTATGCATGGATTATAGCGGTTTAGTAGTTCAACTTGGGGTGAAGAGAGAACTTTTCTCCGAAACATAGGGATTAACAGGAGATTTTATTTCTTATTGAAAACTTTTTATATCATTAGTTGTGTTTATATAATTTATTTCAGCCAGCTTGAAAGAATCTGCTGATAGCTTTTTCATTCATTATTCTCATCAACTTTTTTCTAATTTATTCTTTTCAGTATAGAAAAAACACCAAAATTACTGTTTGAAAAAACTATTTGCTCTGCTTTTGTTTACTGAGAGTTTGATATTTGTTACTAATGTTTGTTTATCAGTTGCAAACTCTCAGATGCTCAAAAAACTTTTTAATGTCAGCTTGAAAAACTCATATCGCGAATAAGAAGAAATTTTTAAACTGTTATTTACGAAAATAACAAAAGTAAGAAGCTAACGATTTTTTCAAGTAAGTGATTTGCTGATTTTGCTAATTTGCGTATTTCGTAGTTTAGTCTGGAAAAATTTACTTTGGGAATTACGAGCTATTGAAGTTAACCTTCCTATTGTCAAAATCTGTTGTAACTGACAGATTTTTTTGTTTGAAATTATTTAATTTCTTCTAATTACATATATTTGGATACCTACTTTTGTATATGGTGCAAAAATCCTTATTCTATCGAATGATCGATAGAAAATATAACATTTTTTGAGAATGACAAAAACGCGGCTGTTTCTCTGAAAATATTGAAAATAGATTGAAGACGGTAGGAAACGTGCATTACATTTTACATAAATGCTTTTTTAAGTAACGCATTTTTTCACTAACAAAAAATTTGTCTGTCAAAAAATCACAATTTTTTATTTTTGCCTAAACTGCTGATAAAAAGGGTAAATGTGGAGAGTACAAAGTTGTCTGAAATTGAAATTTCTACAAAAAAGGCTTTTATACTTTTCAGGATCTATTGTGTTTTGCGCGCTGGTAAAAATAAAATCAACTCTGTAAATCTGAATTAGTAGAAAACTACTAATTGGTAGTAGTTTTCTACTAATTCAAATAGCGCCGATTCGTTTACTGGTAATTGGTAAGAGTCAACTAATTCAATGTGTAAGAATAACTGACTAAATGAATTAGTAACTATATCCACTAAAGGAATTGGTAATGCTACTACTAAATGAATTGGTAAATGTATTGCTGGTTACTATTTCAAAGGGTAGTCTCAAGTAAATTTAAAAACTGTTTTTTCAACGGAGAGAAGTTTATTCAAATATATTATTCTTTTATTAAAGTCGAATTAGGTCCGATTAAAAAACAAGTTAGTTCAATCAAAATTGAAAACATGTTATTGTAATAATTAAAACTAGAATATTACTAATCTTAAAAGGTTTTACAAAACAAAAACAACTGCGAAGTCGTAACTGTTTTTTCTTTAGCTAGATAAAACTATTAAAATATAATATAATGCTTGGTGGAGAGCTTTGTAAGTTTGCACCATATAATGTACGGCTTTACAGTTGTACACTTGTCTTTGATTGATTCCGGATACCGTTTAGTTCCTTAGACAAGTTACTAGCATCCTAGAATACAAAATTTTTATTACATACTTTTAATTAGCATACCATAATCAATTATTATTACAGTATAGCCAAATGAAGAAATCATACCTGAAAAAACATTCCTTGACGATTTCAAGTTCTATCCAGATATGTCAAGTTTTTTTTAAAATAATTTTTTATAGTACGGAGCCATTCAAAGATTTCTCTTTTTTCAATCGACTCGGAATAAGTCCTCAGTTTCGCGAGTTTACTATAAATTTTTTTTCAGTTTCTGGGGATTTAATCAATATTTTTAAATTAGGAATCTTCAATAAATTATATTACAAGATATTCTCAAATATATTAGCACCATTAAATACTTAAATAGCCAAATAATACTAAAAACGTAATCAATCATTTCTTAAATTTGTCTATGAAGTCTATGAATGTGAATGATGATTCAAACAAATTTTTATTTGATAGTTAACAGTTGAATTTTGAACTAAAAAAGATCAGCTTTCGACCAAAAATGGAATAGTTAAATTTGAACATAACAAATCAATTTTCCAGAGAAAAAAACTGTTTGAACTAAAATGATGAATCTTTTACTGAAATAAATGAATTTTTAAGAAAAGTGTAACTTTTAACCAAGTAGTTTATTACATTCAATCAAAAAGATGACATTCCAACTAAAATTATGAATACATAACTGGAATACTTACATTTTCCACCAAAAAGATAAAGTTTCAAACAACAAAATTAATTTAGAAACATAAAGAATGATTTTATACAAAAAATACATATTTTTAATAAAATAGAAGAAGTCTCAACTGAAAAAGACAAAACATTCAACCAAATAGTTGAATTTTCAGTTTAAAAAATTAATTTTCCAGAAAAAAGCAAATTTTTAGCCAAAGTGTTGAATTTTCAAATAAAATGATGAACCATTGACTGAAATAGTTGAATTTTCAACTAAAAATTATAATTTTTCCACCTGAAATTGAAGGATTTCATTTAAAATTTTGTAATATGTTAAACTAAAGAGATGGATTTTTAAATAAAATGTTGGAATATTCGACTGGAATAATTACATTTTCAGTTCTAATAAGAATTAATTTTCTGTTAAAGTAAAAACCAATTTTCAAAAAAATAGCTCACTTTTTAACCGAAGAGCTAAATTTTAAATTAAAATAATGAATCTTGCACAAAAAAAAATTAATTTTAAACAAAAGAGTACAGCTTTTAACCCTTTGAGGGGCATATTTTTCTGATGGATGAATTTTGGAAGTCATAACTGATTTTAAGGTTTTTGGGGTCGCTAATTACGATTCCGGAGTCAGATTTCGGAAATTCAAAATGGCGGAACCAATATGGCGGCTATTTAGAGCCAAATTCGTGGTTTTTTGTTCAATCGGCGGGAAACCAAATGTATGGGAGTTTTTGAGGTCGCTGATTACGATTCTAATATCAAAGACACAAAATTCAAGATGGCAGATACAATATGGCGGCTATTTTCAGTCAAATTTATGGTGTTTTTGCTCCATCTGCGAGAAACCTGATGTGTGGGGGATTTCGAGATCACTGATTACGATTCTGATATCGAAGTCACAAAATTCAAGATGGCGGATATTGAAAATAGTGAGGATGAATCTCCTTTTGCAGATTTCCTCTCAGATTCCGTCTTGCAGAGATGGATGGAATTTGGGAGAAAAAAACGAAATGTTAGTCCGAGAGTAGCATACGCACATTTTCATATCAATTTTCTTACCAAAATTGCCGCCATATTGTATTCGCCATCTTGAATTTTGTGTCTTTGATATCAGAATCGTAATCAGCGACCTCAAAAACCCCCATAATCCGGTTTCTCGCCGATTGAACAAAAAAACCACAAATTTGACTCAAAATAGCCGCCATATTGGTTCAGCCATTTTGAATTTCAAAAATCTGACTCCAGATTCGGAAACTACGACTCAAAAAACATAGAATCCCACCATGACTTGAGCATGTTATGGGGCTTGTTTTCCTACAACCAAATTTATCCGTAAAAAGGGGCTTTTTTTGAAAGTAATTTGTTTATAATTATGAACATAATGAAGATATTGATTTCTCATCTATGAAAATATCAATATTTGAACCTCAACTACTCAAACATCCAATAAATTACGAAAGAATACAAGGAAGAAGTAGGAAAATATCCAAATTATTGATGATAAACAGGTGGGACGTATATGTCCCACTGCCCCGCAAAGGGTTAACTCATCAATTAAATTTTTATTCCAAAAAAGAAGAATTCTGAACGAAAAATGTAGTAGTTGACATAAAAAATATTAATTTTTGATCAGAAACAGTTGAATTCGACAAAAAAACTACGTTTCAAAATGAGTTGAATTTTCAACTTGAAAAGATTTTTCAGTCAAGCGAGAGAAAAAATTGCAAACAAGCTGTTGAATTATCAATGTAATAGATACATTTTCATTTAAAAAATTAAATACACTTTATACGCTTTAAATTATGTAGATACTTTTATTTCAACGTATCCGCAGTTTAACAGTAAGGTGGTTCAAAAAAGAATTTTTTAAAGACAAAAGAGTGTTAGATTCTGTTTAAAATTTAGGCTAAATAATAATTTGTGTGCCTTTGTAAAACTAGATCTGATGATTATAAGGGATGCCTCAAAGGCGTAAGTTCAAAACATGAAAAAATACTTTAAAATCTTCTTTAAAACAACCTCTTTATCCGTAACAACAACTAAATGAAAAATTTTAACCCAAAAATCCGACTCAGAAGTTGTAAATTGATTTTTTTTAAATTTTGAACATCCACGTATCTTTTAATCTATGTTCAGTGAGTTTTCTGCAAGTTAGAGATGAAAAATAGAGCCTTTCTCAAACTGTTAGTTGATTACGATATGGTGCGTCGACTTTCATGTAACATAGTCTGCTGTCAATATTATGTTTAAAAAAATCATGTGACTGGGAACTACTAACTATTTATAAAAAGTACATAATTTTAAATTTTCGATAGACACTAGAAACTTTATTAAAACAAATAATTTTACATTCACTTGTTGTTACGAATAACAGCATTGTTTGAAATAAGACTATCATTCAACTTTTACCCTGTTTGAAGCAACATTTTTAAGGCAGCACTTATAGAAAGTTAGAATTTCCCGACCGAGTTCTCCGAGGCTGGAGGCATACTTGAATAATTTTCTCTTTATTATTAAACATTCAAAAGCTGTTTTGACTAAGGGGAAACTTATTGTACAAAGCTATCAATCAGTCATATAATTGATTTAAATGGAATATGTAATAATAATTTACAATCGGACATTTGGACAACTCCAGTGCACTCTTGAAGGTTAGCATCTTGACTTACTTGCAAATTTTAGAAAAAAATATATGAATAAGTGAATATTTGCTTTGTATACCTTCCAGTTTCGTTACAGTGTCTAAATCTAAGTGGTTTTCAAGTATTGTAGTCAATTCTTGCACACTGTATTCCTCGAATGTCTTGAATTTTTCTGAAAATAAATTTTAGTTAACCGAACTTTCTTCAGCGACACTTTCCCAGTCCCCTCTAAACTATTCACCTAATTACTAATATTAAACAAAATCTTACCCATTTTAAAGAAGCTAAGATAAACGATTCACCCTGAAATTAATTGCAGTTCTAACCCACTCTTTGCCATCAGAATCCACTTATTCACAAACTCCGGAACATTTTGGGAACGAACAATAGCTATAGTTATTCTAACAAATTTCACGAGTTCGCATTTTGGCTGCATCGGAGAAATAGATGGTGTATTGACAAAACATTAACCTTTTTTAATTAAAACTCAAGAAACAGCAGAATGTATTTTAAAAATTGTTAAATTATATTTCCTTAGCAATTAATTTCTACTCTTCGAATTGGTAAATTGTTACTACTAAACAGATTAGTAGAATACCCTCACTAATTCATTTAGTAACATAAATCTTACCATTTCATGTAGTAGAAAGTGATAAAATCACTAATTTAACAGTCAGATACAATGCTACTTATTGAATTAGTAAAATTTCTACTAATTCGGATTCAGAGAGAAGGTTTCTAATGGAAATTACCACAATTTGAAATAAACTATAATTTACTTAAAAATAAGTGACATATTTTCTATGCACACGATCTCTACGAAGGATACCTATTTTCCATTGAAAAATGGAATACGACCTCTTAAAAAGTGTAGAAGACTTTTTTGTAGAAATTTCAATTCTAAAGAATTTTGTACTCTTCACATTTTCCCTTTCCTTACCAGTTTACGCAAAAATAATTTTATTTTTTATTTTTTGACAAGAAAGTTTTTGATGCTGAAAAAATAGTTTCCTTACCTAAAAGAAAGCATTTGTGAAAAATAAAACTTTTTTGCGTGGCATTAAAATTTTCAAAATTTTTTTCCTACATCAACAACTAATGTATTTTTCGCTGATATGCCGTTTCACTTATTTTACTACATATTAAGCTGATTTCTTTAGAGAGTATATTCTTCTTGCTGAAGTTGATTTTCTGTTGCTTTCTTGACCCTAAAATCCTCTCTTGTTAAAAATTCGTCTTTTTGGTTTAAAAATGTATCTATTTTGGTGAAAATTTCATCTTTTTTGGTCAAAAATGCAACTTTTGAGTTGAAAATTTAGTTGTTTTGGCTGATGATTTAACTATTCTACTGAAAATTATGCAATATGTTTGAATTTTCTTATTTCTTGAATGAAAAATATTTGTTGTTAGAAAAAACCACTATTTTGCTAAAAAGTCGTCTTTTGAGGATAAATTCAACTGTTTTTATTCAAAATTAAAATATTTCTTGTTTGACGATACAGTATTTGATTGAAAATTCGTCTTTCTTAGATAAATTCAATTGTTTTCTATTGAAACTTACAATATTTCTTGGCAAAAATGTCAACCATTACATTTGTTGTTGACAATTCTTTTTTTTTTCAAATTCATCTTTGTGGTTGAAAATTTGTTATTTTTTGGTTGAAAGCTCGTTATTTTTTGGTAGGAAATTCAACTATTTGGTTAAAAATTAATCTATTTAGATGAGAAAGCAATATTTTCACTCGAAATGTTATGAATTTGAACAGTTTTTATTTGAATTTAATATTAGTGCCAACAATTATTTTATTTAAAAGAATTTATTCCCCTGTTTTCCTAACAAATCTTCTTATTTTCCATGTTTTTAAAGAATTTTCGAATGTGAATTCTGTTACCTCAAAAAATATGTTTTTAATGAACAACTATAACATTGATCTATCTTTAATTTTTAGTTTCTTCATTGAATCGTTAACGATGTATCCGCTGTCAGCGATGTCCTTCAAATCTACAAAAATTAGAAAATAAATCGTTTAGGAAATATTTGAAATTGGTATCATAAAAAAAATTGCTCTCAAAGGGTCCTTTTTTGATGTTCTTAATTTCCGTTAACGATTCTTCTTCAATAAATCGAAACTTTGTACAAAAAATTGGGAAAAGCGGAAATTTGGGTAAAAATTCTCGATTTTAGACGTTTTAGAGGATTTTCCCAATTCGAGAGGAAAAAAGCGGGAAAGGGAAGATAGGAGACAGACTGTGATCCCAGACTTATGCCAAACATAAAACTAATTATGCCTACGTTTACTTTTGAAATTTGGTTTCAGTTAATTTTCGGCCTTGGTTTGCCTATGGATGTCGACGTCAGTACGATTATTGGATATGTGATGAAATGTAATTATGATTTGCCATCCAATGCTTCGTACTTGACAAATCCATACACTCGGTATGCCAGATCGATGAAATATGACGGAAAAATATTGGAAAACTTCCCATCGGCGTCTGACGAGAAGGGTATGTTTTCCAATTACATTATGATATTACGATACAGATATGCCCGTACAGACAAAAATTTTCAATATCTCCCCTCTTTGATTCACATACGCAATGAGATACTCAATTTTCACCAGGGAATATTGTTAGGAATTTCGACAGCCATTCAACATTCATTACAGCTAATGAAATAATTTTATTCAGTCCAATGAAATTGCTACACAAAAAAATACAGGAAAGTTGCATATCTTGAGTAAATAATTTTAGATCTTTAAAACAGTTCGCAATTCTCACGAGATCGAAAAGTTTACGCTTTTCAACTTTTAGGATTTCATAGTCTTTCCTTCAAGAAGGGGAAGTGAGGGAAAGTTAGGGGGAATGAGGAGAGAGAAAGAAGAAAAATGAGGGGGAATAAGGGGGAGGATGCAAGGGGACATTCTAGGTGGAAAAGTGGAGAAAATTATAGGAGGGGTAGGGGAAATATGGCTACGGTAAGTGCGGAGAAATGAATGAAGTGAGGGGAAATGAGGGAGGCAAGGTGGAGGAAATCAGAGGAAGGGAATTAGGGGAAGTAAGGAGATGAGAAATAGGGGAAGTGAGGAGTAAAGAGGGTACGGGAAGTAGGAGAAGTGAGTGTATGTGAGGGGAATTAGGGAAAATGATCGTGAATGAGGGAGAGTAAGAAAGGGAAAGTGAGGCTGCGGAATGCAAGTAAGGGAAGAAAAGTGTTAGCTGAGGAAGCGAGGTGAGGGTGAAGTAGCGGAGGAAGAAGTTTGGGTAGGGATGACGAAGAGTGATGTGGGAAAAAGAGAAGTATGGGGAATGTATGGGAAGTAGGAGAGTGAAATTATGGTTTTAATATACTACAAAACCCTTTTTTGTAGGTCGCTGTGCCTGGTTTGTCTAATTTTTATTGATAGTGTTCAAAATCCAGCAATTTCAAATTTGAAGAATTTATAATTTGAGTCTATCAAAAGAATAGCAATTTTATTTCGAATTTATGCCAAAGACGACTTAAAAAAATTGTTTGGCAATAATGATTCTTTTTCGGCAATGCACAACTTTCCAAGAATTTTAAAACTAAGTTCTAATTGTTTAAATGAAAATGTTTCAACATATTTTTCAATTGTTTAAACATGTTTGTTCGTACAATAATTTATTTTCCGCAGAAAATCGTGATGAGTTGGTATTTTCATTAAGAAGCGGAAAAATGGAACAATATTAAATTATAAGCCTTTGTATCAATTCGAATGAAATAAATTTTAGACTACTCACATTATTAAATAATTACACGTAAAAGATTATTCTAACATTGAAAAATTTCGACTATCAAGACCTCATAACATTTTTAAACATTAAATGTTTAAATCACAACTATTGTTTAAATCTAAATAAGTTCAAATAAAAGTTTTTGATTTTGGACTAGGAAGAGTTTGGTATAAAAGGTTTCAAACAAATTACCCAAAAATTTGGAAAAGTCATTAAAGTGAAAAATTACCGGATATATATTTATTGCTAAAGGCTTTTATAAAATTGTTATCTGATTGTAAAATGTAACGGACAACACTTATATTATTTTGAAAATAAGTTCATCTTGTATAATAGGCAAATGTAACCGAACTCCCTCCTCTTCATTTCCACCTCGAAAATTGACTATTTAAAATAAAATAAACATTCGTAAACATTTATAATGTACTGATGAAACGAAATTATTCTAGTAAATTTTAATTTTAATGTTAATTATGTAGCAACTTTTAATTTTGAACTTTTCTAATACTTCAAATTAAAGATTTGTTGAATATTTAAATGAATCAACAATTAGAGAAATTTATAAAAATAATGCCAATCTATCATTATCTAAAATTAATCAAATCTTTGATAGATTTACATTGCTTACAATACAATATATTTCTTCTTATATTGTTAACTTCTGAAATTTCATTAACAAATTTCTTTTTGAATTCGTGATTATACATATATATACATACATATATATTTATATTTTTTTCGAATACAAATGTTTTTTTTTCAAATCTCCATAAAAGCGAAAATGAAGAAATTATACTCAGTTATTTAAAACAAAATTTTGATGATTTTGTTAAATGTTTTTTATTTCCGCCGACTGGTATTTTACTTTTATACTAGAAAGAGAGTTTTATAAAAGCTTCCAGATTATTTGCTCAAAAACATGTACATTCCATCATAGTAAACAATCACCAGATATATAATAATTGCTATAGAAACTTTTTAATAATTACGTATAATTGTAAAATGTATCTGAGAATACTCATATCGTTTCAGAGATAAATTTATCTTGCAATGGAAAGTTTGTCTTTCATTTAGAATGTTATTTCGCTTGAATGGATTTCCATAACAATTTTGAAAAAATCGCTCTATTTTCATCACTATGAATTTTTTCTTCTTTTATGTATTAATCTCAATACGCCTTTCGCAGGAACGATAATCGAACCATGATTTCCCTTCGGGCCTGATTCGCGCTGAGAAAATATGACTTACTGATGGAAAAATCGAACGTCCTCCCCTTCCCATATTAAAAGGGAATTTTTATTGTGTATCCGACAACCTAAGCTCAGTCGATCCTCCCTGAATAGACTCGAAGCTGAAGCTTTATCGTATACGCTATTTCATTCCTCTATTTTGCTAATCATCCTCTTTTGATTTCTTTTCTAATATAATTTATTTTCCTATTCTGTATTCAGGTCGATCCGCAGTGGCCGGCGAAACTATGACTCGGTATGAAATTTATAAAATGATAGAAAGCATTATAGATACTTTCCAATCGGGGAAAGCTTGCTTATTGAAAGCTATTTGCGAATCAGCAGGGACGTCTTTGAGCGGCGAAGCTGGTCTTTTTTCGCAGATTCTACATGCTTTTCTCACGTAAGACTTTTCTTCGGATTCAAGATAATTCAATCGAAATGTTTTCATTCCTAATATTATTTCAAGATTTGTATACTCTCTGCATTCACTTCTTTTTCAAACAGTCAGTTTTTAAAGTGCAAATATTTAAGGAAGAATTTGTGGAATTAATTTTGCTTTATTTCGTCACCCTGGAGTTATACTACGCCACGTCAATTTTTTGAAATTTTTGAACCATTATTATTTTTAGGCTAGCTAAGAATTAAACTTTGTTTTCAAATAAATTTCCAATTTTCCTTAAAAATGGTTTTTCTTAGCTGTTCCAATTATTAATGAAAATAGTGGCGTCAATTAAAAGTTCGCACTATATTACGCCATGTCCTTTTTCGCATTGTTGTAAGTTTGCAATGTTATAATAGAAAATTAAAAACATATCCACACAAATCTCTATATTATTATAAATGTATTTTAGCTGATGTACAAAATTGTTTTTGAAAATGAAGCGATATGTGATTCAAAAAATTATTTTTTCTCAAAATTATGTATCCCGATAAGAAGATTCAAATAGCATTCAAATATATTAAAATGATTTCAAATATGGCAAGATTCACAACGTTCTCTCAGTTTGACAGTTCAGATACGTGGCATAGTATAACTTTAGGGCGACAACTTGTTTCGTCAATTCTGCAAAACAATACTTGAATTACAAAAATAATTATTAAACCCTTTTTTTCTAATATAATTATCTAAACTGAGCTTTTGGATGAGCCTTTATGCATTTATGTTAGACAATTTCTATTTTAACGCAGGCAGAGAGGTCCTGCTTAGGGTTTCAGAATGATTTGGTGTTTGGATTTAGCATTCTATAGTGAAAATAAAGGAAGACGTTATATTCACAGTGACGTCAAAAAATATTTTCTTTATCTATTACAATAACTCAAAAATTACCTGCCAATTCTCAAAAATTGATGGAAGTTTTTTTCAAAAGGCTGTATTTTCCGAACGAGCGTATTTATTAGATAAGAATTCTTTATTCGTTTTTTTTTGCTCAAAATTAATTTTCTTAATTGAAAATTTAACTATTTCATTCTTGATTGAAAATTTTCCTTCTGTCTTGAAGAATTAAAAAATGGACTTAGTTTTGGTAAATTTCACATAATATTCACATTGAAATTTTTTTTTCAAATCAAATTTTCGCATTTTTCTCTGAAATAACGAAAGGTATGTACCGCTAGAATGCCTTTTCTATAATAGCAGAAACTTTCTAGAAGTACTGAAAAAAATAAAAAGCAAAAGTTTCCCTGAAAATCTTCTTTTAATGTTTTCGAAATTCGATGAAAAAAATGAAGATTTTCTGGAAAGACTCACCTTTTTTATTCGTTCCCATATTTCTTTACATTTTCTTTATATATATTGAAAGTATCCCTATTATTTTCATGGCTGCTACATGCTACCATTTTTTAAGGCCGAATAGGTTCCTTTATATTTGATTTTTGATTCTTTTTTCGGAAACTAAGCAGGACATCAACAATTATCAAGTGCTATTTTTTTTTATACTTTTCGAGAAGTGCAAACTTTTATTTAAACTTTTTTTTATGTATGTACCTTTTGTTCTTTGCGAAGAAATGCGAAAATTAAAATTTTTTCAAACAATTTCTTCAATGTTAAGTTATGTTTCCCCATATGATTAAATTTAATAACAATTGTTTCATGTGAAATTAAATGAGGTTTTTGAAAAAAGCCACTTTCAAGAATTATATAAAAAGAGTGGCCATTTAGTAATTTTTTAATATCTTAGGATCAGTCGAGGCAAGAATAATTCGAAGAATAAAGCATTCTGAAAAAACGGTCTTTTTTTAGAATTTGCAAGTAATCTTCACATGATTGTAAAAAATAAAAATAAAGTTTTGCTTTTAAACTGTAAAATAATTTTTCCTTCATGCCCATACACTCTTGCCTGATTTGAAACGGAATTAGTCTTCATCTAAATTTAAAGTATATTTTTATGAAAATTTATATTTATGAGCTAGTTTTGGGTAAGTTTCTTGTAAATATTTAAGGTAACTAAGGTTTTGAATATTTATGAATATACTAGGATTTTGGAAGATTATGATCTAATTTGGCTTTACTCAGCTTTTAAAATTAACTCCAAGTTTTAAGTTTATAATCTACCTTAAGGTAGTTGTCGTGCAAAAAATGAGATCTCTGAGAAACATACTTTTTCCATGATTTCAAGAATTAAAATAATATTACAGACAATGTAATTTCAAAATTGAAAAAAGTAGAATTGTAGAGAATGTTTTCCCCGAAAAAGGAAGCCATGATTTATTGAAATTCCGCCCCTTTTTCAGAATTCGTAATAACCGACAATAAGCAGAAATAAAATTAGAAAAACTATTATTACACTTATTATTTGTCTCAAGTTTTAACAGTTTTCCATTGAATAAATTCAATAAAAATATTAAATTATTATTTCTTTCAGACCCTCTACAACGTCTGAAAATTACAAGGATTCTACTGACCAAGAATATCATGCAGCCGAGATGATTGGACGAAAAGAACCCAACCAATGCACAAATATATTCCCCGAATGTGAAAATGACCTTTTAGACTACTTTACAGAAGTTATGTGAAAAAATTTTTCAGAGTGTAACTTAAATGGTGCATAGGAAAAAATTTACTATTAAAGTTGCTTCTTTGAATTTTAGATAGAATAAGTTCTTCCTTCTTGAATTCTGACTTAAATTATGTATTAAACAGGGTTGCTACAGGACAAGAATTCTGAAAAGTCAGGAAATTTAAACCTGGTCAGAAAATGTCAATGGAAACCTGAAAAAGTCTGGAAATTTTTGATTTTATAAACTTTGTAAACGAAATTCCATATCAATTCTGGTAATCAAATGAAAGTGGAACTCTTCATGGAATTAGATTCAGAAGAGAATATTTTTCAATAACAGCTGAGTCTTAGAAGTGTATAATTTATTTACAGTGGACTCTCACCTATTTCCCATCTCCTTTATTTCCCGTCTCCTCTATTTCTACTCGGTCGTACAGGATTATTTCCATTTGCGCAGTAGCGGCACCTCCCACTACGGTCCCGGTATATTCTCATCCGCGTCAGTGGCTGACTAATTAAAAAGAGGCCCGAAGAGCGGGAAGCCTTGAATTGAGTATTTTAGTATGACGTCATGGGAATACGTCATACTGCCTATGAATACTGCCTATTCGCAGTAGAGGTGGGGCCTTCTCCAGCGTAGAAATAAAAGAATCGTTTGGTTTCAAGGACGTAGAAATAAGGAAAACTCTACTGTATTTATTTTTATTCAAAGTTTCATTATTTTGTTAAAAATTCAACTTTTTACCAAGCCAGTTTAAATAATAATTTATTTTCTTTCATCTTTTTAATAGATAATAAACCTTTTCGGAGAAAAATTCGTCTTTTTCATTAGAAAGCACTTTTTTCGTTAAATTTTTTAGCTAAGCATATAATTATTACATTTTTTGTCGAAAATTTATATTTTTTCAGTGACAAATTCAGAGGCGACGAATTAAAAATTTGTCATCTCTGATAGAAAATCAATCTCCTTACATAAAAATCCAGCTTTCTGGTCAAAAATTAAAATATTTGTTTAAGAATGAATTTTGTTGGTTGAAGATTCAACATTTTTTATTGTTGTTGTTCAAAATTAATGTTTTCAAATAATCATACGACTATTTTATTTTTGTTTTTATTTTTTTGTTGTTGTTGAAAATTCATCTTTTTTGGTAGAAAATTAATCTTTTCTGTTTCAAACCTAATTTTTGTATTTCAAAATTAATCTTTTTTAGTTCAAACTTGATGTATTCCGTTGACAATACATCTTTCTTGGTTGAAGATTATTCTCTTTAGTTGAAAAATCATTTTTTTCGTTTGGAAAATCAATTAATTGGGTTTATATTTCTCTATTTTGTCAAAAATGCAATACCTGTGAGTTGTTATGTATGTGAATTTACTTTTTTCTTTTAAGTAAAAAGTTTTCTTACGTATAGTTATCAAGTTGTTTATGTACCTGAACAAAATGTGTAACGGTCAGGGAAAATGAAAAATTGTTGAGGAAAATGTGAAGGAAATTCAAGGAATTTCGAAATTATGATTTTGTGGCAATCCTGTTAAAAGATTAATATAATTGTTCCATTATGAAATTCATCTTTACAGATAAAACTCTTCATAGATACGACTTTTCATACAAAGAAATGTATTAATTTCAATTATTCACTTGGATCAAGGCGATATGATACCATGAACGCAATATTGTAGTTTCTGAATTTCTCCTCTCTAATTTATGTCACGAAGACTACAATGAGAAACTGATATTAAAAGTATTAGGAAAAAAATAAAAGCATCGTATAACAAATGTCCGCAACAGTACGTGACGTAGTTATCGGGCGTTATTGGCAGTTTTGTCGTTCAATAACAGGTGCACATAAAGAGAAAATAGTCCGGTGAAAATTTATGAGAGGCTGAGAGCAAAAAAGTCTAATAGCGGAATGTAACTCCATTCCAAAACTTTAATTTTCCGATTTCATCGGTCGTCGGCAATCGGGCTTAATCGATTGACGATATAGCCTTTTTCAGACAATTGTACATTTTACAGTCAACAATTCGTTCGAACAAAAGAAAAATCACATCAAATCCTCACAAAATCTGTCGCAAATTGAATTTATGTGTCACGAACGATACATCACGCTATTTTGAAAACTTGTGGTGGGGGGCCCCCCCCCCCCCTCCTTACCTTTAAGTTAACCATTTTTTTCTTCGATTTCATTTGATAATCGTGTAAAAGAGAACACAAAACATGCAAACATTATATTCTAACAGACGTTTACAGCAGATTTTTAACAAAAAGTGGGTGATATATTTTTTAAAATAAAACTAATGTATGTATCAAAAAGATGAATTTTTAATCCAGAGGAAGGATTTTTTATCCGAAAAGATGAATTTTCAATAAAACAACTGAATTTTATTTCTTGATGTTATGGTGTCGACCAGATCTTCAGATGTCATTATAATTGAGGTTAGTTGTTTCCCTCTACATGATCCTTAATCAATATTTTGGAAACATTCTGGCTCTGCTGGGATTCGAATCCATGTCATTAGATGGTCGATCTGGTATACCAAAAGTTTAACTCTAACCCACTGAGCTACGGAGAAGAGAAGCTTTTTTCTGCATTCTAAACACAAACAATCAAAATTTAAAAAGTAAACGATTGCATTTACAACAAGATACTGAACTTTAAAGAGAAAGAGAAATGAATTTTCAATAGAAAAGTTTAATTTTCAACCAAATAGTTGAATTTTCAACTTGAATATTGAATTTTCAACAACAAATAATACTTTTTTAACAAAGAGGTTCAACTTTCAACCCAGAAATTACTAAACCGGTGGTTACTAAAATGCGACCTTTGTGTAATTTTTATGTTCGGGTAAGAAATCAGCTGCTGATTGAGGCCGTTTTGACTTGAGGCTTTATTTTCCGCGGGATTGCGGAACAGGTGGGGAAATCGGCTTGACTCCTGGAAAAATGGTGTGTGGTGAATTTTTAATCAGAGCAATGTTCGTATTTGTACCCTCAAAACTATTTTCAACTCGGCGTATTTATTATCTCAAAGCCAGTTAGTTCCTCATCAATGTTAAGCAGCGAATTGGACGCTTTGAATTTTACATTCAGAAACCAATCAATTTTGAAAGAAGTTTCTTTTTGCAACAACCACCTCAAAAGATCACGTTTCATGCTTCTGAATTGTGCCTACAGAACCCTATTTGAGCAGACTATGTGCGAATGATTTTTGCGCATGCGCAGTTTGAAGATGACTCACTTTAGACACTGGTGGAAAAGCTGCGCATGCGCACTTTCGAGATGAAGTGCTTTAGACACTGGCATAGGAAACTGTAAACACTGGTGTTTTTATTTTTTTTAAATGAATTGAAGTTTTTTGTTTAAAGTTTTGTTATCCCTTAAAAAAAAGCCTTGTGGTTTTTTTGGAACATTTTTTTTTCTCAACGATTTCTTTCAAGAATTTTTTTTTCTAATTTATTTGCAAAATTTAAAAATCTTCTGTTAAGACTTAAGTTAACGTCTTGATAGGCTTTTTCGTTAACTTCTAACACAATTTTTGCGGACGGGCGTTGCAAAAAACAGGTTCAAGATATTAGTGGTGAAAATAAGCCCCCCAAATTTCATTATTTTATCTGCAACAGTCTTCAACTTATCATGTTCACAAAAATGTGTGACATCCACACACACATCCGCACAATTGCTTAAAACATTTTATTAGGCATTTTGAAATTGAGGAACGTTTAATTGAATAAATTTAAACATTTTCGAAATTGTCACCATTACAAATCCTTCTTTATGAGGAAGCAAAAGGAAAAGTATCTTGAAAACAGGGAAAAAGAGGAATTATTTTCAAAAAGGGGAAAAGTGAGGAGAAGTGAAAAGAGTTTGAAGTCTATAGAAAAATGTAGGTTCATTTTGATATGGCTAAAATTGTTTTCATTATGAGGTATACTGAAATTAACACACTACTTTTCTGTGTGACAGCAGTTTTTTTCAGTAATAAAAGTTTAACGTTCCCATAAAAGGGGTAGTTTCATTCGGTCATTCTGCAGGTAGTAATTCAATTTCAAGATGGAATCACATTCTGAGGCGGTGGACTAAGTGGGTCCAGGTCGGATGTTCAAAGAGTCCAGTTGACGCTTTACTATCCATGCAGCTGGAGCTCTTAAGACCTGAAGAAAGATCCTTTTAGAGAAAAATGTTGTTTTTATTACAACGTAGGTGTGTCGTTACTCGTAATCTTGTCACGGACGTATTTTCCTGTCATTTACGACTATTCAGAAAGAATTTATCAGATTAACTACACCGATTCTACGTGAAAAACAAAAGAAAATAACATAGAATCATTTTTGAACAATGGTGTTATTTTTTTGACCATGGTAATTAATTAATTCTTCATGTTAAATACTATGTAGTGTCAATTGCTGGCCTCTTATTTTTTTGCAATCGTGAAAAAATCTATCTCAGGCCAGATTTGAACCAAGAACGTTACTATACATCAGTGGATGTCCGTGAAGTGAGCACTCCAACTCTTTATTATTTTAATTTTTTCAGTGGAATCGTTTGGTGGTCATTTGGTGGTCGTTTGGTGGTGATTCTTCACGTTTGGTGTCAAAAATTAAAAAAACTGCAGCATTTTCAAGATTCGAGTGCTCACTTCATGCTGCTTTCCCCTTTTTGATATTTTTTAAACACTCTTTTTTCAATCGTTTGGTGGTCGTTGAGTGATCTTTTGGTGATTGTTTTTTTTTTTTTTACTTTTGATGGTCTAGATTACAAAAACTGCAGAATTTTCAAAATTCGAGTGCTCACTCCATGCTGCTTTCCCCCTTTTGATAATTTCCAAAAATTCTTTTTGCAATCGTTTGCTGGACATTTGGTGGTTGTTTGGTGGTGGTTTTTTACGTTTATTGGTAAAAATTACAAAAACTACATTTTCATAATTGGAGTGCTAACTTCACGCTGCACTCCTATTTCTGCAATTGGAAAGAAGTTATATTTTTATTTTTTGGTGATCGTTTAGTGTTTTTTTGTGTTTGTTTTGGTCAAAATTACGAAAACTACAGAATTTTCAAAATTAGGGTGTTAACTTCACTTTTCGATATTTTTCGGAAAAAAATGTTGGAATCGTTTGGCAGTCGTTTGGTGGTGGTTTTTGCGTTATATTTTGCAAGGTCTTTTTTGCAAATTGAAAAGAAATGTTTCTCATACAATGAGAATAACAAAAATTATCGAATTCGCAGGTTTTTTTTGGGAAGAAAAATTCTACAGGCTAATTATTACGTGAAAGAAAAGTAATTTTTAGTCATTCCTTATTCGAACTCAAGAATTAATTAGAAGACAGATATTTTTAAGTAAAATAGAAATTTAGGTTTGAGTTGCTCATCCTCAATTTGATTTTTACTATTTGTACCAAAATTTCGGTATGCGTGGCCACGATCTTAATGTTGAAAGGCATTATGATCCATTAAATAGTTTAAGCTCAGTTAAAGTGCTCTCTCTCTCTCTTTAAATCAATTAAATTCTATCGACAATTAGGAACTGATATCTGCAGCCAATACGAAAATTAGTAAAAGTTAGGTAATTATCATGAAAATTTTTCAGTCGAATTGAATAACTTAATTCACAAATTGTTGTCAAAGAGTCTGGTAGTTGAAAAAATAATTTCAAATTCTCCTAATGACATATTTTAATTCGATAAGAATTTAAAAACTTATATGATTCTCCATATTTTCAAACTTTTCAAAAAATAGGAAAAAACTATTCTTCTAACAGATGAAGAAATTTCAATCTACATTTTTAGTTAATATCAAATATATTTAGAAATCATCCTAACGAAGTTTTTCGATTAGTAAAAAATACGAAAAGTTACATCATTAGCAGAATAAAAATTTGTTTTAAGGGATTCATAAAATATAATTGTGTTTTTTGGTAAAAACATTCTGGAATCGGCAAATAATGAATATTTCAGAAGTGAGTCTTATAATTCGCGAAAAAATATTGATATGTGCACTATATTTGGGTGATTTGCAGAAAGTTCACCACTTTAAGTCTCAGACATATTTCACTTTTGCTTCGAATAATACATTTGTTCTAAAATCAGATCAGTAAAACACTCATACTAAAGCGAAATTCAGCAAAGTTCCAAAATCGCAGACAACTTCATTTAGAAATTATAAATAAAAAAGTACGTGAAATGCCTTTTCATGTACGTCTCCCAAACAACAAATGAAAAATGAAAATTCAAGTCGTTTGTCTTTTTACGCTGCATTGCTATTTCAGGATAAAACTTAAAAATAATTATTTGAATTATTTGAAGAACCACTTGATAATTAACACTTTTTTATGGTACTAAATATCAAATGGGAGAAAGTTTTGAAAGTTTTGCATATATTTTGAAGAGACTTTTGACATTTTTTGTTTTACCATAGTCGCATATCCTGTCATGCGACTTTTAGAAAAGTATAAGATTTATATCGATCGCAAATAAATTCCTTGACCTCTTATAGTTCTATATTTTCATACTATCTTGGGTTATCCATAATTAAAAAAATGTATATTTCGGGCGGTATGGACATTTTTGAAATTTCTAAAATCGTATTGCCTAAAATGGTGAACTTTGTGACAATGACCTATTTTGACTGTATATTTTTACAATCGATGGATAACGCAAAGTTTTCATCGCTTTCGTATTGCTTGCGTTTCTTGAAACAAAATTAAGATATTCTATAAATAACGTAAAGAAGATAATTAGATATGCGGTTTTTTCGTTCATAAGGAAAAAGTACAGATGAAATAAACTTGCTTTTCGTTTTTTTACAATTTATAGTTTATTTAATACGAAAATCTAATTTTTAATAACATCATGCCGGAAAACGTACCTAGCCTAGTCAAAGCCGCAGATGTTTCTTCAAAGTCAAAGTGAAAAACAATTTGAGTTTCGATACAGTTTTGGATACGTAACTGGCAATGTTTATAATTTTAAAAAAATTCGAAATGGACACATTGAACGTATCTATAATGTAGCATTTTAGCATCCTTTAGATATTTTGGTATACTGTTCCGCTATCCAAAACTGCAACAATTTACATTCATTTTTTGGAAAATTTTAATTTGGAAATACTTTGTTCTTTTCACATTTACCCCTTTTATCCAGGGGCCGTTTAAGAACTACAATCCACTGCCAATGTGGTGGGAGGTTACAGATTTTGTGAAGACTTGTGACGTAGAAGAATTTTTTCACTTGTGTTATTCTGCTTTATGTGAATTAAAAAAGAATTTTTAATATATGTTACGAATATTGTCTGCAAGATGTACAGAAAGTCCTCCTTAAAAAAAGTAATATTCCACGAACATATAGAGCATAAATGTTGTCCCATATTGACCCCAAAATGTACCACAAAAGCCCCCGATTGATGATACTTGGTCGAAAGATGATCTTATGTCTTAAAAATTCATTTTATTAGATGAAAATTTTACTATTTCGTAGGAAATAATTATTGTCTTTTTGTTTGAAAATTCATCGCTCTCAGCTCAGAATCCAGCTATTCGGTTGATGATTAAACTTTTTGTAAAAAATCCGTATTTTTGGATCGAAAATTCAACTGTTTTATAGAAATCTCGCTTTTTTGGCATATAAATTTAACTATTTTGTTAAAAATTCGTCTTTTTGGGATACAATTTTTATTATTTTTGTAGAAAATTTAACTATTTGGTTAAAAATGAACTTTTTGGTTGAAAATGCATATTTTCGGGTAGAAAATTGAACTGTTTTGTGGGGTATTTACCCCTTTATTTTCCAAATTTAACATTTTGGTTGACTTCTTTTTCTCTCTTGAATGAAACATGATTCTTGGTTGAAAATTCATCTCTCTTGGTAGAAATTTTATATATTTTGTTAATTGTGCAAACGGCTTGGGTAATGAATGATCTGATTCGGTTAAGGATTGAACTACTTTGCTGAAAATTCGTCTCTATTGGTTGAATTTAATTGTTTTTCATTAAAATACTTTTTGCTTGAAATATCAATTATTACATTTCTCTTTGAGAATTCAACAGTTTGGGTAAATTCGATTGTTTTTTATATAAAATTAAAATTTCTTATCCGTGAAATATCAACTAATATTTTCTTATTATTGATTTATGTTTTTCTTCAATGGTTAAAAATGTATCTCTTTGGATGGAAAATTGTTGTGAAAATTCAACTCTTTGGATTGGAATGTAACTACACACTTTGTTGAAAAGTTTTATCCGTTCGCTTGAAATTTCAAATGTTTTATTGTAAATGCATCTGTTTGGTTGATATATTTCCGAGTATATTTCTTTAAATCCAACTATTTGGTTGAAAATTCATCTCCATAGTTTGGAAATTCAATGATTTTTTGAAAAGTCATTTTGTTCCAAAAATTCAACGATTTTATTAAATATTCCCTATTTTTGGATAGAAAATTCGGCTCCCAGGATTGAAAATTTATCCTTCTTGATAGAAAAGTCCTGGGTTGAAAATTCCTCTTGCTTAATTGAAAATTTAACGTTTCGGCGTAAAGATTCAACTATTTGTTTAGAAATACAACTGTTTGTGGTTGCAGATGAATCTTTGTTGTTCGAAAACTCATCTCTTTATGTAAAACATTAATCTTCTTCGTTTGAAAATTCAACCAAATTAAAATAAAGTTCAGAATTTCTATGTTCTATTCTGAGATATTAATTAAAATAATTATTCAATTGCAAAACTCAAGGAATCTAAATTCAGAATCTAACCCTCTTGATTCAACTTCAGAGTGCCTAATTTGTTTTCCATTTCATTCAAAGAGATTGTGATCCGAATATTTGGAATATTTATTATATTACAATAAATTATCAAATCTAATCTCAAATATAATTTATAACCAAAATAGTTATTTAGGTAATAATTATTCATCGACATAATATCTAAGTATATTTTATAAATGCCATCGACAAAATTTGTCAACTATTGTGTAAATCCATTCGAAAAATTCAGTCACGGAAATGGAGTTGCGCTAAGAAATTTTTTTAAAGACCTCAAAACAAAATTTACTGATATTCGTAGTAATGGGTCTAAAATTGGTCACACTTCTCGAAAAGAAGTAGATGCATTGCCTGCAGCAAATGAACCGTTAGCCTTTGTTACAGGCAATTGTCGTTTTGACTGCACCTGAGCTATGAGCAAGTAGATATTTACAAAATTTGAAATTCGATACACATAATTCGTAAATCACAGTGAAAAACTATGCACCTTTTCTATTGCAGAGAGTTGTTGAAGAAGCCGAAGAGTATTGTGATGGAAAGATAAGTGATGTTGATACTGGCTTTTCATCGAAACCAAAAAAGATGAAATTCAAATGCATTTATCAATATCATTTAGCAGATACTGGAGTACTTAACCAAATCAAAAAGAAATTCGAAATATGTACCTCTACTTCCGAAAAAATATTGCTGTTAACACTTGTTCCAATATCTTGGTGGTACAGGAAATTGGCAAAAGAATTTAATACCTATCATGGACAAGCTAGGAAAGCAAAAAAAACTTGTAAAGGAGCATGGCATTTTGACTTCTTCAAATCCTAGAGCTGATCATTCCTTACCTCTATGGAAGGGACTTTAATAGCAGACTAATGCTTGGAATGCAAGATTGTGTTTCCGTAAAGCAAGACGATGGTTCTGATGCCTCTATAGAAAACAGATTACTTCTTGCTAATCTATGGAATGGTATCAGCTGTTTGAGGAAAAATACAGAGGTGAAAATTGAGTTTTCCAAATTTTGTCAGTTAAGAACTCCTGATTTTATTTTAGCAGGATCTAGTGGAACATACACAGTATGCATGTGTATTCATCATGAAAATGTCAGGCTAATGATGGATGGAGGAAACATCAAGGATTTTACCATCCAACTCTTTGTTTGGTCTAATTTTTACTACAAAAAAAGTAATCAGTAAAATAATCAAAAAACTAATTGAACAAGTAAAATAATCAAGTAAAATTAAGTAACAAAAGTGAAATAAAGAAACGGATAACCCTTTATCAACTTACATCGATAGCTTATGAATTACTTGCAATGATCCTGTACCGGAATACCACTTAAATGAATGCGAGAAATGTTGAGACGAAAAAGCATTAAATGAGCAACTTACTTCCATGTTCAACGAAAATGAAATCGACAGTATTAATTTTAGATTTTGGCAAAATGTGGACAGAATACCTTCAAAAATGGAAGTACTGAACAATGATGAATTTATCCAAGAATGTTGTGGACGATTATTAAAGTTAAAATTGTATAATTGTGTGTCTTTGAAAACAATCCGCTTCTTTGCAAGATCTGAAAGCCAATTTATTAACTGGACAATTTCTAATCCAATTTGATTATGCATTTATTGCACAAAACTCAGCTCAGGCATTTTACTGGAATGACGGTCAAGTTTCCTCATTCACAGTACTCATCTACCCTAAAGAAGACTGTCAACTAAGGCACAAGAGCATGGTCATAATATCTGAAAATCTAAATTTTGATACTTTTTCTGTTTATCAATGCCAACAGCTGATAATCTCATACATCAAGAAAAACTTCGAACCAACAAAAATATATTCTTTCTCTGATAGAGCACCTCAACATTTTGAAAACAAGAACTCTTTCATAAACCTTAAGTTTCATGAGGATTTCGGAATAACAGCGGAATGGCATTTCCATGTTACAACTCACGGAAAAGTACCTTGCGATGGATTCAGAGGGAATCTAAAAAGACAAGCTGCACGTACAAGTTCACAACGTAAATCGAACGAACAACATTTGACAACCAGAGCCCTTTATCCGTGGGCTAAAAATGCCTTTCCTGATACTGAAATTAGATTCATTCTGAAAGAAGATTACATCACAGCTGATGAAAGTTTCAGAGATCGATTCAGAAAAAAAAACAATCACAGCCTGAAAAAATATACCCTAACTTAATATACAGATCAAAGTTCAACGTCAATCTCAACACCGCAAAAAACAAGACCGATTATTTGTAATTAATGTACGAAACATTTTTATTGTCCACAGTTTTCTTTTGAAATAGCCATTTCAAATGAAAAATTGTAGAAGCTATAGAAGCAAAATAATAAAAATTCCAATATTATTTAATCAACTATTACCACTTCCAAACAAGGAAGCGATTTAACTTTAAATACGTCTATAATGACTTTTGAAGCATTATCCTCATGGAGGAATTATTTAGACATTCAAATGAAAGGAAAAAAATGAACTCTGAAGTTGGTTCAAGAGAGTTAGGTTCTTGATCCATATTCCTTGATTTTTGTAAGGTATTAATTAATTATTTCATTCAATGTCTCAGAATGTTCTGAATTGTCCATGACATCCCTCGAAGGTTATGAAATAGTAATCGTAAGCTCTTCATTTTCATGCGCGGCTGAAACAAAAAAGGTTCATTGAATTTTTATTATTATCAAATAAAATGCATTTCGCAATTATTGACTTCTTCGCACTTTTGTCTATGGATCTTCTCCATGGAGCTGTTGGCGATAGCGAATGCCCTGGGCATAACAGACATGGTGGTAAAACCTGTTATAGAAGATCGGATTGCTGCTCTGGAATTCTCATAGTAAGTCGAAAAATGATTAATAATTACATTGTTACAATTCCAACTCTTCATAACCAAATCTTTGAAAAAATACAAATTGCTTCATATTAGAATAGGGACACTTTTGTTGAATTAAAATGTGAATAATTTGAGCATACTTTAAAATAGTAGCTGAAAATAGTGGTCCTATAAAACATTTCTTCAATACAAGATTTCTTGTTTGTATTAGAGAAATATAATCAGTAAAATGATTTCTTTAAGTCAACACATGACTTTTTTGCCTGTTAACGATATTTATTCCACTGAAGTAATCAAATCCTTGTTACAAAGAAAATAAACTAAAAAAAACCATTTTTTTGTATTCAATAACTTTTTCAGTATAGTATTGTGACATTGATGAACTTTGTTCTGTGATACGCACATAGTATAATCGTTAAAGCTTGATCTTAAAGTGCTTACATATACTGCTCATTTTTGAATTCTCATTTTAATGAGAAGGTATTAGTTTTATGTAAAATTTGACTTCGTCGGTTTTCATCAAATCTCCACATTTTGATACCTTCTGAGTGAAAAAAATTATTTTCACGAAGGTATCGAAACTTTCGAAAGACTGATCAGATTGGATTGAACTTTAGCACGCGTTTTTTATGCATAAAAAAAAGAAATGTTTGTTAGCCATCCATTTTTTACCGACGGTTCTGGTTTTATCTATCAAATACGTTTTTCAGAAAATCAAGAATTCTATTTTCCACCCAAATTATACGAGACATGAAAAAATTCCAGAAAGCAAAATAATTCATATCAAAACGATAACAACAACAAAATGTTGGTGAACATATTTTTTTGATAAGACGCATATTTTTTTCTTTAATCGTAAAAAGTTTTATTAAAAATCAAAAGTTTCATTTTTCCTTCAAACTATGCAAGAAACGAACAAATAAAAAGAAAAAAAAAATTTTCTCTGAAAAAGGTTTGCAAATTTGTTGATACTTATTTTTTGATAGAACGCGTAGGTTTTGTCTGAATCGTAAAGAAGCATTTCAAAAGATTCAAATTCTTGGATAAACAACACAATATACGAAAGAAAAATGAATAGACAAAATTCGTTCACCAAAAAAAGATCCATAATTTTTCTACAAATTATTTGTTGATAGCACGAAAGCTTATGGAGGAGGATGTAGGTCGTAGGATGGAGATGTATTTAACGCACTTGGACTACCAGGTTTAATTTATTAGAACGACGAGCACTTCGAAAAATCATCTGGGTATATCTTACGTCTCATTTCTTTAACCAACTTTCTCGAGGAAGATTTATTTTCTTCACCTAGAAGAACAACTTTCTGCAAACCACAATTTCCAAATTATTATAACATTATCTTTTCATCAATAAATAATATCTAGCATTTAAATAAATATTTGAAACAAAGGTCTCGTCAGGGGTTAAATTTGTCATCCTCGCAAAAGATATACGCTCTTGTATTCATGAATGATCTGCCCACAGTTACACGCTATGAAATTAGCGTTCTTCTGACCAAATTTTATTCTGTCAAATTCGAGTTCTGGAAATCAATACCCTCTCTTGAATTAGAAAATATTGCGATTAATCGAATTAGGAATTTTTTACTAATCTGTGGTAGCTCACTTTTCGCTATTAAATTGCGTAAAATTTCACTCGTAATTAGTTGAATTTCACCAATTCCAATATTAGTCCCATATTGATCCATTATGTTTTCAAGATTGTAAAAAATTCTTATTTTTCTTAACTTTGTTCAAATAATCAGAAGACAATATTTTTAAAATGGAAACAGAGTAGCTCACGTTAACAATTTCTCAATATGGCCTTTTATTATTTCAATAGAGTCGAAAATGTTACGCTATTGCGTCCTTTTATAAATTTTTATATTTTTCACCTTTTCAATATTTGAAATTTTTTTAAATTATTATATACAGTTCTAGATAATTTTCTTTTTGCCAAGCAATTAGTTTCCCACTATTGAATTAGGAAATATCTGGACTACGTGAATTAGTAATTTTTTTTTCAAATCTCCTACAAGATTCGAGTTATCGAAAAATGTGCTTCCGCAATGATAAACCGTATTTTTTTAAATATTTAACTCACTGCCTATTGTACTAACAAGGAAGGTACTCCAGGTGTCCCTCGCCGATTTGATTCTCCCTGATATATGTTGTAGTACTCGAAAAACTATGTGACACGTATTTTTTTTTATCTGCGGAAAAACACTTTAAGGGGGTGAAACAACCCCTCAAAGATAGGGGTCGCAAGTGTCGATTGTATAGTTTTGTGTAGAAAAACAAAATTGATTTCGACCAAACCTACTGGGAAAGTTTCCTCATGATGAAAGATGACTAACGTAATTTTCTCAAAAAAAAAAAAAAAAATTAAGGGGGTGAACCACCCCTACATAGTTTTGAAGTTGTGCTGAAAATTGCTAAATTAACAGGAAAAAATTTGAAAAAAATATATTTTGCACTTGAGACAAAAATAAAGTTGACGTGTTTCGCAAAAAAAAATTGTTAAAAAAATTAATGAGGGTAACTACCCCAAAACACTTTTTATTTTATGTCTATGATAATATATACTTTTCATACGCAAAAAAAATTGGGAAATTATTTTTATAACGAAGGAAGTGAAATAGAGTCCATCCAAAATGAAAGAAAAAATTACGCGGGGGTGAACCATCCCTACATAGTTTTAAAGTTGAGCTGAAAATTGCTAAATTCACAGGCAAAAATTTAGAAAAAATATATTTTGCACTTGAGACAAAAATAAAGTTGACGCATTTCAAAAAAAAAAATTTCAATAAATAAATGGGGGTAGCTACCCCCAAACACTTCTTATTTTGTGTCTATGATAATATATACTTTCCATACGCAAGAGAAATTGGGAAATTATTTTTATAACAAAGGAAGTAAAATAAAGTCAATTCAACACGAATACAAAAAGTAGGCAGGGGTAAACCACTGTGGACCAAAAGAAAGTTGACGTGTTTCGCCAAAATAAATAAAAAAATTAATGGGGGTAGCTACTCCTAACCACTTTTTAGTTGGTGTCTATGATAATATATACTTTCCATACACATTGTAATATACACTTTTTTGACGAATATCATTATTGTTCAAAGTTTGAACAATATTTTGTAATTTTCTACATAATTGGGGGGTGGTTTACCCCCGCGTAATTTTTTATTTATGTTGGATGGGCTCTATTTTACTTCCTTCATTAAAACTAATTTCCCAATTTTTTTGTGTATTGAAAGTATATATTATCATATACACAAAATACAAAGTTTTTAGGGGTAGCTACCCCCATTAATTAGAAAATTTTTTTTTGGGAAACAAGTGATTTTTATTTTCATGTCAAGTGCGAAATATATTTTTTTCAAATTTTTCTCCTACGAATTAAGCAATTTTCAGCACATTTTTAAAAACATGTAGGGGTGGTTTACCCATGCGTAATTTTTTTATTCATGTTGGATGGACTCCATTTCACTTCCTTCGTTATAGAAATAATTTTCCAATTTTTTTTGTGTATGAAAAGTATATATTATCATACACATAAAATTAAAAGTGTTTTGGGGTAGCTACCCCCATTAATTTTTTTACCAATTTTTTTTTGCGAAACACGTCAACTTTATTTTGGTCTCAAGTGCAAAATATATTTTTTTCAAATTTTTTCCTGTAAATTTAGCAATTTTCAGCACATTTTCAAAAATCTGTAGGGGTGGTTCCCCCCCGCGTAATTTTTGTATTCATGTTGGATGGACTCTATTTCATTTCCTTCGTTATAGAAATAATTTCCCAATTTTTTTGTGTGTATGAAAAGTATATATTATCATAAACATAAAATAAAAAGTGTCTAAGGGTAGCTACCCCCATTAATTTTGTTTACAATTTTTTTTTTGCGAAACACGTCAACTTTATTTTGGTCTCAAGTGCAGAATATATTTTTTCAGATTTTTTCCTGTGAATTTAGCAATTTTCAGCACATTTTCAAAAATATGTGGGGGTGGTTCACCCCTGCGCAATTTTTTTATTAATGTTGAATAGACTCTATTTTAGTTCCTTCGTTATAAAAATGATTTTCAAATTTTTTTGTGTATGAAAAGTATATATTATCATAGACATAAGATAAAAAGTGTCTAGGGGTAGCTACCCCCATTAATTTTTTTACCAATTTTTTTTGCGAAACACGTCAACTTTATTTGTGTCTCAAGTGCAAAATATATTTTTTTCAACTTTTTTCCTCTGAATTTAGCAATTTTCAGCACAACTTTTAAAATATGTAGGGGTGGTTTACCCCCGCGGAATTTTTTTATTCATGTTGGATGGACTCTATTTCACTTACTTCGTTATAAAAATGATTTCCCAATTTTTTGTGTGTATGAAAAGTATATATTATCATAAACATAAAATAAAAAGTGTGTAAGGGTAGCTACCCCCATTAATTTTTTTTACAATTTTTTTTTTTGCGAAACACGTCAACTTTATTTTGGTCTCAAGTGCAG
>CAKNXH010000619.1:17160-49973 GCA_932178445.1 Andricus quercusramuli | reverse complement strand
TGTTGAATAGACTCTATTTTAGTTCCTTCGTTATAAAAATGATTTTCCAATTTTTTTGTGTATGAAAAGTATATATTATCACAGACATAAGATAAAAAGTGTCTAGGGGTAGCTACCCCCATTAATTTTTTTACCAATTTTTTTTGCGAAACACGTCAACTTTATTTTTGTCTCAAGTGCAAAATATATTTTTTTCAAATTTTTTTCTGTGAATTTAGCAATTTTTAGCACAACTTTAAAACTATGTAGGGGTGGTTCACCCCCTTAATTAATTTTTTGTTGTTGAGAAAATTACGTTAGTCATCTTTCATCATGAGGAAACTTTCCCAGCAGGTTTGGTCGAAATCAATTTTGTTTTTCTACACAAAACTATACAATCGACACTTGCGACCCCTATCTTTGAGGGGTTGTTTCACCCCCTTAAAGTGTTTTTCCGCAGATAAAAAAAAATACGTGTCACTTAGTTTTTCGAGTACTACAACATACATCAGGGAGAATCAAATCGGCGAGGGACACCTGGAGTACCTTCCTTGTAAGACTGAAATTGAGTTGAATTTTTATCAAGTAAGCCAAGTAAGTAATTAATTCCAAGTAGAAATCAAAGAATTCAAGAGATTTTAGAGAATTCAAAAGAATTCAGAGAACTCAAGAGAAATACAAAATTGAAACAATTCAAAGGAGTGCTACAGAATTCAAAATACTGGAAGGAAGATTGAATAAGAATTTATCCTGCCTTGCAAATATTCAAAGAGAATTCATAAAATTCCAAGGATCTGAAGGAGTTAAAACTAACTCAATATGTATTCTAATGATTTTAAGGGAAAGAAAAAACGTCGAAAAATTCACTCTTCTTATGAGAATTCAGGAAATTCAAAAGATTTCAGGAAATTCAAAAGATGTCAGATTATACAAAAGAATTCTGAGAATTCAAAAGAAATCAGAAAATTGAAAAGAATTCAGATGATTCAAAAGAATTCAGAGAATTCAAAAGAACACATGCAATTTAATAGAATTTAGAATATTTTAAAGAATTTAGAGTATCCAAAAGAATCAATAGTATTTAAAAAAATTAGAGGATTCAAAAAAGTCAGTCTTACAAAAATTTCAGAGAATTTAAAAGAGCTCAGACAATTGAATAGAATGTAGAGAAGTTAAAACAATTCATAGGATTCAAACGAATCAATAGAATTTTTGAAAATTGAGAGAAGTCAAAACAATTCAAAGAATTAAAAATATGTCAGAGAGTTTGAAATATTTTAGAGAATTCAAAAGAATTCAAGAGTCTCTATTAGAACTCATACTTTGGGTTCCTTTGGAACAATTTATCATTTTGGGTTCCTTGTCAGCTCCCTTGGAACTCAAAGTCGGTTCCAATAGAAACTCTAGTATGGTAAATGTTTACTTGAGGAAGTAGATAAAGATCACATCACAAACTTTCGTTTGACTTGCTGTGCAGGTATGTTTGTATTTATGCATTTATGCATACATGTGTGCATGCATGTCAGGGTTCTTCAAAATTTTGACACACTTCCTCATATCGAATCGACTATAAACTTTGCACACATACATATTTCCGATGGCAGTACAATATTATATACTTAGACTATAGAAAATAAAATATATTATAAAATTTTTCAAAGACAACCTTTCATTAAAATATAATTAAAAAAGACAAAATAATTTCCTCTGCAAAGAGGGTCTGCAATAATAATAGTGAAAATTCAAATGAAATCTTCCAAAATATTATGAACTTAATTGTGTCAAAAAATTCCGAATTCGTCAGTTTGATCATTTTCAAAATTATTGCGTCAGAAATCTGTGTATCTTTCCGACAAAATTTATCATACAATAAAACTGTACATATACACCTCACACACATATTCGGCTTTTTCTCATTTATTTGTTTTCTGATAGAATTTGTTCTAGATCGGTAATACGAGTGCTAACTAGCTTTGCTTATACGTGGGGAAAATAGTGTCGATATATAAGCCGCGATCAAAGCAGAAGAGTTTCAGTCAACTCTCGATTAAAATGAATCTCGCATTTATCGTCCTTATCGCTTTTTTCTGTTTGGCTCTTCTCCATGGAGCTGTTGGCCAGGATTGCCCCGGACACAAGAATCATGGTGGTGAAACCTGCAAGAAAAATCCGGATTGTTGCTCCCATAAATGCCATAGTAAGTCAAGAAATTATCTATCATAATGAAGCATCAGCTGAGATAACGTTGAATCAACGAAAATAATTTTATTTTAAGTTGCGTCCATAGCATTAGGAGATATGTCTGCCCGAGGATTTTCTGTTCTGCGTTGTAGCATGGGAAATTTCTCCACAGATATTCGGCATGCACAAATAATAAAAAGAATAATCTAACAAGTTATTCAATCAAATGTGTCATGATCACTAAATAACAATTTTCCTTCTATGTATTCATGCCATTTAGAAAAGTTATATTCATGTGAATATATTTTCAATTAATGTGTGGAAAACGCAGAGCCATCAAAAATATTTCACTTCTATACTTACAATCTGGAAACATTATTCTCATATTTGTGGTAAAAACGATTTTATTCGTGAATTTAAGATTATAAATCCATACCTAATAAACAAAGTTTCATGATTTACAGAGAATTTGTAATTCATAAATCAGTCTAATCTCACATATTTCTTAGTTAATATTTATTCATTGAATGAAACAGACATTCGAGGATACACAGGGACTTGAGCGGCATGGTGTTATAAATTGGTAATTTTTTCTTCAATGCTTACATAAAATGTTTTTATCTTTTAAGTTTTCAATACATGAAAGATATATACGAGTTTAAATATTTAACACTCACAGTAAAGAAACAATGTCATACATTGAAGTGGAGCAACAAATGCTCAGAGTTCAAACAAAGATTTCACAAAAAAAGATTTTTGGATCCAACGTTATCTCAGTCAAGGAATAAAGATACTTTCAATAAATTAGAATGCGATTTTCACCGTCTGAGCATAGTATTGAATAATAGTTGAAAAAACTGGTATTTGATAATTAAACATATTTTTACTTTCAGAGAAAACTCGGACATGCATTGGTGGTTAGTTGAAGTGATTGATGCTATGAAGAAAACTGAAACTTAGGTAAATTTTCCTAGAACTGAAATTCGTAAAAATTTAGAAACATGAGTTATAATGTGTTGATTATTTAGCCACAATGCAGTTCCCCGAAGACTGTGTTTGAAAGAATAAATAATTCAACAAACTCATGGCGAACATATGTAGTTATTTCACTACACCTGATCCTTGTAAACATATTTGTATTTGTATTTGTATTTATTTGTGGAAAGTTCCTAGGGCTAGACAGCCCTATAAGGAACAGGTGATTTTACAGGTCTATTTTACAGGTCTATTTTACTATACAGGTCTATTTAGGTATACAGGTCTAACAGGTATATTTTATTATATTAAGGCGTAGTGGAGGCCTGTTCCGGTTTCTTGATGTTATTATTTATACATTGGCGACATGTTTCGACTCGGATTCGAGTGCTTTTCAAGGCGTAGTTCTTATTATTAGTTAACAGAAATGGAAAAAGTTCCATTGTGGCTTGTATATAGTTATCAAGTATGAAAAAATTTGACATTTTTTTTTTAATTAGAGCGTCATAGTCTCAAAATTTCAAAAAATGTATTATGTCGATAACCGAAATGCATACAAAGATTTTCATGAATCATCAATTTTTTGGATTGGTAGGGCTTCGTAGGCTACGCCAAAAACCGTTGTTTACCACTTCCAGCTCCTACAATAATTGTATCACAGGGTTAAAATTTGGCTTTCTTTGAGTTTCAATTTCATTTTCTTTTAGCCCAATTTCCCTCCGGAATAAAGGATGAAGCTGTTGACATGGAGAATTAAGATAGAAAATATAATTTGTTTTGCCACAGTTTTTTCCATATCATTAGTGAAAAAATATATAATTCTTTGGGGCAGAACAATGGATCTTTCTTGAAATTATGTATGAAAATCATAAAACTTTAGATTGCGCTGACTTAGAGTTGGCATGTTTGGCTGAAAAAATCGTCTATTGAATACCACGGATACTCAGATTTTACAGTTTACATGCCACATGTATTTTTATATAAATTTTTTCATGTGCAATTATAATCTGATATGTAAATTATCATTATAGGTCAAAATCCAAAATAGCAGATCCAATATGATCGACTATAATTTATTGTAAAACGTAACAAATTTGACAAAAAATTGCTGCTCTAGATTTTTCTGTGTCGCACATTTCAAATCCAAATTCAATGTCTCTATATTCAAAATAACGGATTCAATATGGCTGACCAAAATTGTAAATTTAAACCGAATTTACTAAAAATTGTACTGCTCGCGGGTTTTTCAGGTCGCTGACTTCAAATACAAAGTCAACATTTTCAAATTCAGAATGGCGCGCGATTTTCAGACAAAATACTGCAAAAGTGGTTCTCACAATTTTAATCCGACATATTGAATCCGCCATTATGAATTTTGAAATTTTCCTTAAATGGATTTGGTTTCACAATTTTGGGCTACCGCAGTAGATTCGCTAATTTCAATTTCGAAATGTTGACTTTGGATTTTAAATGAGTTACCCGAAAAACCTCCGAACAGCAATTTCCAGTTAAGTAGGTTTTGTTTCAAAATTCTTGTCCGTGACCCGGAGAACCCTTGATTATAAATTTTTAGACAAATCGATTTCGTTTTACAATTGTTGTCTGCTATATTGAATCCGCCGTTTTGGATTTTGACCTCCAGTAAGTTACATGTCAAATTCCGATTTGGCATGTAAAAATCTATAGAAAAACAAGTGTAGCACATGAAATTTTAAATCTTAGTGTCGTAGTATTCAATGAAAAATGTTTTAACCAAAAATCGGTGTCATGGTCAATAAAGACCTCAAAAAATTTTATTCTCTTCTGTAGACTTTGGAATTTATTCTATAATCAAATTAAAGCACTTGAAATAAAAGAATTCCTATGTGCAAAGTTAGTATTTACGCGTTCTGAGGATGAGTCAAACAATGTTTACAAAAAAAATGTGGACAATACGAGTTTTAATTTCGTATCAAATAAAAGTGTATTATCTGAATTTAAAATATAATTTTTATGGCAAGTATACTGAACAATTGTTGTTATTTTGCAAACTACGAAGTTTACATGAAAAATGAATTAAATGTCTCCTGCTCGTGCGCCAATGCAAGAATTCTTTTATAAATGTTTTTGTAAAAATATGTTCACCACAGAAAAAACAGAAGACAAACTTCACATCGATTTCCGCCGAAAGATTCTTTGCAATAAAAATTAACTTCACAGGATGAACTTTACACAAATATCGGTTAAACTTTCTTTTATTTTTTCATGATAAACGCATGTATTTTGAAAGACGCGAAGTTGGCTGAGCAAAACTTTATCGCTTTGAAAAAATTTCGTGTAACAAATTTTATTCTCAGTTTTTCCTGTGACTAATTAAACTCATCTAAATCAACCATAAGCATCATAATGATTTCATCTAGAAATAATAATGTATCATCCAACGAATTGCCAATGTGATTGAAGTCATTTATAATATTTATTCAGTATACGAATATACGTATAAAAAGTCTTCTTTTCATAAAATCAATCTTTTTTGTTTGAAATTGAAGTATTTGGTGGAAAATGTATGTATATTGAAATATTTTCTTGAAAATTGATTTTTTTTGACGATTCATAAATTTAACTGAAAATTGAACTTCTTGGTTTTAAACTAGTTTTGCCATTTCAAAATCTATTTTTAACTTTAAACTCCACAGTTCGGATGAGAAGTTATCTGTTTAGTTTAAAATAAACTAAATTGTTGAAAATGCATATTTCGGGTTGAAAATTGTGATGTTTCATCAATGAAAATCAATGAAGATTTAAGTATTCTATTTTGTGTTAAAAATTTATGTTTATTAGTAAAAAATTCAACTATTTTTCTAAAAATGTATCTAATTTTTTAAAGATTCATCATTTCCGTTGAAACTTAATCTTCTTGGTTAAAAATTCAACTATTTGGTTAAAAATGTGTATTTGTATTTTGTTGGAAATTCAAATTGTTTAATAGAGAATTAATCTTCTTGTTTGAAAATTCATCTTTTTGGATGAAAATTTAATTGTTTCGTTAAAAAATCCACTGGATTTGTAGAAAGCTTGTCCTTTTGGTTAAAAAACGCAACATTTCGGGAGAAATTTTATTCACTCAATTGACTGAAAAATCTTTCTGGGCTGAAAAGTCGCTTCTGGTTGGAAATTCGTCTTTTGATTTCAAAATTAATCTCTTTTGGTAGAAATTTCACCTTTTCTGATTGAAAATGGAACTGCTTGTTTAAAAATGAATCTATTTTGGTTGAGGATTTAACTATTCTATTGAAAACTCGTATTTTCGTTTAATTCGACTATTTTTAATTTAAAATGAAAATCTTTTCGTGTTCAAATTATCAAGAATTACATTTTTTGTTGAGACTCAGTCTTTTTTGGTTGCAAATTCGACTATGTCGTTAAAAGTGAAGTACTTGCTGATTCATAAGAAGCAATAAGATTTTAAGACCCTCCTAGCAAATGCTCTAACGTTATTTTTTAAGGCAGGGTTCTACTTCCTCCGCGCGAAAAAAATGCGATTTTTTTGCAATTTTTTTTTAAAACATGAAGGAAGATATTAAAGCAGGATTTGTTTTGCCTGATTAATATACTCTTACATTACATTAAAAAATTTTCTTTAGTTTATTTTATGCGCTCTATATATATTTAAATGGCACTTGCCTCAAACCACGTTTTTACCGCTTGCTGAAAAAATCTCCGGAACTACCGAATCGATTGGTTTGAAATTTATGCCACATATTCTATACATATACATCAAACGATGGTAGCAGATTTTTTCATTTAATTACAAAGAAAACAAAATGGCGACAATTTTAAGAAAAAAAATCTCATTTTTTTTTGCTTTTTCTTGCAAAAAAATAATAGTAAAAATAATTTTTTTTATATAAATCTGCTACCACCGGTTGATGCATATGTATAGAATATGTGGCATAAATTTCAGACCAACCGATTCGGTAGTTCCGGAGATTTTTTCAGCAAGCGGTAAAAACGTGGTTTTGAGGCAAGTGCCATTTAAATATATGTAGGGCGCATAAAATAAACTAAAGAAATTTTTTTTATGTAATTCAAGAGTATATTTATTAGGCACAACAAACCCTACATCAATATCTCTTTTCATTTAAAAAAAAAATTACAAAAAAATCGCATTTTTTTGGCGCGGAGAAAGTAGAACCCTGCCTTAAATGTCCCCTAAATAAATCCACGAAAAAAATTCCTCAGGAAAAATTACGTAAGATAGGGGGAGAGGTCAAAGTTCAAGGACCCTAACAAAGGGGGGTACGAGATTCAAATTTTTTGAAAAAAAGTTTACGAAATTTATGCGTGGCACCTATTTTTATGGAACTTCATTTCAAGTATTTTATATTTATATGGTAAACTTAATGAACAGGACTTTTGACCGCATTTCAACAAGTTTGTCCCACTGTGTATGGAAAAAACCTTGGACTAAAATTTCAGTTATATGATGATGCTTCCCGTGATGCTAATCAAAAGGGCCAATTCGACCGTGAGACCTTTTCCATATATTTTGTGCGGGTCCTTTCATCTTTTGTAAAATCACCGTTAGGGATGTCTGGAGCATTTCCAGTTACGTAGCATGTGCTAAGAACTAAATCAACAAGAAATTGAAGCAAGTGAAGACTCGAATTGGCCATAGTAATTCGTCTCGTTCTTAGTCGCAGTTAGTCAGTAATGATTGTTAACCAATCGCAGCTAGCGTCATCATTTTTCCCGTCTGTTGTAACGCGATTCATAAAAACCATGAAGCTCGCGTTAGCCACCACGTGGGTGTTCTCTCTTTGCACGCTGGAAATTCTCTGTGAACAGTTTTCCAATAACAGTATGACGTACATTGACAAACGTGATCTTGTGGCTAAAAGTGATAGAGTCGATGTGGCTTTGTCCCGAAAAAAAAGAACTTTGTTGTTCCCAGTACCTTCGACAGTTTTGGTACGTACTTAGCTGATTGTTTCTAAAACCACCGTGTATCGATTCCATCCACTCAACAAGTTCCACGGACCTCAACTGAGGATTAGGTGAACAAAGCATGATAAATCCATTTGAGATGATCGCTCAATAATTAGGCAAATTCTGTATCTCGAAGAGGCTAGAGATAGAAGAAAAAGCTCTGTAGAATCATATAGAGGAAACGATTTGGTTATTCAATATTATCGAATTATGGAACCTATAATCTTGTATTCATGCAGTTTTTTAAAAGTATTGAATTAAGTATAAAATTCACGAATTCCAATTTAAATGTTTTGAAGTATACACTATTTTTAATGCAAGATTTGAATGAAATAGAATTTCTTTGTGAACTAAGGATCAATAATCAGATATTTTAAGTTATAAATATGCTAAAACCATGCCTAAGTCTGCTGTCCAACGGAAAAAGCTAGTAAGTGACATATGTCGTAGAGTTTATTTTCCCATACATGTATGTCTGAAAATAGTCACAACGGCAAATGTCATTTACTAGGTTGTTGGGTCGGACAGCAGGTTCAATTTTTTCCAAGGAATGAATTTATCATCTTTTGTTGACTTCCTCCTCAATTATTGAGGCAGACGATACCACTTACAATAATTTTTTTCAATGGAAAGCATCGCTTTTGCGAAAAGCAAAATATGGATAGGAAAAAAGCCCAATTAAAATCTTTTTATCAGTATTTTCAAGTGCAGAATATTCTCAGGCCATTAATTTGCAGTTTATTCAATGATGAAACAAGTCAAACCTTTTCATGTCTGCGATTAATTGAACGTAAACGTTTTCATTTCCAGATACCCAATAAAATGATTGCTCGTATTTAGTGAAGTTATTTATATTTTTTAATTTACTTTTTCTGTCCTTCCAAGTGATATTTTATTGGTGTACGTATGTTTGACATCTTATAATATTGTTATTTTTTTCACTTGAAGCAACATGAAGTTGTTTCATGTTGTTCCCCTTGCATCGAAATTAATAATTTTTCGTTGATTTTCAAGTTATGAATTTTGCACTTCAAATTAAAATGAATGAATTTTAATAATCGCGATGCACAATTGGAAAATTAATTTTTTTTATCGACCAAGTTTCAAGATCCTAATTCAAAATTTCCTTTAATTTTTAAACAAGCCAACTACCGAGCATATGATTTTCAACCTTTTTTAGAATAATTAAACTTTAAAAGTTGAATATATTCAAATTATATTTATAATATATTTATATATATATTAATATTATAATAAAATATTTAAAATTCTTCAATTTAGTACGGCTAAAATACCAGTGATTTTTTCATAGAACTCACAAGTTTTTGTAACAAAACGTCTATCCAGTCTCTTTAAATGTCACTTGATACTACATAATATTATACTTATTGATAATATATTTATAAGCTTTGAAATTTCTGTAAGATTAATTCAAAGCTAAAACTCGGAAATATTTGAGTTGCAATTTCTTGATTTGTGAAGGTTTTCAATCAAAAATTTCACAATGCAATGTTGTAGTTTCAAATATTGAAAATATGAGAACAATTTCACTAATAAATCTTTCAAAATTTCAAATTGAAAACCTTGATGGTTAGTTCCAAAAATAATTTCAAGCTTAAAAAGCATTTCTAAATTGTTTGGTGCCAACCTCAAACGGAAAAAATGGTCTTGTTTTTTAAATTCTTTGAAATCATGGAATTTCATATTGCAAGACTTTATAGTTGTACAATTTGCAGTTTAAAGGATTTACAATTGAACAATTTTGTATGGATGTCTCCACAATTACTTCCAAGCAATGGAAAGTTTAGACAATAATTTATCAAATTCAAGCCTTAAAAATTAGAAGATTTCAGAATTGGCACCAAAAATTAAATTATTTTGCATTTTAGAATTTTCCAAAATATTGAACATTTCAAACGCAATTAAAAGAACAAAACATCTAAAATTGAGAGGCTTCAAATTTTGCAATATCAAACATCGGAATCATATATATAATATCATTTAATCATATATATCATATTTAAAATGAATCGTTTAAAATTGAAAAATATTTAATTGGAAAACTTGAAGAGTGAATAACAATTCTAAATAAAGTGTTGAAAATTGAACGATTTGAAATGAAAATATTAAAAACTGTGTTCAAAATTAAAATGGATAAAAATTAAACTATCTAAAAGTTATACATCGTTAATTGAATAGAGATTTAATAATTCTCAATTTTCAATCTTGTTTTTCATAATACAATTCTCCGATTTCGTGATTCTTCAATAAAAAAGAAGTATTACAATTTTCAACGCTTTAAATTATAAATGATGAAATTTCTACTTACTTTTGTAATAATATTGTAATATTTTCAAATTTACAGTATAATAAAATCCTTTTTCAAAACTTCACCTAATCCTGAATCGTTTGCTTCCAAACGTTTTCAATTCAAAATCGTTCACTTGATTTCTTCTCTAAATCTCAAATGCTTATAATTCAAAGTTAATAATCACTAGTAGCAAATGGACGCGCACGAAGCTCGCGTTCACGTCTCTGTAGATTTTTATTTTCTAAGATTAAAAATATAAACAATTTCAAAATCCATTATTGAATGAATTGTCAAATATTATGTGTTCAACATTTCTGAAAAATAATTGACAATTTAGAATTGAAAGCGTTTGAAATTTAAACAAAACATATTAAATGATTTTGAATTGAAAACGTTTCAATTCAAACTATTTTAGGATAGATACAATTTTGAAAACAATACAATATTTCAAACATAATGAAAATAAGGAATTGAACTCATTTATACATGAAAGCTCTTGAAATAAAGAAAATTCAGACAAAAGTTTTAAAAATTGGACAATTTTATTAGAAACGAATTATCACTGTATCGTTTCTAATTCGAAGCTAGTAAAATTGAACCATTTCATTTTTGATTGAAGAATCTCAAAATTGAATGATTTTAGACTAAAATGTCAAAAATGGGACGACTTCAAAACAACAAAATTGATATATTTTTGGACTTGAATTTTGAAAATTGCATCATTTAAAATTCGAAAGAATTTCAATAATATTATTTCCAATGAAAGGAGTTTAAAATTTAATAATTTAAATCTGAAAACTTTTTAGTTTAAATAATCGTCAGTTCGAGGCAATTCAAATATGACAATTTTAAGTTGAAAACTAATTTGAATGTTTCAAAGTCAAAGCTTCTGAAATTCAAGAATTCTACACTTTTATTACATATGAAAAATTATAATTTAACATTAAAATTTATTAGATAAATTTTTCTACGAACAAAAAAAATCACAATCATTTCCATCCTCAAAATGAAAAAAAAATTTATCTATATAAACCTTTGAAGGTGAATTATATCTTTTTTCTAATCAAAAAAAGGCAAATTTGAATGGGAAACATTGTAAATCAAAAAATGTCTATTTATTTAAAAATGAAAAAATTGGGATAATGAAAAAAAATTGAAAAATTAGTGTTAAACATGAAAATTTAGAACTTGAAATTTGTAACCACTGAAAATTAAAGAAATTATTTAATTAATGAGGTGACAATTTTAGATAGTTTAATTTTGATCTATTTTGATAATTAGCTACACAATTTTCCACTTTTTAGTTCGATTCGTTTAATTTTCAACACTTCTTTCAGAGTCATTTTTTTTTGGTAAACTATTAATTTTTTTGATTGAAAATGTTAGTTCTTCATATTTGCTTAAAAATTCATCATTTTTAATTGAAATTTCAACTATTTCTTGGAAAATCTGTATTTTTCGGCAGAAAATTAATCTTCTTGGTTAAAAATTCATGTTTTTGGTCGATAATTCCACTACTTGGTTAAAAATTAATTTACTTTGTTGAAAGTGGAACAGTTTTCCTAAAAAAATACGCTATTTGATTGAAAAATCAACTGTTTTTGATTTAAAATAAAAATCAATTTTGGTTGAAGTTTAAACTATTACATTTTTTGTTAAAAATCCATCTCTCTTGGTTGACCATTCTACTATTTTGTTGAGAAATCATTGTTCTTGATTACAAATTTAATTTTAAATAAAAATTTGACTATCTCAGTTGAAGAATTATAATTTTGGTTGAAAATTCAGCTCTTCGGTTGGAAATTCAACTATTTCTTGGAAAAGCTGTATTTTTCGGCAGAAAATGAATCTTCTTGGTTAAAAATTCATGTTTTTGGTCAATAATTCCACCACTTGGTTAAAAATTAATCTACTTTGTTGAAAGTGGAACAGTTTTTCTAAAAAAATACGCTATTTGATTGAAAAATCAAATGTTTTTGATTTAAAATAAAAATCAATTTTGGTTGAAATTTAAACTATTACATTTTTTGTTAAAAATCCATCTTTCTTGGTTGACCATTCTACTATTTTGTTGAAAAATCATTGTTCTTGATTACAAATTTAATTTTGAATAAAAATTTCACTATCTCAGTTGAAGATTTATAATTTTGGTTGAAAAGTCAACTCTTCGGTTGAAAATTCAACTATTTTGTGGAAAATTCGTTTTTTTCTTAAACTAGATTTTCTAGCTGAAAATTCAACTATTCCATGTTTGGCTGAAATTTGATTATTTTCAGTCCGAAAATACAGTTTCCATTGTCTGTATTCAAGTTTTTATTTCTGTTTTACTTTCCCAGAGTTTTTTCCAAGCTTAGTTCAAATTTCACTGTCGAATTCTCACTTTTTGAACCGAAATTTTACGATACATATTTAAAATTTTATTTTAATTCCAATTCGGTCGTTTATGTTCAAACTTAATATTAAGAGAGAAAAAGTGTAAGTAAGGTTCAATGCAATAAAAAATTTGACTTTCAAACTCGAAGTACATTCATAAGTTAAGTCAGTCTTGAGTAATAAAAAGTTCTTCATCATGTGCTTTTCATTTTTTCTTTCAAATAATTTTATACAACTTTTATTGCATTTACGTTTATTCGCGATATATAGTTTTAATTATAGCGGCCGTTCCGCGGCAGCAAAGCCGCCGCCACAGAGCACAGCTAGTGTTATAAAATAACTTCATTTCCTTAGAATTCGTTGATATACACTAAAATCCTTCAACAACCCTTTAAAATTCTATAAAATCTGATGATATTTCCTAAAATTCTGTAAAATATATTGAAATACCTAGAGAGCTTCTAAAATCCCTGAAAATAATCAAAATCATCGGAAATCTTATTGAATTCCTTAAAATCATTCAAAAACCCCCTTGGAATCGTTCAAATGTCCTAAAATATGTTAAATCGTTTGCCGCCAAAATTATCGAAATTAATTGTAAATTCTTCGGAATCTCTGACAATATTATCAAATATTTCAAGTATAATTAAATCTTTTAATATCCCTTGCAACTTTGTAATGCTCTTAAAAATTCTTCGGAATTTTTAAAATACCCTAAAATCCCTCAAATCTTTTGGAATCATTTCAAATTATCCAAATCTATTCAGAATTTATTTGCATTTTTCAAAATAGCCTAAAATACTTTGAATCCTCTGAAACTTTTTGAAGCTTTAAAAATAGCCCAAAACGTTTTAAATATAAGTAAATCTTTGAAACTTCTTATAAAGTTCAGGAAATTTATTGCAATTCCATATATTTTTCTTATATCTCTAAAAAGCCATTGAAATCTTTGAAATAATATTAATTTCCTTTATTAATTGTTGTGTAATCCCTTGGACAACCGTCAAATTTTCAAAATTCTTCACAATGTTTGAAAGCTTTGAACATTCCTTAAAATAATTAAAATCCGTAAAAAATCTACGAATTCTCGTAGAAGTTGTCGAAATCCTCTGCAATCGTTTAAATCCCTTAAAATGGCAATGAACTTGTTTTTTTCTTGGAGACCACCCAGAAAAATTTATATTCAGGATTTGACTGATGAAAAGGAACTTAATGATTGCTAATATAAAATAATATTCAATGTGTATCAATAAATTAGATAGTAAACAAAATTTTATGTCGTCACTTCTCTGTTGCCGCACCTGGTTTAAACTTAGGTTGAACTTGTCTGTTATCTAGTACATAAACCAATGTTATATACATGAGATGCATCATCCTTAAAAGCCTATACGAACACCCTTACGATGGAGTGCAGAGCTTAAACATAGAAGGAACAGCCTTCCATATTCGTAATCTTTTCGTTAATTATTCGTAAAGCATAGATAACGGAGCAAGAGCACCGTGAAATACCAACGAGAAACGTCTTTTAAATTATTCTATCAGCTCTGCTTATACTGTCCTCGGATGCACAGCAGCACAAAGTTATCCAATTTCCTTCAGTTTTCTCAACACCAATCCGGAAATTATTAAACACCACTTTGTGTTTCAATAGAAATCTGAGAATCGAGTGAAATCGGGTATCTGCCCTTAAGCATCAGTAGAACTACCGGTCAAAATTGTGCGTCCCCTTATCAAACCTGGATTAAAAACAGGATTGTCTTAAAAAGTGACTCACTCTGCGAAAAATTAAGTTATCAAGATTTTTTAAAAACTCTTAGAAAGTTTATTTGATTCCACGTCAATTGAGCCCCACTTGAAGTAATTTTAATTAATAGGGGCAGAGACAGAATGTGAAAAAGACCGATCTTTTTTTCGTTTTTGACCAATTTTTTATCGTAAACTTTTTGTATGTCGTTCAAGCGACAGTCAAGCGTTTGACGTTTGACAAACAAATTTTCGTCTTGAGCACGTATCCACGTTTTTTATGATAATTCGAAAATCAGTGAAATTTTATTAAAAGCTTGGTCCTCTTTCCGAAAGATTTTAGACTTTGTTCTCGCAAAGTTCCAATTTTTTCCATTCACTTTCCTAAAGCATGCAGATCGTGGAAATTGAGAATAGAAAATTGGTCAAAAACGAAAAATTGATCGGTAGTGTACGTCAAGCTATTTTGAAAACTTTTTCCACCCCTCCCCGTCTTTTCACAGATCATCAAGCAAAGCTTGAACCTCTTAGGGTGAGGTCACAAATACGACTTCCCACCCACCTTTGAGTCCAAATTGTTTCTTTGATTTCCTTTGATAAACGCTCAACATAAAACACAAAATAAACGAACATTATATTTTAGCAGACATCAAAACCTAAAATGCTCTTTGAATAGCGTAATTTTTCACGAAAATGAGGGACAGAGATGGGAATCTATAATAAAAGGAAAAACGAAGAACTTATCCACAAAAATAGTTAAATTTTCGACAAAAGATGATTTTTTAACAAAATATTTGAATTTCCAAACACATGATTAAATTTTTAACTAAAAATGGTCAATTTTCAATAAAAAATGGAATAGCTAAATTGTCAGTGCAAAAAGTCGATTTCTAACACCAAAAATACGCATGGAAAAATATTTTAATTTTCAACTGGAGTAATGAATTTTTAAATCATGAACTGAATTTTCAACCAACCAATTCACCTTACAACCAAGTAGTTGAATTTTTAATCAAGAAGATTAATTTTCCCAAGAAAATATGAAATTACTAAGACTTTTAAATTGAAACGAATTAATTTTTCACGAAAAATAGTTGGATTTTTTTATTAGGTTCTATTACTTTAGTTCTTTAGTTCGCCGTTAAGCCAGAAACAAAAGAGGAAGTTCCTTGAAAATAGGAGAATAGAGGAGTTCTTTAAATAAGGGTAAATAGGGAATAGGCGAAAGAGTGTGAAGTCTATCTAGAGACATTTTAAAATTAATGTAATCATTTCAGCTGAGCAAAAAACAAGTGTGGTTTGGCACCCGAAAGAAGGAAACAAATGGTTCATATTTTCTGTTCAGTTTTCGAACTGAAAAAATCATAAAATTTCACCGGTTGCGAAATTTCTTCTTCCATAACAACAAAATAATTACCTGTTTCTTCGCTTTTAAATTGAAGATTGTCGTGTCCAACTGGCAAGGTTTCATCTTGGAGAAACCAAAGAAAAAGGTGCTAACTCGTGAATACTACATGAAAACGTGATACATAGTTGAGGGCGCTGATGTTCCTAATATGTTTATGTGGGATTTTGAAGCTTCCTGATTTCGTCAGGCGAGCTAGCACTTTTTCATTTTGTCTCCACGAGTTAGTACAAGTAAGCCTGTCAATGGCCTGGATTGACTACCGGAAAGCTTTCGATGCAACCTTTCATAGACTTATCATCTGTCTGTTGGGAATCTTGAAGGTGCATCCACACATACTGAGATGCAGAGAGATTGATGCCTCTTTGGAAAACTAGATTTACCATCTCATCTAGAAATTATCGTCTGAGAACGAACAACGTCACCTTCCAGAGGGGCGTCTTTCAAGGTGATACCATGAGCCCTTCGCTTGTTTGCATCACACTTCTGCCTCGATCACTCGCACTACGAAATTCTCCTGGATGCCTCTGTGGCGACAGGAATCAGCGCGAGCACAAGGTCACTCATGTATTTTATATGGATGATCTGAAGATCTATGCCTCTGGTAAAAGCCAACTTCAAACTGCTATAAATATCGTAAAGAACTACACTGGATAGATTGGGATGGACTTTGGTTTGGACATAAGTTGGATATAAGTGTTATTAGACATCTTAATACTGGAGAGACCTATACATTCCTGGGCGTGCCTCAAAGCCACATTCAGGACGTAACATCAGTGAAGGAGTCTCTCCGAAGCAGATACAAGCATCTTCTTCGACAGATTTGGTCTTCCAATCTGTCGGCGTTGAACAAGGTATACGCGACTAACATGCTTGCCGTCCAGGTTCTACTCTACTCGTTTCGGGTAGTTTAATGGACGAAGAATGAGATCAAGGCTCTTGATGTCACCACACGTAAGATCATGCATATGCATAAAAGCTTGCATATCAATTCGTCAGTTCCGCGATTATACATTTTACGCCGTCAAGGCGGACGCGGACTTCTGAATCTCCAGTGTCTTCACAACCGAATTGTTCTAAGTGCAGCTTACATCGTTGCTAATGGCAGAGATCCTCTCCTGAAGATGGTCAGGAATCACGAGATGATTGGTGAAGGAGCGTTCCTTTACAAAGTGGCGGAGCAAGCGGCCGAGACCCTTGGCCTGAATTTTAACATCAGAAGTAAGAAAAGTGCATTACTCCATCTAGATGCTTCACGTCTAAAAGCCGAAGTAAAGAATGCAGAGGCTGGAAAATTTTACGAAGAGCTACTCGACAAGCATATGCATGGAAACTTTCAGAGAAATGTAGAAAAACAGTCCTTGTCGAAGGAGCGATCTTTTGCTATCCTCAAATCATCAGTGCTCAATTCAGGTACAGAGGGTTTTATTTTTGCATGCCAGGACGGTGTCATTTCCACCTTAGCATACCGTGATCGCATTTCATGTCAAGAAGTTCCCAGCGATAGGTGCAGAGCATGTCATGCACACGCTGAGTACCTAGAACACATACTATCGGGGTGTCCGACTCACGGAGGAACGACGTGTATCTATAGACATAATGCGGCCCTAAGAGTACTTTATTACCATCTTTGTCGCTCTTAAGATGTTGGTCGCGACCCTGCCCTGCCGAACGCTCCAAGGGATAGAGTCAATTGTCCGAAACGAGAAATGCCAAATTTTCTGGAATTACGATTTTCGGGCAGCAGTCTCCGTTGCGCACTCGAGGCCTGACATCGTTCTCCAAGACTCCGAGAAACGAACTGTATTCGTAATCGAATTCTCACCTCCGTCCGAATACAACATCACTGCAAAGGAGAAAGAAAAATAGGAGAGGTATCAAGACCTTAAACGAGAGCTACAACGACTGTACCCAAAATATTCGCTGCGAGTAATTGTCCTTGTGATAGGTGCTCTCGGAGGTGCAAAACTATCACTGGTTCAAAACCTTAAAGCCATACCCACTTTCCAAACATATACCAAGGCACTTGCGAGATGGATGCAGAAAGCTGTCATCCTTGGGTCGCTTCGTGTCCTCAAGACACACGAGGGTTTCGCCGGCCTGTCGTTGTGATTTCGTCGTGCCCTGTGACCACCCATCTCACGGTTGTGAGACGTGGCCATATAGGTATGAATTACCATGGTTCTACTGGCGGCTATTAAGATTCTTTAGATGGCAGTTGCTCTCAGTAGGACCCTGCGGTGGTTCTTTAACTCTCTTTTTCAATTATATATATACCGTACGGTCAACTTCATAGTAGTCATAGAGAAGCGTGAGTGCAAGTAAGACACTAGTAGATGGCGCATAAGAGCATCTCTTTCGCACTTATGGCTATGACTACTATGAATTTGGCCTCACTGTATATATATATATATATATATATATATATATGTACAATATACTTCATATTGTCATAAAAAAGATATGGTGAATTAGAAATATAAATATTTTTTTACTATGTCAGCATGCGAAGAACTTTAGATTTATTTTCAAATTCACTGATACGTTTTAGATTTCATGAAATGCGGATTTCTTTTTATCTGGTCGTATATGAATTGGTTTGTTTCGATTCAGGTTTCATTGGAAAATAAGGATCTCATAAAGCATTCTTGAAGTGAAGATAAAAAAGAAACGGGAATAGAAAAATGAGTAGCAAACAAGAAAATAGTTGAATCATGATTCAATTATATTTGCGCAATGAGACATCAATCCTTATCAGTAATTGGAGCCGTTTGTCAAAGTGAAGCCTAACTACTAAAATCCCGATTTCGAAAAAAATCGAAGAAAGTTAATTAGCGTAGATTTGACATAATTTAGATAAGTGAACGTTTTTTTGAAATAAACAATTATATCTCAATTTACATAAGGTAATAAAGAATTTTATATTAATAATCTGCAAACTGTTTTTGGGTTGGACTGATATTAATTCTAATTCACTAGCTTTCATGGAATTTATTTTTCTTCTATTAAAAGAAGTTTTTCTAAAATTCTATCACAGAACCAAAATATTTGTACGATAACAATAGATCCTGTTATTCTGAGCAATAATGAAAATCGGAGTCGGGCGTATGGCATGGAAATAAATGAATGTTTTACGATGTCATTGGACACGGGTAAACTACATAACATTTTTTTTATTCCTGAGATGATATCTCGAGCCTGCCTGTTTCAAATGAAATTTTTTACTATTTTTAATTGAACAAATTACCTTGCTCGAACGAAATGTATGCCATATAGATGGATATGATATCCAAGATAAAAATCATAATTACCTATGTTATTAAAAAAATTCTTGTGCAAAAAAAATTATTGTGAAAACTGAAAGAACATTTGTTATTTAAATTATCATTTGTAAAGATGAAATCAATCATTTCTTGCTCACTTATGTTTTTAAAGAGCTTTAATTAAGTAATAAAATATCTTTTATGGTTGAATAACGTCCGTTGAGCCACGTATTTTCATTATTTTTTAATTTTTCCCTTTTTATTGACCACTACGCAGCGCGTCCTCGGGTTGCGGATAGAGGAACGGCCCGTTAGGCTGAACAGCCCCTCAGGTTAGCTGCGAATACAAGAATAAGCAGCCGCGGACAGCCGATAGGAACCAGTCGTGGGTGTGGTGAGCCCAGCCTAAGATGTTGGCCTAGCACTGGTAGAAAACACGATGACCATGGCTTGGGAGGACCCACCCATTCACGTTCATACGCAATGGGTGGGTCCTGGCAGGCCGAGGTGCAGCGTGTATCCACCTAGAAACACTACCCCGAACCAAAACTAAAAATCTTGTAAGGGAAAAATCCTGCTGCCCATTGGACACCGCAGCGATGACACTGCCCGCAAGGGATGTGTGTAATGATTCGCCTGTATAGGGCCAAAGGGGTATTGATGCCAGTAGGCGCGCTGCCTTGCAGGGGGACGTTAGGATACGAGGATGAAACTGTAATGTGTCTGACGACAAGTTTACATGGTCCTTGTCAGAGTCGGAAAGCTCCCATACTTAGACCTAGGGAGGTATGGGGGTTATCACTCCTGGGACAGTGGACTCACCTACGATCGGAATAGGATCCTAACGTGCGGATTATCTTGAAACTACCATGGCTAACTTGCAAAAACAAAAAACTACAGTTAAAGATCTAAGGGCGGGAACTCTAAACGCGCGTAGCCTAAGTACTGGCGGATTTAGCGAACTCATTAAGATAGCAAATGATTACAATACTGACTTAATAGCACTTCAAGAAACATGCTGGCCGGGCGATTTCGCGTCAATTTCTAAGGATTACTATACTTTTCACTATGGGGGAGCTAAGGAGTGGAGACTGGGGACCGGTTTTCTTATTAATAAACGAATCTCGCAAGCGGTTATCGACATGCAATTCATTAACGATCGGTTATCATACATTGTACTGAAGGGTATTTTCAGCAAACAGGTATTAATCAATGTGCACTGCCCCACCGAGGACAAAGACGAAGACACTAAAGATCTCTTTTACGAAACAATCGAGCAGGTTTTTGACAAGTTCTCAGCTTTTGACGCAAAAATAGTATTGGGAAATTTCAACGCGAAAATTGGAAAAGAACCGATGTATAGGCCTACAATAGGATCAGAAAGTTTGCATGACGTCAGTAACGACAACGGAACTAGAGTAATAAACTTTGCAGCTTCAAAGAACCTCGTTGTCAAAAGCACATATTTCAAGCATAAAAATATACATAAGGCCACCTGGAGATCACCAGATGGTAACACTCACAATCAGATTGATCACGTTCTAATTGACAAAAGACGTCATACAAACGTTCTCGATATAAGATCGTATAGGGGAGCGGATTTAAATTCAGACCATTTCCTCGTGATAGTAAAACTAAGATCTAGGCTAGCGATAACTAAGAAAACAAGCCGCACAGAGCCAACAGTTCGTTTCAATATAGATATGTTCAAAACAGCAACAGAAACATTAAATTATCAAGTTGAGATTTCTAATAGCTTTGACGCTCTCCAAGAACAGGGAGACGATAACAATAATTACGAGGAGGATCCGGAAACCCTGTGGAGCAATATAAAAAAGGCGGTAAAGACAGCCGCGAAACTTACGATAGGTTTAAAGAAAGTAACAAAAAGCAAACCATGGTTTGACGAAGAGTGCAAACTCTGGTTTGAAAAACGTCGGAAGGCCAGACTACTTAGTTTACGAAATAAGTGGGATCAAACACATAAGAAGTATCTCGAGATTAGTAAAAGTACAAATAGGCTCTATAGATACAAGAAAAGGGAGTGGGAAAAGAATAAAATACTAGCAATAGAAACGCATAATAAACAGAATAACCCGCGCGAGATGTACAGGGGAATCAATTTTATAAGGAAAGGCTTTCAAAGTAGAACGGAAGTAATGAGGGACGAAAATGGCAATCTAGTAGCCGATGCGACAGAGAGACTGAATTTATGGAAAGACTATTTCGATAAACTATTAAATGTACGCGAAGCCCCCGTTGAAGGTAATCTCGGCGAAATCCACACTGCTGATCTATTAATTGATGATCCTGCTGATATAGAAATAAAAATGGCTATAAAGAAGTTGAAAAATAACAAAGCCGCGGGCATCGACGACCTACCGTCAGAACTGATAAAAAATTGAGGCCCTTGCCTCACAAGACAGATTATTAAATTAATACGCGCAGTTTGGAAAACAGAACGCATGCCGGAAGAATGGAATACCTCTATCGTTATTCCCATCTTCAAAAAAGGCGATAAAACTGACTGTAACAATTATCGGGGAATTTCACTTGTACCTTCGTGCTACAAGGTCCTGTCTAATGTAATCCTAAGTAGACTGACTCCTTTTGCGGAGGAAATCATTGGGGATTACCAGTGTGGATTCCGCCGAAACCGATCTACAAGCGACCAAATGTTTACAATTAGACAACTGCTAGAAAAAAATGGGAATTTAAAGAAGTAGTGCATCAGCTATTTATCGATTTCAAAAAAGCCTACGACTCTATTATACGCGCACGAATGTACTGGATCCTAGAGTTTTTGGGGGTACCAAGAAAATTGGTTAGACTTATCGAAATTTGCTTAAGCGGCAGTGGAGGTAGAATACGCGTAAACGGTAGTTTATCTGAAGAGTTTTCGATCCGCGATGGCCTGAAACAGGGCGATGCACTTTCGTGCGTCCTTTTTAACTTAGTTTTAGAATACGTGGTTAGGCAAGTACAGGCGAATCCGACCGGTGCTACCCTCAATGGGATAATACAAATTCTTGGATATGCGGATGATCTCGACTTACTAGGAGATGATAAAGAAACGGTAGCAAAAAATGCAGAAATCTTGATCACAAAAGCCAAAGATATTGGTTTGGAAGTCAGCGAATCGAAGACAAAATATATGACCGTCGCCAGATCCGAACAAAGTAATCAAGACGGGGAACTTATGGCCGGAAATATGAAATTCGAAAGGGTTAGCGAGTTTAAATACCTCGGGTCCATTATAACTAGCGAAAATAAGATTAAAACGGAAATCAACGCACGGCTGCACGCTGGCAATGGGTGCTATTATGCAGCAAACACACTATTAAAATCGCGATTGCTATCTAGAAACATCAAAGTAAGAATCTACAAAACAATAATAATGCCGGTCGTCATGTACGGGTGCGAAACGTGGGCGCTGATGAAAGGAGAGGAGAATAGGTTTAGAGTTTTTGAGAATAAAGTACTTAGAAAAATCTATGGTCCAAAAAGGGATGAAGAGACCGGCGAATGGAGAAAACTGCAAATGATGAGCTGCATGCTCTCTACGGGTCAGCAAATATTAATAGAGTAATGAAAGCGCGTAAACTAAGATGGGCGGGGCATGTAGCAAGAATGGGAAATGCAAGAACAGTGGCGCAAGTTTTAAGAGGGAGGCCGATTGGTAAGAGACCCTTAGGCAGACCGAGAAACAGATGGGAGAAAAATGTAAGGGAAGATTTAAAAGAACTAGGACATGATTACTTAAACTGGATGGAGGATGCACAGGATAGAGATGTGTGGCGGTCTCGGGTTAGTGAGGCAATGAACTTTCGAGTTCGAACTGCTAATCTATAATAATAATAATTGATTTGCTAGTATACTATATAAGCCTTGTGAACATCTTATTTTAATTCTAATGAAAATATCGGAAAAAATTATATTCGTGTCAAAAAAACGTTTCCATACTATCAGAATTTTTGAGTACATTTTCTAATTATTTCATTTATTTTCGTTTATTTTATTTTTATTTTTTTATTTTGGAAATTGTAAGGAAAAACCTTATTTCATCGACTTTTTCTAAGAATTGCACAAATAAATGAGGTTTTGGAATCGAACCGATTCCCTCATCAGATTATCTATTATGGAACATAAAAATTTAAAAACATACGATCTAAAAAAAAATGTAAAACATAATAGTCAACTTAATAGAGCAGCAAGTTACTATACCTTCAACACTTCGAAGATAGTTTGTTAGTATTTAAAAACCAATTATATATATAATAATATTCCAATAATTTCAGATTTGTTTTTCGTATCATACTCTGTAATGAATTTTAATATGAATTAGAGATTAAAATAGATTTTATATTGAAGAATTCAGTAAAGGGCCTCCAATAGGCCCTTTTTGCGCGTTCATTTTTATTCATACCGAAACACTACTTAGCCCTCTTTTGAAAAAACAGCTTTAATTATTATATTATTTTATAGTAGGGTGCCTACAGAAATACTTTCTTCTAGATCCTCTAAAACCTTGAGCATGAAGTTCATTTATTTTGATGAGAAAATCATTCCCAATTTTTCCCAAATCTGAAAAATATATATTCAGAGGGCGCTATAGGGGCAACATTTTGAGATCTTTCGCTTAAAAATATATATATATATATATATATATAAATAATATTTTATTTAATTAAAATATATATATATATATATATGTATGTATGTATAATAGATATAAGATGATACATTTAAAAACCTAGGCGCTGAGAAAAATATTTATAAAGAAATGTAACTAACAAGGCCTTTAATGCTTTCTCCATCACTAAAATTTGATGAAATAGCGATATATGCATAAACAGGGAGAAGAAAGAATGACTTATGATATATAAAGTCGTTCTATAAATATTTTCTCATATTCATAACAAACATACAGTTGAGCAATTTACACTTTTCTTGTGAGGAAATTTTTTTAATTTTTTTATATGATGAAAAAAATGTGCATGCTTCATTTAAACCAAGAGCGACCAACATTGCACAGTTCATCTGTACTTTTTGGTTGCGAATATAAAACAAGGATTTTACATAACATGAGTTATTCTCTCTTCTTCCTATTTATGTGTATTTCTATTTTATCAAATGTTAGTGATGAAGAAAGCATTGAAAGCATTGGTAAAGACAATTTTTTTCATTATATTTTTCTGGTGCCCAAGTTACGAACCTATCATCTCATATTTATAATATATTTTTTCCCTACTCTATCGGAAAGGTCTGAGAATTTTAGGAATCATGTTTTTATAAAATCAAGTATCAAAAAAAAGGTACCACATACTTTCTTTTCGCAAGAATTTAACGATTTCTCAATTTTTCGTGAACATTGATTTGTAATTGTAGGTCAATTATTGCTTAAACTTTTTTCCAATAATAGATATTGTTGTCAGTAAGGTAAGTGATATTTTCTAGAGGATTGACAATTTAACACAATTTTTAGCGATGAATTAAACATCTTAAGCTAAACTTTCCCATAAAATAACAACTTTACGAGTATTGTTGCCAACCATCAACATTTTTTTTCGAAACGAACAAAATCTGAAAGTCACATGGCACCCTGATAAAGAATTTTCTGCATCGTAAAGATAAGATGGTTGACATTATAAAAATAAAAATTTAGAAACTTGAATAACTCAAAGTTGCGACATAAAAATCTCCATAGCAACCCCTAAATATATATTTTTTCAATCTGGCAAAAAAGCGGATCATTTTCTCGTCAAACGAAAAAAATTTCTGATTTGAGGCTTTAGAAAATCTACAAAAAAAAGGATTTCATGAAGCTTCCTATTTTATACATTATATTCTACACTATTGATTTTTTTAAATTTCATTTATAGGCAATTCAGTTTAATTAAATTCACAAGACAGTTTGTTATCATGTGCAGGTGAATATTTTCAATATCCGGCTTATAATCAATTTTATATTACCGCTTTCTCGTTTCTTCGTTCCTTTGTTGAAAATAATGAATAACCGCCCGTTACTGGGGGCATGCAGATGATTTTTGGCATAGGAACACCACTCCAGCTGGACTCTGAAAGCGTGATTGTTGGTGTGTTTGCAAAATTCATATACACTTTACCGCAAAACTCTACGGATTTTACTGAGCCTGGAGTAACCTTAGGAAGGACAGGCAAGAGCAGATGGCAAATTTACAAATTAGTAGAAACGGCAATGCAGATGTATGGTTTTGGTGGCAAAGAGTGCATACTGAGGGCAATATGCGAAGCAGCCTCCGTTCCCTTCAAGCCACATCATGGCCTTCTTGGAGAATTGGTTCAAACTTTTCTCACGTAAGTAGACATTTTTTGACATAATTTTACGTTCTGACGGGAAATGTGTGGTCGGCGAGTAGAAAAAATAAGGGTTGGGGAAGTGAGGGAAGTGGCGATTATTAAAGGCGAAATAGGGGAAAGGAGGAGAAATAAGGGAAAGGGAGCTAGGGGAAGTGAAGAAGGAGTGCTGGAAGAAGTACGGGGAAATTAGGGGGTAAAGGAAATAAGAAGAAATTAGGAGAGAGGAAGTGAGTGGTAATGGGGGGAATTCATGAGAGGGAAAGTGAAATTAAATTGATAAAAATGGAATAATATTAACATCGAAGAGAAAAAAGTAAAATCAATGAAAAATTGTCTAATTTCAAAAAATACAATATTAATTTAAAATTGGAACCAGTTCAAACAGGAAAAGAATAAATTGATAGAAATCCCGTAATCTTAACATTGAAGAAAAAAAGTAAAATCAACCAAAAATTGTCTAATTTGAAAAAATACAATATTAATTTAGAATTGAAACCAGTTCAAATAGGAAAAGAATGAAGTGATAAAATATGATAGAAAAGTATAAAATAAATTCATTCTGGAATGAAATCGTAATAAACCGGGATAAACAAGGATAAAAGTATTATGAAAAAAAGGATGAAGTAATAAAATGGAAAATAATATAAGGCAATTATTATGGAAAGGGAAATTAGGTGAATTACTAAACCCAAGTAGCAAAAAAATTACTTTGTTTACTTTCACAGCAACCAAACCATATACATGAATACAATTGTTGTAAAGAGAAAAATAATAATTCAAGGAAATAGGATAGGAATAAATAGAATTTTGTAAACAAAGAATATAATACTTATTAGATAAGGAAGTTCAAAAAGTTTCGGTCGGGTCTCCGTTTGTTCGTCCGTCCGTCCGCCGTAGCGTTTTTCAATCAAGAGTAAGGGGAAAAGTAGGAGAAGTGATATGAAGAAAATTAGGGGAAATGAGGGGGAAGTAGGTGAGGTAGGCAAGGTAAGGGAAATGAGGCAAGGAGAATTAGGGGAGATGAGGGAAGGGGAAGTAGGGAAGTGAGGAGGAATGCAGGGATGGAAAGTAATAGAATTGATGTAAAGTGAGGGGTGAGGAAGAAGAGAAAGTGAGGGCAAATGGGAGAAGAGAAAGTAGGAAAAATGAGGCTAGGGAAAGTAGGAAAATGTAAGGAGAAACGAGTTGTAAGTAGGAGAAATGATTAGAAATGAGGGAGAGTAGAGTATGGAAAGTGAGGGCTGGGAAAGGGAAGTAGGGGAAGAGAATTTTCTGCTGGGAAGCGTGGGGAGGGGGAAGTAGTGAATGAGGAACTTGGAAAAGGGAGCGGGGCGAAGGGTGAAGTGAGGGGTCGGAAAATATGGGAGGGGCAGGTTTGTTCGACTTATTTAACGTCCTATTAGGCCACGAAACCCTTTTTTGTAAGCAGGTGGTAACTACTTCGACTAATTCTTACATTTGATCTACCTTAATTGCAATTTCTATTCTAGTATTGGCATTTTGGTTAATTATTTGAAAGATTCAACTTTGGACATTAAAATTTAATAGATGATGGTTGCAGAATTTTTATCGAGAATTCTTAACGTACAAACATATAAAATTGTTCATTGCTCAAGCTAGCTTTATTCGCTTGGAATAGTATAACTCTTTGAGTATACACTCGTAACTTTTTTATGAGCTATCATCCGAATTTGAAGACTTAGCGAATTTATGAAAACTTTCAGACCTTCGAGTACAAAGGAGGATTACGACGAATACGGGGACCAAGAGTACCATGCAGCGGAACGACTGGGAAAGGATTTGGGTGAAAACTGCCACGCCCTGTATCCAGAATGCAAGAGAAGCGTCCTAGACGTATTTTCTAGTCTGGACTCGTAAGGGTCGCGTAAAAACCGACAAATTGTGGCCATTTTCGCTGCCAGCTCATGGAATTTCTCCCCAGGGTCTCATTTGCCAAAAAGTAGATCCAAGAATCCCGCTAGCAACTACTTAAATCAGAAATTAGGTAATCGCATCGTTCGTTCGAACACAAACGGATATAAAGACTTTATATATGTGGGTAATTTCTCTTATAATTAGTTATTTCTTAATTTTTTCAATTGATACATTTCAGGCTATTGTACTTGCCTATTTGTACTATTAAGTGTGCGAAACTATTTTTAATGGACCATAGATATATATGCTAGGATTTGTATCAAATTAACAATGTCTATATTAAACATTGGTAAGAAATTGCTTATAGAATTTGATAGGTAAACAATTTGATAGGTATTGGTAACTATAACAAAAACTAAATAGTTTGACAACTTGAAATATGTAAGAGCTCCAAAGATTATTCTTTAGAATAAGTGTAAAATATTATTTAATCTTTCAGCGTGTAACTGAAATATGTACCACCAGAATTATAAACTTTAATTTTTAGGACAAGAATTCCCTGTGAATAACTGGTGAGAATATTTGTTTTAATTGTATCTCTAGAGATTATTTATGTGACGAAAGAATATTATCAACACAAAATATTATCGGCACATGTAAATTGTTAATTTTATAGGCTTATAAGAAATATTAAATGTGAGCAATTCGATACCTGCATGTTTAAAGAACCTCTCTCGGAGTACACGTCTAAGATGACTCAGTTTTTTCACTTAGCCCTTGGTTTTGGTAAGCATACGTACGCGGTAAACAGTTGACAATGTTCAATGGTCAATAGTCTCTGGTTTAGTATATTGTGTAGAGTTATTCAGAATTCATTTGGATTACCTCAATCCACTTATATCACTTTGAATTCACATTCAATTCCTTTGAATTCATTAGAGTTCTGTGAATTCCGTGTATTCTTTTTAATTCTTTGGACCTCTTTTAACTTCCTCAAGATCTTCTAAATTCCTCTAAACTTTCTCAATTATGTACATTGCTTTTAATCGTGGGATTCCCGCAATTATTTTATTCCTTCGCATTTATGGAACCCTATGAATTCTGACGATTCCCTAAAATCCAAGGACTCAACAATACTGCAAAGAATTCAGAATAATTCAGAATAATTCAGAAGAAATTGAGAAATACGGAAAAATTAAGGAAATTCAGAGAATTCAAGGAATTCAAGTAATTCTAAGAATTTGAGTAATTCCAATAATTTAAGGAATTTAAGAACTTGAAATAATTCCAGGTATTTTAAAAATTTAAATGATTCGGTGAAAACAAGGAATTCATCAATTTCGAGGAATTCACCAAATTCAAGGAATTCTCAGAGCTCAAGAAATTCTCAGAAGTCAAAGCATTCTCAGGATTCAAGGATTTCTCATAATTCAAAGAATTCTCAAAATTCAAGAATTTCTCAGAATTCCAGGAATTCGAAGAATTCTCAGAATACTCACAATTCAAGGAATTCACGAAATTTCATTGAATTGAGAAAATCAAGAGAACACAAGAAATTCAGACAATACAAGCAATTTAGGAAACACAAGGAATTTAGAGAATACAAAGGAATTCAGAGAATACAAGAAATTCAGAGAATTCAGAGAATTCAAGGAATTTAGAGAATTCAAGGAACTTAGAGAATTTCAGAAATTCATTAAATTGAAAAAATTCAGAGAATTCAAGGAAATCAGAGAATTAAAAAATTCAGAGAATGCACCGAGATTCAGAGTAATCATCAAAATTCAGAGAATTCAAGGAATTCAGTAATTGAAAGAATTCACAGAATTCTGGGCATTCAAAGAATTCTAGGAATTCTGGGCATTCAAAGAATTCTAGGAATTCAGATAATTCAAGAAATGTATAGAATTCAGGAAATTCTAGGAATTCAGTGTATTGCCGAAATTCAGAGAGTTTTGGAATATTTTAGGATATTGCTCTGAATATACTTTTAAAGTTCTTCACTCCATTATCCTTTTCGAATCTCGCTGCAATTTAAGTTTGACTCAAATACAAAGAATTCCAGGAATTTGTAGGATTATAGGAATTTAAAGAATTCTGTGTGTTTAGAGAATTACAAATTCATTGAATTCCATGAATTCAGACAATTCTAAGCCTTCAAAAAAGTCGAAGAATTCAGGGATATCCAAGAATTTAGGAAATTCAAGGATTTCCAAGAATTGATTATCGCCAACGGCGATACCACGCTAAAAACACCAGTTCTCGTAAGATCACTGAAGTTAAGCAGTGTTGGGGGCGCTTAGTACTTGGATGGGTGACCGTTCGGAACTACTGCGTGCTGTTGGCCCGACGTGGTTGTGGTGAGCCCACACTAGTAGTACTAGTAATAAATAATCCACCTAGAAACACTACCCGAATCGGGCAAAAGATCTCCTAAGAATTTAAGGGGGTCTTCCAGTTTCGAGCCACGATTTCAAGCCTATTTTTGGAAATCTACTGCAAAGCATCAAAACATGATAACTGGAAAAATTTGTCTGCTATTTATGTACTGATACATTCTTCAACTAAAAAAAAATGACGTTTGAAAAAAATTGCTTCCACACCCGCAACCTTGGAGCATCCTTCACCGCACCACTGCAAATATGTCACTGTCTACTTTGTGGTAAGGCTTCGGTCATTTAGATTGCATGAAACAAAAAAGTGAAATATAGCCCTAATTATGAATGCTCTCAAAGTGGTCGACTTTAAAAAAAAATCTTTTTTTGACCTTTTCTTACGGGCTTATGAAGACTGTTTAAATTTAAAGAAAATATATTTGAAAAAAAGCTTTTGTCCTGACCTAATTACATGTCTGCTAAACAATTTAAAAAAATTACCCGATATTCCAAATATTTCTAGTCGAAGTCTTACCAAAACCCTCTAAACGGTTTCAAAATAATTCTACATTGTATACTAAACTAGAGGGTATTAATAATTGCTTCCTTATAGAGGGAGGTTTGTTATAAACTAAATCTTAGAATATAAATACAATCCTTCAAAAATAGCTTTGTATGTGAGGAACTTTATTCCGTTCACCATATCTCGAAAATTGAAAGATCTATGATCATGAAATTTGAACGAATTGTAGCTCCGACTGATGTCCAAGTCTGATAGGATTTTAAGCTTGATCGGCAATCACTAGGTAGTTTTTTGAGTATTCCAGCGTATTTTTTCGCGTCTTTAAAAAAAATTTAATCGCCTATTGTTGAAAATATTATGATCTACCAGTACTCATTTTTGAAGTTTCAAAAAAATGATTTATTCGGTTTATATGAGGGAAACTTTTCAATATTCAAAATGCGGCAATACTATATGTAGTGTAGTGTGTTTTTTAGGGTCCTTGAGACGGATCGATTGACCTATTGTCGAACCTTTTATAATACACCACTCAAGATTGATAAAAATTCAAAGAAGTGTGTGTTCTGCCTATATGAGAAAAACTTTGTTCATATTAGGAATACAACAACTCTAAATCTGACATGTATGTTTTCGTCTTTGAGACACGTCAAGTGTCCTATTGACGAACCTTCTATTACCTCATATGATCTAGTAATACCGATTTATAATTTAAAAAAATATATTGTTTATTTTGTGGATATGAGGAGCACTTTTTTAATATTGGGAACACAACAGTTATGCATGTGACACATTTGTTCATGTCTTCGAGATGCATTGTTTGCCCAAATTATAGGAAACTTCCATGACCTATCATAACCTACCAATACCGTTTTCTAAATTTTCTAACAGAATTATTTTCCTTGTTCATGAGAGGATTTCTTGATATTGAGAATATAACAATACAGCATTTGATGCAATTATTCGCGTCATCGAGATGCTTGGATTAATCCATTTGAAGAACTTTCGATGACCATTCTTTATTTTTTGATAGCTACTTAGGAAGTTAAAAGACAATTCCATTCTTTCTATAGAGGAACCTTTTGTTTCAATTTTGAATATAACACTACCGTAAGTTAAGAAGTTGTTCAATGTAAACAGAACACATCGGCTGACATTTTGGTGGGCTCTGATTTTCTGTAAATGAAATGTTGGGTATGATAGAAACACGAGCCTGAAAAATATTGAAAGTATCCATTTTTTTTCTTTTGTTAGGAAAAAACCTTCCTCTATGAGGAAGCAAATTCATTTAATACCATGAGGAACCAAAATGCCCATGAAATGAGTAAAAATAAATACAAACATAGTTCATAAACAGCGGTATCAAACCTGTCTTCTGTTTTCCGCGTTGAATTGAATTGTATATATAATTTAGATGGAAACACGACGACGAACCGGCGAAACGCCCACATTGAGTGGACGGATCAACTTAAGAATGACGTGCTAGACTGCTACGATGCCAGTATTATCCCTGTTCGCGGAGGCTTTATGGCACGTATGCATACTCTGTGGTGCGAGAAACACCCAGAGCTTCAACACGTTTCGCATCAGTCTTTGCGAAATCAAGCCGACTACCTCCGGAAAAATGGATATGTACGCGGAGCGCTTCCTCAACCGCTGCTTGAACAAGCTGCAGACGAAGATGAAACGACATTAAGACCAACCGCAGAAACCAGGCACCTTCTGGAAGATGATCGCAATTTCAGTACAAGGAGGAACATCAACATGCAAGTTCCTCCTAAGCCCCAAGATCTGGCTGAAATGGATGCCTCCCTTCGTCGAGATATCTCGCAAGATTCCGACCTCTGGACCATCAATTGCTCAGTTTATGGTGCTGCGAGAGCTTTGGCTGATTCAAATCGAAGGCTGAAACCGACGATGGATCAAAAGACCAAAAGACGCTTGCATCAACTGAACAAGAAAATTGGATGGGCAAGACAGAATGCGTCCCGTGTTCAATGTGTGATTGACTACATAACATCTGGTAAACCGTTCACGGAAAGGGTTCGAAAGTTCGCCCAAGAACTAAGGACCTTGAATCACACACTGAACAAGTCAAAGCTGCTGACAATCAAGCAGCATATTGTTGACAAAATAAGGCTGTTATCTGACGCAAGGAGGAGGATACAGAAGAGGGAGAGATGGATCAGAGAGAATCAACAGTTTCTCGCTGACCCATCGCGCCTCTTCAGTGATCCCCCTGTTTTTGTAAAAAATCCACCCAAGCCCAAGGAGGTAGAGACTTTTTGGAGAGAGGTGTACAAGATCCCGAAAACACTAGAGTTGAAAGAAGATACTGACAATATCATCCGCTTCAAGGAGTTTTGCGACAACCTCATAAAATCTGATGAGGAGTGCCCATCAGTCACTGCCGAAGAGGTGAAAAAAGCACTTAGAGGCACGAAGAACTTTTCCGGTGCTGGACCAGATTGTATCAAGAACTTTTGGTGGAAGAAGTTTACTTCTA
>CAKNXH010000619.1:0-16760 GCA_932178445.1 Andricus quercusramuli | reverse complement strand
GTGGTTCAATGGACGAAGAACGAGCTTAAGGCCCTTGATGTCACCACGCGTAAGATCATGCATATGCGTAAAAGCTTGCATATCAATTCGTCAGTTCCGCGATTATACATTTCACGCCGTCAAGGCGGACGCGGACTTCTGAATCTCCAGTGTCTTCATAACCGAATTATTTTGAGTACAGCTTACATCGTTGCAAATGGCAGAGATCCTCTCCTAAAGATGGTCAGAAACCACGAGATGATTGGCGAAGGAGCGTTCCTTTACAAAGCCGCGGAGCAAGCTGCCGAGACCCTTGGCCTGAATTTTAATATCAGAAGTGAGGAAAGTGCATTACTCCATCTAGATGCTTCACGTCTAAAAGCCGAAGTGAAGAAAGCAGAGGTTGGAAAATTTCACCAAGAGCTACTCGACAAGCATATGCACGGAAACTTTTACAGAAATGTAGAAAAACAGTCCTTGTCGAAGGAGCAAACTTTTGCTTTCCTCAAATCATCAGGGCTCAATTCAGGTACAGAGGGCTTTATTTTCGCATGCCAGGACGGTGTCATCTCCACCTTAGCATACCGTCACCGCATTTTATGTCAAGAAGTTCCCAGTGATAGGTGCAGAGCGTGTCATGCACACGCTGAGTACCTAGAACACATACTATCGGGGTGTCCAACCCACGCAGGAACAACGTATATCTATAGACATAACGCGGCCCTAAGAGTACTTTATTACCACCTTTGTCGCTCTTATGGTGTTGGTCGCGACCCTGCCCTGCCGAACGCTCCAAGGGATATAGAGTCAATTGTCCGAAACGAGAAGTGCCAGATTTTCTGGAACTATGATTTTCGGGCAGCAGTCTCCGTTGCGCACTCGAGGCCTGACATTGTTCTCCAAGACTTCGAGAAACGAACTATATTCGTGATCGAATTCTCGGCTCCGTCCGAATACAATATCACTGCAAAGGAGAAAGAAAAAGAGGAGAGGTATCAAGACCTTAAAAGAGAGCTGCAACGACTGTACCCAAAATATTCGGTAAAAAAAAAAAAAAAAAAAAAAAAAAAAAAAGGAGGTGCTAAACTATCACTGGTTCGTAACCTCAAAGCCATACCCGCGTGCCAAAAATATGCCAAGGCACTTGCGAGATGGATGCAGAAAGCTGTCATCCTTGGGTCGCTTCGTGTCCTCAAGACACACGAGGGTTTCGCCGGCCTGTCGTTGTGATTTCGTCGTGCCCTGTGACCACCCATCTCACGGATGTGAGACGTGGCCATAGGTGTATTTTACCGCGGTTCCACTGGGGGCTATTGACATCTTTTTTTTTTTAATAGGCAGGTTGCTCTTAGTGGGACCCTGGGGGGGTGGTTTATATTTTTTTTATATATATATATATATATATATATATATATATTGTTTGTCATCAATTTCCTTTATAATAAGCTACAAATTTATATGGGCATTTCCACGGAAAGTGTCATTTCCTGAACAACAACAAAATTCTAAAACAAATCTTATAAGTCACACATTTCAAACTTTTTTCCTTCATTCTAAATACATGTAGAAACGCATTTTTTAGTTTGTTCAATATTTTTGAGCATGCATAAGTTTGCACAAAATATTGAAATTAATGAGTACATAAGTTTAATTGAATGAATAATATTTTATGAATGGGAGATCAAGGAGGGTTGTTTCTTCTTTTAAAATGCTCAGGATACTTTCCAATTTAGGTCAAGTTTGGTTTTATGCCAATGTTGAAATGTATATTCTGACCATTTAGAATATAACAGTTCGGAAATCAAATAGTTGAAATAAAATATATTACCTTATTTATAATTCTTACCAAGAATTATTGCAAAATATCACAGGAAAATAAAAGCTAATCTATATTGCTGATGTTTTATTTTCTATTGCGCTCAGCTTTCTTTCAAACTTCTGCTTCACGTTTTGCTGCTTGCTTTAATTTTTTTCGCAGTGAAAATTCTTAATTTATACCTTTTTTTTCGACAATAATACAAAATAATATTTAATAATGTAATTAACTTATTATCTGATAATACCTGAAATAGATTACTTCGCAATTCCTCCGAAAACATTGAACATTTTGTAAACAAAATATATAATTCTTTATTAAAAAGCTTTATAAATATAACAAACAATAATGAAAAGTGAATAAATATATTCATTGCAATTTTAGCAACAAAAATCACCGGCCATTCAAAGAAATATATACAAGTATACATTTTATTATATAAACGCAGATTTATATGCGGACAATTTTATTAAACACTGAAATCTTTAGTCCAATAATTTGTTACACTTCTTTCTGTCTTATGCACAAACTATTTTTAACAAGTGCGTAAGGACAGTGTCTCCCTTAGCATTGAAAAGAAAAATTACACTCAAGACAGGGAGCATTAAACCCGAAGAAATATATATTATCTAAATATTAATAAATAGAAAGATTATATTATATAACGTGATAACAATTGTATTACACTCCACGCTCCCTTATACGACGAGCTCGGGACCAAAAACATTCCCTTATACGACGGCGCAAGGGGAACCCGTCTAACCCCTTCCACCAACAAGCTCAAGGGGTCGTGCGCATACGCGTGAATCCTGTGTCAGTTAGAGCTGGCTCCATAGCTCCATGAATATAGCTTTGTTTGCGAATGTAAACATTGTCAGATTGTCAAATTTTGTAGAATTTTAGGTTCATGACATTTTTAAGATAACCCCTTATAAAAATTTGTAATAAAAGTGTTCCACTTCAAAATTCATAACTAGGTAATCTTAAAAGCACTATACGAAAATATTGTATTCATATATACGCGCGAGACTATTTGCTTCCCGCGCGAACTTTGAGCGGAGGAGTGGGGATGAAGGAGAAAGAATTTCCCGTCGTATAGGGGAGCGGCAACTGGTCGTATAATAGAGCGGTCGTATAAGGGAATGTCGTATAAGGGAGCGCGGAGTGTATATTATATTATATTCATTATATTAGAGATACTAGATATGGTAATTATGATATAGATACAATATAATATATTGTATAGTAATATTACTGTCTCTCTCTATTATATTATTACTATTATATTATCACATAAAATGTATTAGAAATTGCTATATTAGAATGTATCACGAAAAATGTACTTTCAATAAAGCAAGCAAATGGAATGATGTTTAACGTGTCTTTAAATTTCGGGTATTAAAAATTGGTTAAAAATTGTTTCAACTCTATTTTTTTATCATTGAACTATTATTTTAAATATGATCCTTTCAAGAAATATTAGGAATATTTTCTTAAACTCTTCTCTAATTAAATTTGTTAGAAAAAGTTTAAATTATTATAATAATGATAGATATATTTGCCGAATTTAGTCCTTCTAAATATAAAAACCTCTTTGTTGAAAAAATATTTTTAGGCGAGTAATTTGATAGACACAAAAGTAATATTTTTTCATTATTTCCCTTTTTTTTTTTTAATTTTTCAAAATATTCTAAATTTTTGGAAAAAATTCGAAGACAAAATTTATGCATTTTAATGAAATGAACTTTTTTGTAGGATACATTTTTGTTTGGACACGTAACTTTGAAAAAAAATCCAATCATATGAATATTTTTTGTTCCTATTTCAGGGAGTCTGTCTGTGAATTTGCATGCAATATAACTTGCATTTTAAGTGTAGGTTAGCCTATAATATCACGATGACAGAAAAATTATACCTTCGTGAAACGCCCATATACCCTTAAGCAATATTCATACTATTCATGAATTTCCATCTTAAAATTACATGACGAAAGAAATATAAATCTCCCAGTCTCCAGAAAGTTCGGAGTTTTTCTTGAAAAATTCAAGAAAAGAATTTTTCAGGAAGGAAGTTATCCTAGCATTTTATGATCTGAATTTGAATTTTTAAAACTCGGAGATGCAAAACACAGGAGTTGAGAAAGAAAATGTCCTCTTTTCTAAACTGCCTGAAACACTTGGAAAACGATAAAAGCTAGCTTTTTAGTGTAACGCAGCTTTAAAGAGCATATAGCCTATTATCACGAAAAAGAGGTAAGTGTGCAGGACGCTTAAAAGCTCAAGAGCATTCTGAAGCAGGCGTTAACGATGGAATAGCAAACTTCCACTAATACGAACCCTCCCTTAATTATTTGCTAAAAACGTATTTTCCTTGCACGAACATCCCCATCTCTTCGTAATCGCACATTTTGCGATTGTTCAATCCAATCTACAGATAAAACTCAACAGTAAAAACTTCAACCTATCTTCATTTTATTCAACTAGAAAACACACATTATTATGACAAATTACTATTTCGTTTTGTCTTACTCAATTTTTAAATCAAGATATGAAATTAATATTATTACGTAATTTTTGTATTTCATAGTATCTATCATCTAAAATAATGGAAAAGAAAAGCAAGGACAATATTTTTGATAATAATTGATGAAAATGGATATTTTCACTTTAGAATTACCATATCATATATTTGTAGAATAAACAGACAATCCAACCGTTGCATTTTTCATAAAAAGTTCAAATATCGTAAACATCCCTTGAAATCTAATGATTCTGATAATTATAGCAATTTTAGCTGAAGAACATTGACACAACATAACCTAGAATTGATTGATATTCCGAATCCTCTTTTAAAAACGCGATCATAAACTAAAATTGTTCACTAAAACTTGGGGTATCAAATTGTTGCAGCTATATTTACCTACGATTTCAGCTTAATATGATTCGCTTCAGAGGATCAATAAAAATGAATGATCACTACTTCAGGACATACTAGCATCAGTATGCAAAACAGAATGAAAAGAGTGGGTTTATGAAAGTTGACCGCAAAAGGAAGCGGTTTTTTTTCAATGTCATTCTGAACACAGAGATTTATTGAGAGTTGAAAAATAATTATTAAAATGATAAAGTGATTGATGGCGTCGACAATGGTTCAGGTGTTCAAAATACACCTTTCTCGAGGAAGTTGTGTTCATAACTAAAATTTCAGACTTAAAAATTAATCTTCCTCGGGAAAGTTGTGTTCGTAACAGAAATTTAAAATACCTTGATCGGGTTTCCAAGGCTTGTCATTCTAAGAATTAAACCCGGTAGTCCAGGTGTTTCAAATATATCTTCCTCGAAGAGGTTCTGTTCGTAACAGACATTTAAAACACGCTGATCGGTTTTAAAAGGTCTCGTCATTCTAAAAAGTAAACCCGATAGTCCAGGTGTTTAAAATACATCTTCCTCAGGGAAGTCGTGTTCATAATAGAAGTTTGGAATACGCTGATCGTTTTTCAAAGGTCTCGTCACTCTAAGAATTAAACCTTGTAGTCCAGGTGTTTAAAGTACATCCTTCTCGAGACGTGTGTCCATAAATGAAATTTGAGACACGCTGATCTTTTTTTGAAGGTCTCGTAATTTTAGGAAGAAAAGTCGATAGTCCATGTGTTTAAAATGAATCTTCCTCAAAAAAGTTGTGTTCACAACTAAAATTTTAGTCGAACTCGTGGGTTTTCGAAAATCTCATCATTTTAAGAAGTAAACTCGGTAGTCCAGGTGTCTAAAATACATCTTCCTCGGGGAAGTTGCGTTCGTAATGGACATTTAAAACACGCTGATTGGTTTTCAAAGGTCTCGTCATTCTAAGATGTAAACCTGGTAGTCCAAGTGTTTAAAATTTACCTTCCTCGAGGAAGTTGTGCCCATAACTAAGATTTTAGACAACCTCATGGGTTTTCGGAGGTCTCGTCGTTTTAGGAAGTAGCCTTGGTAGTCCAGGTGTTTAAAATACATCTTCCTTAGGGAAGTTGTCTTTGCCACTAAAATTAAAAATAACTAGATCGGTTTTCTAAGGTCTCGACATTCTAAGAATTAAACCCAGTAGTCCAGATGTTCCAAATACACCTTCCTCCAGGAAGTTGTTTTGATAACTGAAATTTTAAACAACCTCGTGGGACCAACGTGCCTCCTGCTTCAGTTGTGAACGTAACTTTCTAAGGGAAGATTAATTTTTAACACCTGGTCTACCAGGCTTACTTCCTAGAACGACAAGACACTGGAAGAACGGTCAAGGTGAATAAAATTTCAGTTTTGAACGCATCTTTCTCGAGAAAGATATATTTTAAGCATCAAGACTACTAGGTTTACTTTTAAGTTTGGCTAGGCCTTTGAAAAGCGGTTAAAGAATCTTAAATTTCTACCGTGAAGACATCTTCCTCGGGGAAAATGTATTTTAAGCACCTGGGTAACCAGGTTCACTTCCTAGAATGACAAGACCATCGAAAAGTTATCAAGGTAATTAAATTTCAGTTCTGAACGCCCTACAGTTGGTGATTTTCAAAGAGCATTCCTTTCTGCCAATCAAGTTGATAATGAATATATAGGTATCAAAACGTTGCATCCTTTTGATCCATTTGCTGTATCAACTTGATACCTGGTACTTCCCGTGTGGAAATCTGCCCAATTAAGCCCAGTTAATATGTGGGCGCCAACTGGGTCCCAGCTGGGCGTCCCGGGTAGAAAGTTTAATTAATTAAAGCGAGTTATAATAATTATACTACAGGCGGAAGGCAATCTCCCACTAATATTATACATTTTTTAGTTATTCCGATTTCTCAATTATGAAAATTTGAGCCAATAAAACCAAAGAGTGTTTACTTCCTGTTTGGACTTATACCGGGTATACCCACGTTGCTCCCATATGGTGTGCGCCGCCGTAGAAAACAAGTCGGGTCCCATATGGAAATCTCAGTCGCTGTCAGTTACTATTAGTAAATTTAGTTTTTACAGACAATGGGTGAATTAAGTGAAAAAGGTGTGCGAATAATAAATTACGTTTACGTGTGAGAAAACATCGAGCGATCAGTGGAGTTATAATGAGTAAATTTGAAGACATTGAAAAAGACTCGAGTGACGATAGTGATGAGCATGGTAAGTTACGAAAATCATAGCATTGACTCTTAGATTTCAAAAATGATTAATTATCTAGTTCAAAAATACCTATTATCTGTATATGTGACGTTGCATGTTTAATAAAGCTAAAAATGTTGTCCATGCTGAATTACTCGCATTCTAACCTCAAAATTACATAGCCTCATTATATACTCAATAAATACTAGAATTCAATTTTGTTATGAGACGACTTATCTTTTTTCAATTGAAGTGTTTCTGCCAGAGTAAACAACTATCTAATCCTAATACTTTTTGCCTCAAACGAATTTTTCGAATTCTACCTCAGCAATCAAAGAGTCAATTTTTTAAAATAAAACCCTTCTTTTACTAATTGGGCGTAAAAAGTATTTCCCAGCTGGGGCCCAGCTGCTTACCCCAATCTGGGCATTAGTTGGTCTGAGCGTTACAACCCAGAGAACAGCCCACCTGGGCGAGACTGGGGTTCCCAGTTGGGACCCAACTGGAACTTGGGCAATTTGGCTGGGACCCAGCCTGGCCCCAGTAGACTTTTCCACACGGGTTTTGTGTGTTTTAATTGAAAATACCAAATTACGATGAAAAAACGCAAGCAAACACAGAAATGGTACAAAATTGGTGAATTTAATAACTTTGAATAAGATTATGAAGAATAAATATCATCGGACCCTACTGAAAAGTCCTACATAGTAAACTACATTGGAACCTCTGTGGGAACCCATATGGGATCCTTTTTTGAATTCCTGTCTCAAATTACGATTTAGATAATAATATAGGATGGAAATCTATATCGGTTCTTATCATGGGTTTTTATGAAGGTTCCTACAGGGATGGGTTTGCAATTAATATTTAAGGAGTGCGCAGTAGTTTTATATAAAGCTACGGCTGCGCAGTATTTTTGGGGGATTGTAAGATTGCCGACTATGCACCCAAAACTTCCAAAACATATTTCATTAAAAAAAAGTTCTAATCCCATGTGGTATTTCATGTAGGAACAATTCATAGGTTTCCATAACGGTATTCATATAAGAACCCACGTGAAACCCCACAAAATATTTTTCATCCCATCTCACATCGTAATATGAGGCAGGGATTCAAAAAAGGATCCCATATGGGTTCCCAAATAGGTTCCCATCTAGTTTAGTATGTAGGTTTTTTCAGTATGGGAAAGACCATATGATTTTTTCAAATAAAAATACCAATTCTCGACGAAAAACTCTAACATTATATAACACAAAATTGTAAATCTTCTTCAAAATTGAATGAATTTGGATAATAATTAATTCATTTTTTGAATTATTTTATATTTATTTAATGATTTTTCCCTACTGAAAAACCCGACGTCGGAAGAGGTTAAAATAAGCTTCAATTGATCGACAATTATAAATATTCTTTGAAATCTATATCGATATTTTGGATGAAAACCGTTCGCTCAACCTACAATTAAAAAAATAAAATAAAATAACCTCAAATTTTTGTAGGGTGCGAATCTACATTAAAACGTTCATAACAGAATTTTTTTAACTTAAACATACCAGCTTCCGACGAAGAACATTAAGATAATCCAAAAATTTTCGAGCGCGAAATTTTTATCATTTTTATCAAAAATACTGAGTTTAAATGACTTTTGTTTGAAAATAATAATTTGAAACAAAACATACCCACATAACCTAAAGTTGTGGCAAAATTGAAGGTATTCTTTAAAATTTAATAATTTTAATAAAAATAACAATGATTCTGAACGAAGAAGAATGACACAAAATAACATAAAATTGATCAGAATAGTAATACTTTTTCGAAATCTACTATTTTTTGTACAAAATACCCGATTTCCTCTGAAAAAATAGTATTATAACCTAAAACTGTTTAAAAACTGCAATTTTCTTCGAACTATAATGATTTTAGATTTGAAACACCAGTTTTGGATGTAAAATGCTAACGTAACCTGAATATGTTTAAAAATTCATGAACCTTTAAAATCTAATTATTTTTGTTTATAAATTTCAACTTCCCGTAAAAAATGATAAAACCCCGAAAAGCTTGAATTGCTGGAAAAAATTCAATCCTTGAAATCCAATAATTTTTTATTAAAAATACTCATTTCCGGTGAAAATGCTAATATAACATTAAATTGTTAAACTTTAAGTGTCTTGAGGATAATTTTGGTTTAAAAATGCTAATTTTCAGTAAAAAAAAAGTAACCAAATTAAGATTTTGTTAAATTTTCGTCTTCTCCGAAACTTTGTCATTTTAAATTGAAATTCGTTTTAAAAAAATACTAATTTCCATCAACAAGCACTAACATAAAACGTGTATAATATTTCAAATAATGTGTTACGCAATTTGATAAAATTGCTGAAAATGGCTCATTGATTATTGCAAGAAATTTGTAGAGAAGAATCTTAAAATTTGATAGTCGAATGAGTAGATTAAGCCATAATTGTTTATTTAAATATAGTTATTTGCATATTTGTATTTTCCTTCATCCGCTTTGGGCAAAAATGGTAAGCTTGATTCAATTCTAACTGAAAATAATTGTACTATTATTTCAAAATAAAATGATATCTATAAGAACGTGAAGAATGGTAAAAAACATTTGAAGGAATAGAATGAACTTTTGTAAATTAAAACTAAATTAAAATTAGGGCTTTTGCTTAAAGTGGATAACTGACACAAATATGCAAATAATTACATTTAAATAACTAATTATAACACCAATTATTTTTAAATTATTCACGCTTGAAAGAATCAATGAGCCTTTTTTTCAATCTTGATTAATTAAGTTGAAGATTGAATAATTTTGAACTTGACTATAACCTAGAACATCCTAAAAAGAAATCAACGATATAGATTTAATTTTCAAAATTTTAAGTTTGAGATTTAAAATTTAGAACAACTTCAAGTAACGAAAAGCCAATCAGGTTTCCAACAACAATGATTGTTAGATTTTCTAGACATATCATTACACCACTTTTTTTATGGAGGATAACATTTTATTCTACAAATTAGAAAAATGATATAAAATCTCGCGCAACATATAATCTTTAATCATAACTATGCATGTAGAAAATTTCATAGATTTCATCTCTTTAAGGCGGTTAAAGTAGGATAAAAGGTAAAAACATTTTTGCTGCTCTTCAATCACTAATGGCTTGCTTCGATGGATTTTTTTTATTCCCGTGCTTTCAGTGTGCATATATCGCTCGATTTCCGACTGTAAGTACTAAGGTACTCAAGATAGGATCGTCTGCCGATAAAGATTGCTTCGGTAAGCACGTATCAGGTAAATGACTAAAGTCAGTGAAAAGCAGACGGAACGTTTACTAAAAAAGTCGGAGAGATGTACGAATTACTGCACATGCAAGAGAGGCCGCAGGAAATGGGCACTTAAAACGATTACATTTATGCTTAACTCAGAAACCTAACTGTTTACTTGTTCGAAAAAATTAGGAAAATACTCATAAGGAATTTATATTAATTCTAATATATGTTCTCTGCCATTTTTTGTTGACAAAACACAATTTTTTAGTAACCTAGATTCTTTGTAAATCTACATAAATTTGTAACCAATTAGCTTCAATTTTCACATGGGTAAATACAAAAATGTAATGTTTTATATTACTTTCTTCAGCTACTTTATATAATAGATGTACCTTTGTATTTCCCGAAAAATTGGATCTATACATAAAGATTGAGTATATATGTATTAAGGGATGTTTTAACACACCAAAAATATATTTCCTGATTCAATTTTCACTGTTCCTGTCCTTTCTTTGTACTACCAAGAACTTCTTTTTCTACTGGAAACTTCTAACAGTGGAACACGCTGGGCAGAATTTCGAAGATCCACATACGGCCGTTCCATTTCGTTACACCCAGGAAAACAAAACTTTTTAGAAAACTTTGTGTCTCTCACAAACAATTTGAACGAACTTGGATATAGTCTATCGTCCTATACTTGATTCGAAAGGAGTTATTGGGATTCAATGGCCCTAACAAAATGGAATAAAACTTTTGTTCAGATATTCAGTTTTCACATATAATTATATTTCACTACTGAAAAATGTAACATGTTTTCATGTTTGTCTCTATATAACAAAAATATCTTGCCACCGCTTTTTTTGTATTTCCACCCCCTAAACCATTCCTCCCACTCCTCCCACCTCCCACTCTGCCCGAATCTACCCTCTCTAGTCTTCTATTGCCTATTATTTATCGACCCTTGTACCTTAATATATACTATATACTAACTATATACTATATATATACAATATACCCGTCTTTCTTGCTCCATACCAACACTCACAACCTAATCTCTAGGTCCCTCCCCATCCCCTCTTCCTGCCCATTTGAAACCCTCTTTCACCCAGTTCACCTCTTTTGAACCCTCCTGACTCTTACTCTTTCTACCGCCCCAATATCCACTTACACGCTCTACGTGGTCCTATTCCACCCAGCCTTATACCCCCATCTCTCTGTTTCTCATCACGCCCTCTACTGGCTCTGCATATACCCCCTTTCACCACGTCTGCACCTTTTCAACCCTTCTAACTCTTACCCTTTCCAACGGTCCACTATCCACTTACCCACTCTATCCCATCTCCTTTCACCTTGATTATACCCCCTTATACCCTACCTCTACCTTGCTGGCCACCTCTATTCTACCTTATCCTAACCCTGAATCTTGTCCATCAGATCCCCTAATCCCCTTCCCTTACTCTTCTGTTTCCCTTTCCCTAACTCTTACCCAATTTTTTCATGAGGTTAAAATTAAATTAAAAATAGTAAATTAGTAACTGATTTTGAATATTTTTCATTGGTCTTCAGTCAACGTTATTGCAGTTTATATCTTATCCATATATTATATTTACAACAATTTTAATTTGCAGATAAAAAAATTTCAAAATAAGAAGTTTACATTTTTAATTAAACATTAATCAAATTGTTCCCAATATCATAGAAACAATTTGATCGAAGTTTAATCAACAATCTATACATTACATGGAAATAACAGATATATATACTTTGATGCTTTTTATATTATTATTAATACAAAAAATTGCATGTTTCCAAGCGGATATAGCATCTCAAAAATATTGTGTGGAAAGAAATTATTTAATAAATGGTCAATTAAATATATTAAAATAAATAAATAAAATAAAAATATAAAAAAAAAAATAAAATAATAAAATAAAAATAAATATATTAAATATATTAAAAATTATACATATATTTTCAAGTGGATATTTTAAATTGTGCAATAATATATTGATACAGTTTGCTTACATATTTTTAAGATACAATATTGGTCACTTCCAAGTAGTGCATCTTGACAAGAATTTGAGTATACTCACGAAAAGGTCACCCAAGAATATTGACCTCATACTTGGCCTAGGCTTTCCTTTTTTATCCCAGCTGAAAGTCCTAAAAGAATTTCCGAAAAGGGTGTTAGTCTTATCTTGAAATTGACTTCGTCGGTTTTCATAAAATCTCCACGTTCTGAGACCCCCTGAGTCCGACAAAAGAAATTTGTTAAAAAATTTTTTGTATAATGTTTGTAATCAGTTTATGCTAATAAGATCTACAAATTTACCTGAAATTATTTGTTGGTAAGACGAATATATTTGGCCTTAATCGTGACAATTTTTTAAAGAAAATCAAAAATCCCATTTGGCAGAAAAACTATGCGAGGAACAAAAAATACTTCAACATAAAAAATTATTCATCTCAAGAGGGTATACAAAAATTTATTTTACCCATTTTTTCACAAAAAGAATATTCTTTGGTTTAATCGTGATAACGCTTTTTGAGAAATAAAATATTCCTTTTTTGCAGGCAAACTATGCGACATTAAAAAAATGCAAAAAAATGCATTGTTGCTTTTAAGAAGACTAACAAAATCGTCATTAATCTTTTTCAGATACAACTCACAAGTTTTCCTTTAAACATCGAAACTGCTATTGACAAATCGAAAATTCAGATTTTTAGCCAAACGATGCGAGATATGAAACAGAAATGTATAAAAAAGTGTTCCTTTTCAAAAGACCTACAAAATCACGATTTTTGACAGGAAAATGTTATAATGACTAGATGGATGTGAATGGAAAGTGACTGTGCTTTTTCGATAGATTTTTTGGGGCTGAACACGAGTCTGGTCTCAGAAATTGCCTATCACGTCAAGATTTTGAGAAAATTGAGGCAGATGTGAAAAAAAATGTCAAATAGTACACGTAAAATACTAAATCTGAGCTTTGCTCTGAGATATTTTTGAAGTTTCTAGCATATCGCGTTCAACGGCTATAACTTCTCAAAAATGGCCATAAAACGCTTTTTTTCACACTTTGACCTCAATCTTCTCAAAATCCTAACATGATAATTTCTGGGACCGGATTCGTATTCAGCGCAAAAATATATAACGAAAACGCCTAGTCACTTACCATCCACAAAATTAACGTCACGCAATGTTATTTCATATATATATATATATATATATATATATAGTGGTATATATATAGCTCTTAGTGGTACCCTGCGGTGGTTGTTTAACTTTATTTTTTATATATATATGAAATAATTCAATCATTTAATGAATGTCATTTCTTGCCTTATGAAAAGTTGATAATAATTAAGTACTGCAATACTATCGTATTATCGAAAAAGAAATTAAAAGTGATTTTAATGAAGATTAAGGCAATGTCAAATCAGAAAATGTTTACACGTATGTGTAAACATATAGAATAATTACATTTTTGTGATTATGTAATTTATTAGCAAGTTATATAAATACAGAGTGATATGGTAATAATTTAGCAAAACCTGGGGTGAAAATCGCGCACATAGAGAAATATGGCACTTGGGATAATGCGGCACAGAAGTTAATGTGGCGCATGGGGTAATGTAGCACATTGGGTAATGTGGCGAAGTGCTGGAAAAAATTTAAAAATTAAACCTATTTTATCTTCCCTAGAAAGGGGAAACGCCCGACGGATCTTGATATTTTCTTTAACATCTTCTCATACATACTGCTCATTTCCATCTACTTAAAAAAAATTATTTTATTTTAAATTACATACATTTCATTTTAATTTGAGATTGAGTCTTAGCCAAATTTATTACATTGTAAAAGATAATACAAATTTTCGTAATATTAATTTCAATTTAATTACTATTAATTGTTTAGATTAGGCGTAAGGAGGGTTGCAGAGATTATGTGCCAGCATTTTTAAGGAGGTGTGTTGGTGTTGAAGGCCACTGATAAATTCTTAAAACAGTGACGGCGGATAAATCTTATATATATAGAGAGATAAATTATGTGAAAATTAGTTAAGTATTTAGAATTTATATAACTTTATAACAATATTTCAAACTTATTTTACTGACATTCTTAATGCTGGGACATCAAGTTTAGTTAGACAAATGTCGTTGTCAGAGAAACATGACACTTCGCATTTGAGCTACTTTCCCGGAGGGACAAAAAAACTGATTTGAAATACTCATGGTTGAGTACCTAATAATTCTTTTATTCACCTTTCCAAATTTCATCATAAAAACATCAAGTGAGGAGCATTTGAAATCATTTTTTTGTCTCTCCTGAAAAGTAGTTCAAATACAGTTGTGCCATGTTGCTCTGACAGCAACGAAATACTAATATAATGTGTAGTCAACAAAATAGTTTTCGCAGTGAATATTTTAGATAGAATTATCCGGAGCGAAATGAAGAACAAATTATTTGCTCATGTTGTCCACCACATGTAGGTTACTACATTATACGTACATATGTATGAATACCGCATATGGCGTTCACAGTTAGAGTGTTCTTAACTTATTTACAGCAGATGCAGGTGCGCACTATTCGCTGTTGTATGTATCCGTTATGTAGTCATAAATTGCAAAGGGACAGAGGGAGTAAATTGTTTCACAATCGCCCTCGAAGCCCACTTGCTCTGCTCTGACGTACTCAATGGGCAGACCCTCGTCAGCGGTAGAAGATGGCCTGAAATTACACACCGTCATAAACATCGATCACTCACTCGATTCTAATTGATCTGTTAAACTCATCAACATACACCAGACGGACGGTAATTCAATTAGTTAACCGATGAATTTGCATACACGGACGATATCGCACACGCGTAAACGAGTTCCTAGTCCATCATTTCTCTTCTACATTCTACCTATACGAGTATTCCCTCTCGTATCAATATCCGTTCTCCTATACCTATAATAGTTCCGATCCTCGACACCAAATGTAAAAGGCTATCAGAGATCATTAACAACCTAAAGGTTATAATGGATTTTAGTTCAATCGATAAGGGTACTGAGGTTAAAAAAATGGAAGTATGAGTGGAAAATGAAGAGAAAGAGAAACATGAGAACATTAAGTGATTGAGAATGTCAAATATCAGAGGCATATTTTTCCTGAATAATTGTTATATTTTAATTGTTCGGTGGTGATATTGACTTTTACACAACTCCATATAATTGTTCTCTTCTTTTAGAGTTCTATTCGAAAACATCATGTTTAAATATTTGTAGATTACTAACGCTCACATTTGCGGCAAATGTTTGCAAAAAGCGAATAAAGGTTTTAGTGCAGTATTTTTTTCAAACAGTTTTAATGGTATTATGATGGCCTATAGGAAAAATTCCGAAGGTTCTTTCCTGCAAGGTTGTGTGGCAATTTGTCGCGTGGCCAAATATTAAACTTTGTTTTTTTCAGCAGCTTTATAATTAGAAAAAATGAATATACTGTGCTGAAATTTTAGGGAATTATTCAAAATATACCTGGAAACGTCTGTCTGGCCTATTTGAGTTTTTATTTTGTCTGAATAATGCACTTTTGTTAATTATATTATTATATTATATTATATTGTCCTATTTAAACAAAACAAAGACTCAAATAAGCCAACCAGCCATACCCTTACATATTTTGAAACATATCCAAAAATTTCAACCCAATATTCACATTTTTCCAATTATGAAGCCACCGAGAATAACTCATGTTATTAGTTACTTGGCACTCTGGTATATGCCCTTAAGGGAGAGATTACGATACAAGTGGCGACGAAGTTTGGGTACGGATTCCAATAAGATTGTTTGCAAGAAACCCGAATCTAAAACATTCAAATCGATGTGCCTTATTTCCAGGGGCCCCTGTATTTTTTATATCTTTTTCTGAGGCTAGAGTGAGTTCGGCGACACCTTCCCCTATTTCCACCTCCCGCCGCGTTTTTCATATCCCTATCTGGGGTAGAGTGCGATCGGCAACACCAAGCTCACAGGCTACAACCTCTCCCATTTCCAGGACCTCCTTACCCATTTCTAGGGATGCTTCCTGTTTTTTATACCCCTTCTGGGAAAAAGTGACTTCAGCAACACCCACCTCCCAACCGCCCCCTTACCCATTTCAAGGAGTGCCCCTGTTTTTTATATCCCTCCTCTGGGGAAGAGTGATTTCAGCAACACCCACCTCCCTGCCACCCAATGACCCATTCCCAGACGTGCCCCTGTTTTTTATATCTCTTCTCTGGGAAAAAGTGACTTTAGCAACACCCATCTCCCAGCCACCTCTTACAAATTCCATCCCGTTTCCAGGCGTCTCATTGTTGAGGAGAAAAATAATCAAAATAAAAAATTTAGAATTTTTAAGGAAAAACCTTTTTTAATTGACTTCTTCCAGACCATTTATTTGAATTATTGTACACAAAAATGACGTTCCGGAATCAGACCGATTCCCTCATCAGATTATCTTCAATATTTCGCAGATAGTCGATTAATATTTTGAAATATAAAACAGTTATGTGAAATCGAAGAAATTTGTTTTCTCTCTCAAAAAA
>CAKNXH010000618.1:427222-449641 GCA_932178445.1 Andricus quercusramuli | reverse complement strand
GGGGATCCAACAAGAAAAAGCTATAACGGGGAAAAGTTAGTTAGCTTATGCTTAGAAAAGGACGTATTTATTACAAATACTTGGTTTATACATAGAATGATCCACAATTACACCTGGCGTAAAGAAAATAGCCACATTATAATTGACACCGTTATTGTGGATGAAAGACTAAGAGAACTCGTCAAAGATACAAGAGTCATGAGGGGCTCTAAATGTAATACTGACCATCACCTTCTAGTCTCCAAAATGAGCTTAGGGCGGGGATGGAGAAGAAATAGAACCAAACAAACGAAACAAACGCGAAACAAGATTAAAAATTTACAGAAACCGGGATATCCGAAGATACATAAGAAGCCATAGAAACACGAGAGCTCGCATGAAAAAATGCATGGACGTGAAGGAACGTAGAGAAGTATGCCAGGACAGAAAAGTGTGGCGACAAATAGTTTATAAAAAGAATGTGAGTAGAGTGTATGACGCTTGAAACGAAAGACCTTAGATACTAATAGGCCCAAGTGGGGGACCGCACACACAATAATTTTTTGAGGCTCTTTACTTGGGGTGGTCACTAGAGAGATTGATCAGCCACCTGGCTCGGAGCAATGTTGTAGGACGAACGTGTTATTTAAATAAATAACACGCAAATTCTAGATCAATCTAAAACATGTATATCTCCTTCCCCACATTACTATTTTCCAACCGTGCGAATCACGCCTACCCCGAAAGGGAAATGGCCTAATAGTATAATAATAATTAATGTTCATGGTACTTGAAAATTCGAACAATTTATTCTATTTTTACATTCTCATCCAGAGAAGGTATTAGATTTGTGTAAAATTTGACCCCTCCCCCCATTTTTGTCAAATGTCCATTTTTCAATAATCATTCAAAAATTTATCATATATATGTTCCAAAAACAACTTAGATACTTTTTTTCGCCCCTTTTCAGATAGTTGGAAGAAATCTTTCTGATTGTATGATTTATTTTTTATTAGACAGATACGGAAATGTACGCTGAAGTGAAGGAATTTCCTTCTTCATTTTAAAGCAAATACAAATTTAATAATTTTTATTTGAAGAACATTGAACATAAAATATTGTCATTGCGAACCGCGACAACCAAATGGCGCGCCGTGATCGCGATCAAACTTTTGAGTTTACATTAAACGATGAACAGAAACGAGCATGGCGCAAGACTTACATGATTTTTAAACGAAATATCGAGCGCGAAGCGCGAGTGTCTTGATGAGAATGTATTCCTTAAGGTCGATAGAACCTTAAGTAAATTAGTTCCTCTTTCTATGTAAAGTTTACATAATTAAACCAAAAGCAGGTCATAACGATGAAGCTAACTAAGAGAGCATTAGCCCGCGAAGCGCGCAATAGTAAGCACATGAAGTGCGAAAACCAAGATGAACCGAGCTTAAAGCGTCAGGCAAATGTGTCCGAGCGCGTAGCGCGAGGTGAACATATTATCGAGCGCGAAGCGCGAGATAAACATATCATCGAGCGCGAAGCGCGAGATACAACAGGTGCGCGCCCTAGGCGCGCTCAAACTAGCGAGCGAAGCGAGCCGCGCGCGACGCGCGCGATGAGCCTGTGACCGGGGAGGTTTTTTTTTAATTATATATATATATATATATATATATATATATACTAATAAAAAAAGGCGGAAAAGACCAAAGAAAACCATCGTCTTTTTTATACTAAGTTTTTAAATTAATTGTTGTGCGGATAATATTTACTCCTCTAGCCCACCAATGACCAATGACCAATGATCAATTCAGCACAAGTCTAGAGTCAACATTTTAACAAGGATAGAAAAAGGGATTACGTTTTTTTAAAAGGTTGAGCTTCTTATTTTCGTAAAAGTACTAAATTGGACAATATCATATCAACAATAATTATATCATTCATATAATTTAGTTAATATATTAAGTTTTATTTTGCAAACTGCACCAGAGACGGTCCATCCAATAACTGTTTGACTGCTTGCACTCAATTTGGATGAAAAACTATAATATTAGAAATAACAGTGATCGGTGGTCATTATTAATAGGCATGGAAATTACTCTTTCAGAGTATATTCATGTGGTATAGTGTTTCAGAAGGTTTCCTTTCGGACTTTAGTGACAATCTCGTTTTTTTTCTCTTACAATTTCTATTAGGTTTCAAATATCAGCCAAACTTTAAATTTAATTTATGCTCCTCAAATTTTGAAATTAATTTGACAATAACTTGAGCCATTGAGTGTACATATGACTTGAAAATAACTTATCTGAGGAAACATCGTTCGGACAAGTATGATGGAAGTTGGGTTGAGAAGATGGAGCAAGAGTAGGTCCTCTCTGCCTCTTGTCAGAGGGCAAAGGGAGCAACTCGGTCGAGTAGAGAAACAAGCTCTCGAACCATGCACTTGGAACTTGGACTCAACGGGCGGCCGCCATAGAGTATTTGTTTAGGAGCAGAGAGTGTTTATCCGGACATAGGAGTGGATGGACGGGCGTTGAAGAGAGGAGAGAAGAGTGAATTGGTAGCGAAAGAGGAGAGTCAGAGAGGAGTCTCGAGAAGGGAAGATTAGAATGCGAGTGACTTGAAGCTTGGATGGCGAAGGCGAAATTATGGCTATAAGTGGATTGGTTCCATCGATCTTGGATGTGATGGTTCCTCTATATCGAACGGCATTTACCAAATTTGTGCCCTTCCCTTCTATATCCTTCAGTTTTCTATTTCACCTATGCCAGTTTAATCAGTTTGATTTGGCTGGTCGCAAAGTTTGTCCTCGCATCCGAAACTCTTCTTCATCTCACTGTATGCAGATGATCGAAAAACTTTATTTCTCTACGAATCAAAAACTTAGAAGTTCTTAGATAAGCCGATGAAACAGTAATGAGATATTGGTATGAACTTGGTTCGCATAAGTTTGCAAGCTGAAAGTTTCCCGCTAGTCTTGTGCAATACTTAGATAGTTTCTGATGGTTCTGCAGATTGAGGATGATAAGAATCTTTTACGGTAGAAAGTTGAGCTGATTTAAAAAAAAATCAAAACAACTCATTATGAAGAAAATAATCCATTCTTAAGGAAGATGATTGCTTCAGTTTTCTTGATTTTAGTAATGCCCCATAATTATTTCTGTCACTTTGCTTTTTGTTTTGATCCTGAAGTCCTATGAACTAAATTGGCTTCTATTGCAAGCTTTTATCCTACATTTCGCATTGCCGACTACGGCAACTTATAATAAAGCCCTAATTATTATCTTAAATAAATGTCGCCCTCTAATCTGCACCAGGTATCCACAATATTTAATTAGATTTGAGAAAATAATAGAAATTACCACTGTCGCTACTACTGCAGCCCTGCTAGAAGTGGTGTAATGGTTGCAATGCTGGAATCTCACGGTCGTAACCCGTGGAGACACCACACAGGCACTGCCAGGGTATATTAACCGTTCAAAATTTATGACTACTTTCAGTTGTCGTGTGGTTAGCCACAGTTTTGCATTATGTGCCATTGCAACAGCCAATAGTAAATCGGCCAACTGTAATAGTGAGTGCCAAGGTCTTCACGACCAAGCACCTGTTTCTTTTTGTCCTTCTTTTTTCATTTTCTTTTATTTCTTTTTTTTTCCTCTAGCCGTTTAATGAACGAGAAAGTTCCCGTAAGGTCAGATACATCGGTCTGTTGTAGGTACTGGGGTGAACTACCTCAAGAGATCTAGAAACCACGTGCGGCTCGCGAAATCCTACGATTACCAGCCTTTGTGTTTGCCCTTTCCCCTTTTCCCACTTCTGTCTGGGTTTCTGGTACCAGAAGACGAAGGGCTTTCCTTTACACTGCGGGCTAACCTCTCAGCGACCCTGTTTTGATGCTACGAGGTTATTTAGTAGACTCGAGTAATAGAGGTTGCTCAGCTTCTACAAATGGTTTGACCAGCTGTTATGTTTGTCCAGTCTTTTCAACATAGATTTTATAGCTATTTTCCCATTTCAAGAGTCATTTAGGGATTTCAGTCATGTATTTAAAAATGATTCTTATGCAATTTTATGCCATCTTACAGGTATGCATAAGAGTAAACTGGTAAATTTCTGTAACACTGCAACTGATTAATTCTACAATTTTATTATAGAGGATCAATCTGCTTTCTGGCGCTGTATATTTTTACATTTTTGTTATATTCAAGTATTTATTTCACTATTCAAATATTTCACAGTATTAAAAATATATATTTGTTTCTGTTCCAGGTAAGAGTACTATCCATCATAAGAAGGAAATGGTTACGTATCTGTAAGTTAATAAAATTTTCTTACCAAAAAAACAGCGCAACATGTAAATGTGGATAACAACTTTTTGAAATGCTCGAAAAAGTGAAAATGAGTGGTTTTATTCTTCAAGTAAAGCATCTAAATACAGATTTCACACTCCTTCCCATGCTTTCAAGAGACTTGCCCTTTTTCTCATTTTTTTTCGCTTAAATGCGAACTGAATTAACAGAAACCATTAAGAAAATCCAACAATTTTTCGTAGAAAGTTAATTCTTTTTAATTGAAATGTTTACTATTATATTTTTGGTTGAGGAGTCATCTCTTTTGTTTAGAAATGCTACTATTTGGTTGAAGATTTAACTATTTTGTTGAAAACTCGATTTTTCAATGGTTGAAAATTAATTTTTAAACTGAAAATTCAACCATTTTATTTTTGGTTGAATATTGATCGTTTTCAGTTGGAACTTCTACCATTAAATTTTTCATTGAGAATTTATTTTTTTTAGTTAAGAATTCAACTACTCTGTTGAAAATTGGTCTAATTTGTTGAACATTCATGGTTAAATATTTAACTATTTGGTTAAAAATTCATTTTAATGATTGAAGATTCACCGGTTTAATTGAAAATTTAACTTTTTTTGAAAATTTGATTTTTTTTGCTAAAAATTAATTTTTTGCACCAGAGAGTTGACTATTCTTCATTAAAAATTAGACTACTTGGTTGGAACTTGAAATACTTTGTTGAAAACTAATTTTATCAGTTGAATATCTCGTTGGCTGAAAACTTACCTTTTTTGTTGAAAATTCGTTATTTTAGTTGAAAATAAATTTTTTAACTACAAATTCAACTACACCATTTTTGGTTGAAAATTTACCTTTTTTTGTTTAAAATTCAACTATTTGGTTGACAATGAACTCTTCTGTTTAAAATTCATATTTTCGGGCCGAAAATTCAACTTTTTCCCAAATAATTCTGTTTTTCGGTTTGAAAAATCCACAATTTGTTAAAAAATTTTTTTTCTTTCTTGACTAAAAAATTTTTTCTAATTAAAATTCATATTTTTTATTTGAAAATACAGCCCTTTGGTAGAAAATTGATCTTTTTGGTTAAAACTGCAACTACTTGTTGAGAAATTAATTTGCTTTGATTAAAGATTCAATTATTTTGTTACAAATTTGTACTTTTGGTTGAATTCCACTGCTTTTTATTGGAAATTAAAATCATTTGTTGCTGCTAAAAATGCAACTATTTGGTTGAAAATTCATCTTTTTAGGTTGAACTGTTAAATATTCGTCTTTCTGGTTTAAAAATTCATATGTTTTGTGAGAAAAGGTCTTGGTTAAAAATGCAGCCTTTTGCTGGTCGGTGTTAATTATTTTTTGTTTGAAAATTTAACCACATGTTAGAAAGCTTGTTTTTTACTGTTTCGTGAAAAATTCGTCTCTTTTGCTTGAAATTTCATCTAATTGTTTGTAAATCCAACTGTTTGGTCTGAAATAAATTTGTTTGTTTGATGAGCATTCAACAGTTTTCTTGAACCTTCATCTTTTTTGGTAGAAAATTGATCTTCTCGGGCTTAAAAGTGTACTGTTTCCTAAAACATTCGACTTTTTAGCTTGAAAATTCAACTCTTTCTTAGAAAGTTCATCCCTTTTGGTACAAAATTAATCTTTTTTTCGTTGAAAATTTAACTGTTTCGTTGAAAATGCAGTATATTTCGACATGAAATCTTAAGGGTTTCATATTGATTTCAGTGTGGTACCTCAACATTAATTTTATTTAAAAGAATTCATTTCCCCTATTATTCCCCTATTTTCAATAGTGTAGTCGAGGCCTGGCGAGCCCTGGCACCGCCAGAGTACTTTTTTGGAAGGCCTGGCGGCGCCAGTCCGCTTTTTTTTGCACGAACAATTGTTCTACTCAGTATTAAGAATTTAATTTGAAGACAGTATGGACTTTATGTCAGCAACACGTTATGAAGATATATTTATCGCAATGGATCATAGATTATATTATTATTCCGAATTTCCTGACTACAGACATGCATATTTGTGGGGTTTTTTCAACTTTTAAATTGATTCTGTTGACCCAATTTATTTTATATCGCACAGATCAGCTACGCTCAAATCACAGATTTATTTGTGACTCAAATATTTTGTGTTTCGAAGGGATTAAGACGAAACGTGTCTTACCGATTTTTCGAAAAATTTCTTTGACCAAGATATGAGTATTTGAGTTTTAAAAATTGTAACCGCAAATTATCAAAAAATGCTCCAAATTTTTGTTTAGAGTGTAACATTTTTAAATATAATATAGTTATTTGGATGTTCCTTTCTGATTATTATACAATTTCTTGTCCTATTTCCAAATTCTTCGCAAAATTGAAAAAAGTTCAAAAGTGACGAAATGCTAGCGTTTCTCTGAAACGTTTCATGGTGTCTGTGCACGTGCTTTGGTGAGAAGAGGGATTTTTTTTGACTGAAAAAGAAAAATTCACGTTTTTTGCGAAACCCACACCGGACACAATTGTTTTTCTAACAAATTTATAGAAAAACGTTTCTTGTCACTTTTTTCTATCTCGCGTTATTTCCGAGAATTTTGTGAAAATATTTATAAACTCCTTCAAGATTTTTTTTTAACAATGCAGTTTCATGGTGGCATGAAAAAAGAAAATAAACGGTTTGAACAAATTTTGCATCAGACTTTTTTCTTTGAAGTTAGCATTTTCAAAAAACCGATAATCTCCATTTTTTCTAACTTGATACATCATTTTTCCACCAAAAAGTTGTTAAAATTGTTAAATTAAGTCCTTTTTTGTTTTTTATCAGAACATGAAATTGTATTATTGAGATAAAAATAAATTTTTCAGGATTCTATACGTATTTTCACAAAAATCTCGAAAGGAAACACTTTTGTTGTAGTGGCTTTTTTCATAGCTTGTGTTTTAGCCAGTAATGTGAATTTCTTTTTTTTTCAAATAAGCACAAATTTTGTTTTCTCACCAAGGCTTGGGTGCAGGGTAGAATATCATGAAATATACCCTTTACGTCAGGATGGATCTAGAAAAAAATCAGGAGAAAAAGAAAACGGCGGGTTATGAACAAATTGACTTTGAATATATTCAGAAAAACCGCCGCCAATTTGTCACTTTTGAACTTTAAAAACAATTTTCTAACGGATTCCGAAAGAGGAAGAGAAATTCTATCAGAATCAGAAAGAAAAATATAAAAAAACCTGTCTTAGAATAAAAAATATCACACCGTTAACAAAAATTTGGACCATTTTTTTATGATCCCCGTTTTCAATTTTTAAAATTCAAACACTCATAAACCTGTCCGTTTCAAGTACTTTAGGTTTAGGCTTCTCGATAAATGTTTAAAATATGTCATGAAACAAATTTCATTCAGCCAAAAAGTGCGGTTGTTGAAAAATGATTATGACAACTGGGTAAAACCCATTTTTTTGTCTCCATCTTACCAAGAGAAATGATGATGAGGATTAAAACTATGTTTCATGTTTCGTGTGATGTTTTTTATACGAAAACATTATTTTAAAAGTTCTTGAAGTATTTCCTAGTTTCAAAAACATGGAAAATTGCACTTTCAAAGAATTGAGAATGACAGATGAAGCCCATTTCGTTTTTTTCTCCACTCTTGTCTAAAAATTAAAAAAAAAATATATTTTAAAATATTGAAAGTATAGCTCATAAGAACCACTTGCTTCTATAGTCTTCTCAGAATTTTCCATTCTGACTCCTATCTTATTTTGAAACTGCACATTGATTTTTTAATTTCGTAATTTTCGTTTGTTTATGAACAGTTATCGACAGTCACTTGATGTCATGAACCTGCTAAGAAAGGTTCAGTTTGTGATGGACATATACTGCAAATGTTGTAAATATCTGTATGCTTCATATGAATATTAATGAATTCACAATAATTACCATAAATTTCCAGGAACTTTGCAGTAATTTTTATAATTTTCCTGGTAACTTGACATAAATTTTAGATAAATTTCAAGATATTTTTTGTAAATTTCAATCAGTCTCAAAGTCAGAGACAAAATTTTGACTCAAAAGGGAAGGTGGGTGTTCCTTTTTGTGACGTTGGCCTGGGGGATTCAAGCTTTGTGTGGTGATCTGTGACGAAGAAGGGGAGAGGTGGAAAAAGTGTTCAAAATATCATGACGTAATTTTTGGACTGCCTCTAAAAATATACATGATCAATAAATACAGTTTCACTCCAAAGAAATATTTTGCTTCCAAATTCGCTGTCCCCGGGGGAAAAAAAGGAGAGAAAGAAAAAGGTTCTCTGAGGATATCGAAGGCCACCTAAAGGGAAACAATATTTCGATAACGGAGAAAGTGAGATTAGTTTGCCCGGTACGTCCGCCCCATTAAACGTTACGCTCCTGACTCTATTCTCTGGCTCAGAAAGACAAATATTTTTGCGAAATATCGCAGGGGATTTCATAAAACTTTCTCAAAGATTCGCATCGTTCTGACAAATAGCTGTGCGGGACTTCTCATGAGTATATAACTTGTACGGCTTTTACGCCTGCGATATCTTTTCCCCTTTATTCACCCCTTTACCCTTTACCTTTCGTCCTTTTCTTACCCCTTTCTCAGAGATTATATACGTACTCTCGAAAAGTTTGAGTTCATAACTTAGAGCCGAGCTAGTGCCGGGCCGGTTACACCACCTTCTTCCGCCACCTCTAGCCGCTTTTACATCAGTGAAGATTCATCTAAACCGGAAGGTCATAATCAAGGAACTATCCTTGCTGAATTGCACCCTTGATATTAAAATTGATTTTTTTTCAGAGTTCTGACTTCACGTATAGTTCTAAACTGAAAACAAAACTTGAATTGCAGAGTCAAAAGAAAACAAAGTGTAATCGTTAATCCGATTTCAGAATACCGAATATCTGCAGGAAAGTTTCCGTAGCAACTTACTGTGTGTTTTTTTCGATCAGAAAAAAATCTCCAACTCTGCCCATTGGAAAAATATTTGAAACAACAATTAAACGTCTGTTTTTTTCTCTGTAGAATGTCTTTGATCCAAAAAAATTATTCTGTTGGATAGTAGGTACTTTTGAATTTGTTCTTTATTGTGAAGAAACAATAGTTTTTTTGTGTAACACGGAAAGATCACAAAATATAGGGTTAACGTTATCTAATACCGCTATCGATTTTTCTATTATAAATTAAAATAATAAAAGGTAGCTCAGAGTCCATACTAAAAACCGCACCACCTCGCGTAATTCTCAACTAAAATTTTCACCGTGCTTTTAACTCCCAAATGTTTTTGCAGTGACTGCTCGCAAAGATGCCTGACTTTATGAAATATTTATAAAATTTGCAAATCCTCGTCCTTGCTTTCTCTGAGAGACTCGTGGTTTTATGAACGTATTTCCGTAAAACAATGTAACGGTCTCGAAGCATAAAGGAAGACTCATGTACAACTGTGTCGCAGTGCGTCTCCCACAATGTTACCATTCAAGCAAGGATTTCAGACATTGCTTCATATCTCTTACACACTCTTCCTTTGTCACTTACTTGAGCATATTTTGCATTGGGATGACAGACGAAATAGAAGAAAGTAATGTGAGAGAAAACAAGGAAAATAGAGAGAGAAAAGATAAAATGAGAAAAAGAAAGAGGCAAAGACTGCGAGTTTAAGCGTCTTTCTCACAGGAAGTCTTGCCGCCGACGATGGAGTAGCACTTCCTGCAAGGAACGGTGGCGGCCGCACGAACTTCGTCTCACCCTTACCATTTTTGCAGATAAGAGAAGGAGTGAAAGCAGCAACCTCGAAACGTAATTAAGGGTAAGAGAAAGGAGAAGGTGTATTATTAAAGAGTGAGACTCGCCTGACAAATGGGAAAGTGGAGGACGTTGTTTAAGAGGGTGAGAAGCGTCCTCGATTATGAATAATGTATTATTAAAAATGGAAACTGAATATAGGCCAAGAATATCATTATTTCGAATCCGAAGACGAGTAAAAGAAGATAATTTTTTTACAAATTAATCAGACATCTTGAGAAATTATTAAAGATAGATATTTTATTTCCAAAGTGTCCTAATCCACGAACTTTCTATGATGGTGTACTAAATATTTATTGAGGCTACTTAATAAATATTCTAATAGTCAATTGTTTCCAATATTTTTTGCACTACTTCTTAATCTCAACTTAGTTTTAACTTGGTTCAAGACAGCCTTGAGTTAAGAAAACATGTTTGATTCATTTAAAAGTTCGTGAATTCACTGAATTGGATAATGATTAGCCTGGTCCAGAAATTGTTTTTGACATTATTTTCGCTCTTTCTTCATAAGTCAATGTGACAACATTATTTGCAGAATCTATAAAAAATTTCAACAATGTTGAATATTTTTTTAAAACATATTTGACAGATGCTTTTCTGACAGTGTGTGACCAATCATTATCTTTCCACTTTATTCACGATTACAATGATTGACCAACCCATTTATCCTTATACGTCTAATTTGAAGCTTAGAATACTACCGTCCTGATGAAAAAACTATACAACTACATTTTCATGAAAAATAAGTTTATTATATCATTGGATTTGTTATGAAAATACGAATTTATGTATACTAGAGGTCTTGGTTAGCGCATATCTACAGCGTTTTTCGGGAATCGCTGATGAAACAATAAATCTGGATAAAAGTGTAGCCTGTCTATACGAATTCCAGTATTTGGGTCAGCCTGAGTCCTCAGATTCTGATAAAAAAAACACATCTACGAAGATCTGTTATTTTTCATGAGGATCTCGATCATTCTGCAGGCCGAGTTCCTGATACCGAATAGCACATGTACCTGACATGTTTCTTCACCCAAATTCGAGGTGACTTTGAACCACCGATCCTTGTGAAAAGCATATGTACATTTTTTAATTTGTAAAGTAAAATTAATTATAGTTGATTAGTAATATAATAATCATTAAGTGCCATACATAAGTATACAAAAAAATATTAAACAAATTTTAGAGACCATCGTAATTGTTTGGTGATATTAGAGAAATTGTTATTTCTTATATAATTCCTATGCTTCCCATTTTTAAATTTTGAGAACATTTTGCTAGGTTTTCAAATATTCACTGAAATAATTTCATCGTGAATGAAGATAGGGAACAAATTATAAATATTGTTGTAAAAATACAAAAAGTAAATTTTGTTGTTGTAACTTTGTAATGTCATTCATTCAGTTAAGATTATTTCAATTAAAAAAATGGACATGTAAACGATGGTTCTTACTATTTTTAAATTTCATACAATTCAAAAATATTCTGATAAAGTTGTAAACAATTACAAGTAAAACTTTGAACATTCGGAATTTAAAAAGCCTGCTGCGTGCCTTATTTCAAAATGAAATTGTTTAAAAAATAATTTTGACTTCAAAATTCGAATTTGTGTACTAAAAAATTATCTTCAAAACCATTTAAACATTTTATATGTATAATACCTAAAAAAATGTTGAGTTATATTCAGTAGAATTTGTAAAATTCACATATCAAATATCTCCACACTTAATGAATATTATTTGGTGTTAGCATTTGTCGTTAAGCATAAGAATCGGGGACATATCATCTCTAGCGGCTTGTGACTGGCCAATGAAATAATGTTGGTCAAACCTCTACCCCTTTTCCAACGTCTCGTGGGGGGGGGGGAAGGCACCCCTGTCACTGGCCTCAGAAATAATATTGGTTAAACCTCTTTCCACTGGTGAGAGATGCCGCTAGGAAGAGATGCCGCAGTTGTGACATGATATGGATCCATATTTTGTGTTGACAAAACTTGACGATCAGTAGTAATTTATTTATAAATGAATAATTTCATCATAATTTTATTATTCAATAATTGTTGAAAAATGGTAGATGTTAAGTTTCCGTATCAGGAATTCGGAGTTCTTGGAAACTGATTCCTGTCTCAGCAGCACATGAGTAAGGATTCTCGGCGACTTTTTGCATTATTATCTGGAATATCTACAGTTTTGCGTATAAATAGTTGAAATTAAAATTTTTTGTTCGACTGTATGGAGCATGTGCGATTTACCCAAAAACGGAACTTTTCTTTTTAAAAACTTTTGTAGATTAAAAGGTACAGTTGTAAACGCTCTTCATTGAATACCTTGGTTCGCTTCAAATGCAGTTGTATAGTTTCTTCATAATGCCAGCAAAATACTACTCTCTTGTATCTGTAGTCATCAAGTTGTATTGGAATAAAAAAATTTATAGTGGAATGATCGTGACTATCAAAAAACTACAAATTCTCTACAACAGGACACCGGTTTTACTAACTGTGGAATTTAAATGAACTGCATTACTACACTAACTTAGCTTGTCAAATACGCTGTAGAATTACCTATGCGAGTCATCTTGCACTAGTTATTAGAACATTTAATTGTTAGTATTCTATAATGTAAGGACATTTGAATGAGATGGTAAATTATTGTGGGATGGCCAACCATTGTACCGATTATTCTAATATCTTCTTGATTCCACGCTAATTTTTTTTCAATGTTCTTTTCTTAAGACCTCTTGCGGGTCCTCATGTGGATTCCATTGATACTCAGGTTCCGACATGCGTCCAAATCCAAGATTGATTATTGATGCGGCCCTGCCTGTTTACGTGCACAAATCTAGGCTCCAGTGCATAAAAAATGTCTGCATTTAACATAACCATACACATACTTTAAAAGCAGATGTTTTATTGAACATAATTGTGTTCAGATTGCAGAACTTGTCTTTTGAAATGATTTTGGGAAATTGATTTCTGAATATGGAAACACTGCAAACACTAACATAAAGTTGTCAACTCTTCTTGAAAAAATTGTGCGAATTTCACATATTCGAATCAAGTCTATTTTACATACAGAAATTGAACACATTTTCCTGTCATAATCAGCAACATTCTCATCCAGATAAAACCTTTGAAAACTTGCACAAATGCACACATTAAGATTTCGATTCGAAGGATTTTCAGCCGCTTAAAAGATTACTGGTAACGAGGATGAAGGTAGATTTGGCGTGGACCTTACCTTAGGCACGTTTTACTATTACGAAAACTATCATCTCCACAAGATCATGAAGAAGGTATTTTAAGTTTAGAACTCAGCCCATCTCGCTCAAGACCATAAAGGTCTTAGCACTTTAGAAGATTATTGCGAGTGAGTCTAGCAACCATACCTGTAGGTTCCCGTTATATCAAGTCGTAGATGATAGCAATAAGGTACACCGACAGACATTACCAAGGTGAAGCTCTCAATTTCAAGTGTCCTTATTCCTCTGACAATTATTGGTCATGAAGACTGGACGCGACAAGACAGAAGAGATGTCTATCTCGTTGCACATTGAACGAAGTATTGGAACGCTCAACGACTTATTCGTGACGGAACATCGGTAAAATTTTACTGCCTTCGCTGACGATATTATTGGCGATGAAAACGGATATGAGCATGTTTCCTTGAAAGCCTTCGGTAAATCCCAACGAAGACATTGGAACACGATATAGAATTTAATCTCCGCTAGAATCGCCATCGCTTTATTAAGGTTCCATCCATTTTAATCTGATATTCCAGTTAGAGTCTCACGATTAGATGAAATATTATCCATATTCCGAATCTCAATCGGAAATCATTTTGTATGTTAAATCCTCCCAGGGTGCACAATCTTTCCCTTTTTTTCTTAGTTTCCCTTTTTTTTCTTGAAATTCTCCTTTTTCGCCTATTCTCGAAAAACGTCCCCTTTTCACCCTTTTCTCTTTAAATAGATGATATTTGAAAATACAGTATTTGAATTGCGCGGGAAATTGTCTGAAATTAGTAAGTTAACCTATTATTGAATAATAATCAAAGCAATTATAGCATTTAAATAAATTATTTATGAATAAATAAGGTACCAATAAAATTACAAAATATATAGTTCTTTTTAAATAAGTATTATATAAGTATTACTTGAGCAATTTATAATTTGAGTTCAAGAGCACTGAAGAGTAGGGCGGAGTGAAAATGCTAAAACAAATTAAATCGTTGGAGCTGAGGGGAAAAGAACTTGTGGGTTGACATTCGACAAAAGTGAAAAAAAAATTATAATCAGTATTTAACTATCTCAAATTTGATATATTTCCTATTGGTTCAAAAATTGTGACGAATTTTTTATATTTACAGATTTTGCTAGTGAACAATAATAAAAAATTACGAAATTTAAAAATAAATTTATTGCGCAATAAAGATTTTTTTGAAAATGTGCAAAAAGATGTTTTTTTTTTTGGATTGAGACATATGCACACATTAAAAAAAAGGCGAATATGTCGAACCTGAAATTTAATTAGCTTTAGTCAAACATTTTATTGTTTTGCTTTTTCAGGAAAAAAAACTTCCAAAAAATTTTAAGTGAACATTTTTTTTTATTAAAAAAATTTTTAATTACAAATTTGAAAAAGAGAACAGAAGAAATTAACCGATTTCAAAATTCTTTCTTTACTTGCTTTGGGTGTCGGACCACAAATTGTTATCCCTCAGCTCATCGATGCAATCAATTTTAGCATTTTTACTTCGCCCTGCTGAAGAGTGTGGTTTTAAATTTACATTGAAAGTATTAATCATAGTAAGGAAGAAATGACAAATGTTGGAAAGAAACATTTATGAGAACTATGTTTAACATATAAAAATTTAGTTTTCAATTGATATAATTTTTTTCTCGGACTTTTTTATATCACTGTGAATGGATTTCCAACGAGATAAGATATCCAATTTTCAAAAATAAATTCTTTAGTTTGAATTTTTTAATTCTTAAATTTTAAATTCTTTAGAAATCATTGAAAAATCATTAACAATTATTTTAAAATATAACATTTCTCATAAAAAGATTGTTTGTGCTTTTCGATCTATAAAAATAAACGTTTAGTCTTTCCCCTATTTTCCACTTTTTCGTGAAAATCACCCTATTTTCCATTTTTTGAGCTCCGTTTGCGCTGTGATCCCTGTCCTGCATTTGTTGGGAAATTTTAATTTCATTTTCTTTCTGGATTAATTGCGTGAGGAGAAAATGTAAACAAGAAGTGCTATACTAAATAAATATGGACAGTTGTGAATCATAGTTTTATTTCGTCTTTAGAGCTTGAAAATGTTTAATTCTTCAAGTTTGAATAATTACAATTGTTCTCATTTCCAACTCGTTCAGGGCTAACGGTACGGAAAATTCCGTAATACTAGCCCTAGCGCTACACTTGGTCGGTTAGCCTTACGGAAAATTCCCTAATATTAATCGGTGCCAATTTTTAAATAAATCATAAAATAGAGAAAAATGTGCTCATTGTCAATTGTAAGGAATTGTGGAGAAAAGATAATGGAGCTCGCTTCAGAAAAAATATTTCGGATTGAAACACTGTTTTCAACAATAGTTATTTGAATTTTTGCGTTTTTAATCTAGAAACTGTCCATGTATGTGGATGTTCTGTACATTCTGTTGTGACCGTGCGGCCAAATTAAACGCACACTTAAATTTTCAATCAGGCTGAATGAGCAATATTCCCAAAATCTTGTAAGGTATATAAAAAGGCTTCAATTCTTATTTTTAAATTATAGCAGTTTTTAATTATTTCATTTTGAAGGCTTCCAATGAAACGTCTTCAGTTTTAAATATTCAAATTGTCCAGTCTGAATGTTTGTGTTTTCAATTGGTTTCTTTTTATAGTTTGGTCAACTTAAGAAATTATTTGCGAAGATTAAAAAAAAAAATTAGTCAAATTGATTGCCTTCATTGATATTCTTAAAGATTACATTATAAAAAAATTTCTTTTTTTTTCAAAGCTTTAAATTCACTAATAAACTAAAATAATATACTACTGTAATTCTGTGATAAACTATAGTAATAAATGTTAGCAATAACAATAACCTAGTGTACATATGTACTGAGTCATTTTTGCGAATCAGTCTTTTAATAGTTTAGTGCCGCTCCCGATATCTCGGGAGCAACTTATTATTTTTTTATTTCAAATTTCGTTTTTGAGAGTATTTTTGGTCTCTCCTGAACAGAGATTTTTCGAGGTAGACTCATGAAAATGACACCTTTCAATTTATGAATTTTAAAAGGTTTGATTTTTTTTTAAATTTTCGTGTTATTTAATTTTAAATACTTGAATTCTGCATGTAACAATTTGATTCTGAATGCTCCAAGTACAAAACTGTTGAGTTTTAAACTTTTTCATTCTTACATTCTTCAATTTTGAACTCTTCATGAATTTCATAATTTTTCAATCGCTTGAAATTTTTGAAAAAATTAGGATTTAAATTGTTCATTTAAAGCGACTTTAGATTTACAATTGTTAAATTTTTGTACGCTTCAAGTCAAAACGTACAGTTTTAAAATTGTGATATTGTTCATTCCTGAGAGCTTCATATTCACAATTTTTAACTTGGTAAAGTAGTTTGACTCAAAAAAATTATATATTTTCATTGTTAATTATTTTTTGTGTTTTAAAAATGACAAATTTATTACGTAGAAGCCATAAATATTTTACTAAAATTATGGTGAGCATCACTAAAGAAATGTATGCCCTTATTTTATTCAGAATAATATATCCTTAAAAGTGAAAAAATTAACTCTATAGGGGTTCAAAATTTATAATGTTTTTTTTTTTTTCTTATAACTTAGATATTTGCAGCCTTGAATGATTGAAAATGACCTTGTATGAATGAACATATGTACTATCGATAGAAAACTACCCTTAGAATTTGTATTGTTTCACCTTAGAATGAGTTTTTGCTTCTTCTGCTGTAGTTCTTCACACAATTTCTCATAAGAAAAGTCTCGGGACGACTTTAGAAATATTGTTTTCAAATATTTCATAGTCTTTTATAGTAATTTAAGGATAAATTAAGTTGCTGTTTTGAGCCTTTAAACCAGACTTATCAAAAATGTTAATATTAATATCGCACTTTACAAACTACGGTATTTACTCTTAGAAGTCAATAACTATATTTAAAAAAAATACAGTTATAATCTGTTTATTTTTGTAGATGCAACTTTATATATCTTTATATATCTGAGATGTATAAAAAAATGGTCGATCCTCTAGAGCGAAGGCTTTTCACTGTTTTCTGCACTGAAAAAGATGGTTTAGCTGTCCCAGCTAGACGTTAGGTGGATTTCGTCTTAGAAGAAAATATAGCTGTTACCTAAATTTCTAGCTGTTTTAGCTACATTTTTCAATCTAGAAATTATCTAGATAATTTAGCTAGATAATTTCTAGATGACCAAATTAGCTAAAACATCTACATATTTAGGCAACACAGCTAGAAATTTAAGTAACACAGGTATATTTTCATAGAAGTCGAAATCCCGCTGAACTTCTAGCTGGGACAGCTAAATCATTTTTTTCAGTGTGAATCAATTTAAATTTCTGAATTCTGAAAATTCTAAATAAAATTATGGTCAAATTATTTTCAATGATGCCTACCATTATTTCATTGAAATACTTATTGCTTCTACGTAATTCCTTTTTCTTTTTTCAAAAATTAGTCAATTTTTTGCGTCTACAGGCCTTGGACTGCGGGTGAAACATTTTTTCTAAATAAAAAAATTCACAATTATTTTTACACCAAATGAAAGAAAATAGGCGGGTTGGGGTGAGACATCAAATTTTTTTGTGGGTCGCCCTATTTTTAGAATATTCAATGGCATGATATTCATCCATAATGCAAAAAATGCATAATTCTTCATATTCTGAGGTGGTAATTGGAATTGAAATTTGCTCACAGAAAATGATGTATTTATCCGTGTATCGCATAAATGCAGTTACTTGCACAATAGCATGACTATTTTTTCATTCAGGTCGGGGATAATGCAAAATCGCATTTTCGAATCGAGGGAAGATAGATTATATGAAAAAACTGTTCGATTGTTAGAGAGGAAGGAAATTCATTGAATTTTCGGGCACGTGTCCGACGGTGAACGATCGTCGGCTTCTGTTGTGAATAAAATAAAATCGAACGATAGAGCTGGTCATGCACGTTGTACAGGCAAGCGGTGATGCGTTTGGCATTTGAGTGACTCGCTAACCCAATCTACAAAAAGAATGGAGCGGGAAAAGCGATATCATGAAATGGCCACCAATTCAACCTCCGAATTAGTCCGTTAGAAAAAGTTTTTCAAATCAATTATTCACCCGTCAAAAAAATCCATGGATTTTCTCTGCGCTTTCACTCCAATACTTCAAAGTAACGTTCAGAATTCAATCTCGGACCAGTTGCATCACGGTTTCAGATAAATATCTTTCACTTGACTAGAAAGAAGTATTACATATCGATAAAAAAATTGAATGAGGGAAAAGATTCATTTCAAATTTAGGATTCTTTCAAACTAAAAAACCATTGAAATTATATACAGTGAAATACTTAAGGCAATGTTAGGGCCGACATTTTTTTGCAACTACTTACTTCTATACGCAAATTTTGGAAATTAAATAAAAGGCACTAAATTTATTCAACATCCATCAAGACCTGAACATTTAGTTACGTTTTGTGTGTTTATTTGGCCAAAATAACCGATTTAGAAGCCTGAAGAATAAATAGTAATAAAAACATGTACTTATTATCTGTAAAACACTTGATTGATGGCTTAGTCCAGCCTAAAAATATTTCTTAAAATGATCAAATTTGTATCGCATAGGAGAGAAGTGGGTAATGCGGCGCACGTAACATATATCAGTTCGCACAGAAAGACAAATAAATTCGATAATGTAATGGCAAAATATGTAACACGTAGAACAATATCTTAGATTTGCTTTATTCATATAAAAAATTTAATCTATATCAATTTAAATACTTAATTATTAAGTCTTCCAAAAAAAGTTCACATGCGTCAACTTACCCTACCTTTCGGGTAATGCGGCGCGCACTATTCGGGGAGAAAAATCAGTCTGCTAAAGTTACCGGATCTTCAGTTAAAATAGGGACAAATTTACGGATACTTTCTGTAAAATTTACAGACTTTTTGATTAGATTTTACAATTTAAAGTTGTCAATTTGACAGAAAAGTTCAGTAAATATTACAGAAAATACCCGTAAATTCATCAAATAACTGAAAATTCTGTAAACTTTGCATAAAATCCAGTAATCTTCACAGAAAATGTATGCTATCCCTATAATAGCTGAAAATCATGTAAGTTTAAGAGGACTTTTTTCTGTGTGTTCATTTTATTTGTTTGTAAATTGAGAATAATTTTCTAACAATCGAACGTATAATATCAGATACGTATATTCATTAGCAGTTAAAAAAAATAAGTTGGAGGTTTTATTTTGGAAGTGATTAGCGTCCAAAGCGTCCATTAAAATGGCTGTCCACCCCGCATTGCCTGCTTGTGTGCAGTATTGAAATGAGACTTTTATTTGCAGATATTAACTAACTTTATATATTTGTGACACATGACATCCTTCGAAATAGTGGGGTATTAACAAAGTCTTAATACATTTGGAGCAAAATACTGTCAACTTCAATGAACTTTTCAAAACTGTCATAATAGCACAGAAAAAACTGGGGGTTCTGTGAAGTTGCGCCTCAAGTAAAAGTTGGCATCCTTTAGAACTTAGAATCCAAAGGAACACATTTGAGGGTTCCTTTTTAGTTCGTTGATATCCTATAGATGGCCATTGGCAGATCCTGACGTTCTTAACTGCGCATGTGCTGTAAAGCGCGGCCCTATTTGAAATACCTAACTTCTTTATAAAAAATTAATATTAAAGTAATATTGCAAGTGTATATTATATAATTTTGAATAGTCCCGCGCTTTTTTCGTACATGCACACTTGAAAACGTCAGATTTTCAACAATACCTTAAAAACTGTCACATTTAATTTGCACTATATTCGTTCAACTTGTAAAATCTCCGAAGTGAGGCAAGGCCGAAGTGCCGAAGAAGCTCTATTAGACGGGTTTGAATCCACGCTATATGTGTCTATATGTGCTAACCACTACTTTTGTCGAAAATGCGTTTTTTGTTCACTTTCTTGCACTTTTGATATAGGTCGACGTAACCCAAGTTTCAAAATTATGAAATTGTGTATATATTTTTTTTAATCGATTTTCAAGGTCAGCTTATTGTCCAAAACGTATTACTGAAATGCGAGCGTTCTTCCGTCACTGTGTAAAATGTAAGAAATGGCGACTAGCACCTATAGACTTTCCACCCTTCATCTATCATTTTGGGTTCCTTGTCAGCAAGAGAGGTTCCTTTACCCGCTTCTCCTATAACCTTTTCACCTGGTAACCCAAACGTTATTTGCAACCGATTAAGTTAGTTGCGAAACGAAAACTAATCGATATTCCATTTATTTTTACATTCTCATAAGAGAAGGTATTAGATTTATGTAAAATTTGCCCCCACTCCCCAGTTGTTACCAAATGACAATTTAAAGTAATATTGTACTTTTATTGTAATGTTTTACAATATGAACATGCTTCATAAAGGTATAATATTAATAAATAAACATAAAAATATGACACTAATTGGTGTTTTATTAAAATTAATCTATATAATAATTAACTTCCAATAGAAAAATGTGACGATAATAAGAATTATTAGGATCAATAAGACTGGTGAAAGTCCATGGAATCTAATGATATTTTCTGAAATTTTGAAAATTGATTAAAATACCTTGCGAGCATTGAAAACGCCCTAAAAGTACTTGAAATCCTCTGAAAATTGATAAAATCCCATTTCTGATTTTTTCCTGATTGTCTACGTTTTTTAAAAGTATTTTTTCAACAGTGGAATTATCACTGAGGCTTTGAAAATATTTTTTTTCCTGTTTTGTATTATTTCAATATCACTCATGATTTTTTACTAGCCAAAAATATCTGAAAGTGTATTTGTAGGTGCGACCGTTAAGGGTTAAGTATCTTAAAATCACATTATTTTTAAACTCCGTAGAATCTTTAAGAAATACGCTACAGGCAGAATATTTCAAATCTCTTGAAATCCTGTAAATTCTTTAAAGCTCTTGAAAATTCGCTGGAGTTCCTAAAAATACCGTAAAATCTTTAAGATCCTTTGAAACCTCTTAAAATTATGGAAATATATTGAATATGTCTTATAATCGTTTTAAATATTTTGAAACCTCTAAAGAAAATTTAAAATCTTTAGAAGTGCCTTAAAATCAGTCCGCTTCTGTAAATATTATACACTGAAAGATGGTCAGTTGCATCAAATATCTAGTTAGTAAATACTAGTAACTAAGAAAATGTTTAACCCAACGAACCCAACTAACCATTTTTTTAGTATATACAAACTAAAGGCTCGGAAAAATCAATAAAATAAAAATTTTATTCTGGTAATTAATGTTTAATTAATTCTATCATGAAGGATAATAATACAATTTTATATGTAATATTTTAAGCCTCGAAAAGCAGGTATAATTGTTATTTTGACTTAAAAAATGTCGAAAATGGTTTATATCAGAAGATTATTATAAAATACAAAAAATTATCATTATAAAATAGGAGCGTACTTCTTATTCTTGCTAATCACTTTTTTTACACTTATTGTAATCAATATGAGTAAAAAAAACATCTTTAATGTTGATCTGAAAAGGTCCCGGAAGCTGGAATTACAACATTGTCATACAGATATGGGCACTATGCCATAATTTAGTGCCTATTTAGTGCTAATTTATGCTGCAGAAAAAAAATTTTGTGCCCGGTAATTTTGGTCAAAAACATGTAGTAGTGCCAGCTTCAGCTGAAGCCACAACTCCGGTATGCGAAACTCGGAAAGTATTAGTGCTATCGAATTCTGCTTTGGGCAGGAATTTAGTGCCTATTTAGTGCTACTTCATGCCGCAAAAATTAAATTTTGTGCCATGAGTTTGAAGTTCCTAACGTTAACGAATAACGAAACCTAATTTTTTTTTCAAACATACAAAAGCTGCTATTTTATGGCAAAAAATAGTTGCGTACAACCCTAAGAATTACCTCAAGCAGTTTCAACCCTTCAGCGCATGTGGAACTCGCCCCACTCACCCCTAAATATTTTTAAAAATCAATAAAATCAGTCTAATAAAAAAATACGCAAGGTTTTTGCTGATACCGTTTTATATTGATGCCAAAAGAGCGCAAAAAAAGTTTCATCCCCATA